>CM039507.1:1898820-2486320 GCA_022432975.1 Begonia masoniana
AAACATTAGAGCATCAGATTTCTGTTCTGGTGTCTCAAGGTCTCCCGAGACAATGTCGATTATTTTCCCGCCAAATTTTGGCTATTACAAAGAAAACCGCATAATTATAGATAAATTAAATACTACAATTTCAAGATGGAATCGAGAAAGTGAGACATGCAAACTTCTAAGGAAAACATACAATCAGTATACTCGATGTGGAAGCAATCAAAAGCGCAACTGTTGCAATTACCAACCTCCCTGCATCAGGCTTTGCCTATAATTTGATCAATATTAATAACTCTCACGTTCAATACACAAAAATATTTCGAAAAGAAACACCGAAGAACATCCACTTACAAGTGAAAGTACTCTCCCAAATCCCACATTTGCAGCCTGAAATGTTATATTACCTCAACATTAACCACCAAATTAAGATATTGTTTGATTTTTATAGTCACAATTACTAAAAAACAACAGTACCGGTACGGCATCTCCGTGCTCCAAATCTGTCACCTGACCATCCGTCGACGTGTTATTACTCTTTTTCCCTCCCTGCAATAATGAACGGATTCCAAATATAGCATTTACTTATAAACCTTCCAAAATAATTTATACTCCCTTGAGAACTTGTATTCTCAATCAGGTGGCTTCGAACTTTGAAGAACAGAGCAAACGGGGTGTAAATGCCAAAAGGGTATGTTCGTATTCCGCTATAATCAACTCCATACCCATTTCTTTCAACACATTAAGCTTGTACGGTCACCAAACAGTGCTTTCGACTCGATAAAAATTCAGATGGTGAACAATTTCAAACTTTAGATTCCATCCCGGATTATGTTATTCATCGAATTTGAGTGGATACCACCATTAAAAATAAACAAATAATCAATAATAATATGATCGTATTCAGATTATCGAATATCCATCATCAACTATAGGCTTTGACAATTAGAAAAAACTACCCACTTTCCAGAACGCTATTACTACAATCTAGCCTTGAGTGATTATCGAAAGTAATACAAATAACGGCACACAAAACAAAATCCAGTCTCCAAAATGGAAAATATAGAATAGAAACAACTACAAATAAAAGAAAAGGGGCAGAAACAGGATTTCAGTAGCTCACCAGCCGACTCAAAAGAGGAACCCTCTCATTTCCAAGTCCATTCATGGCTTAAAACCGAAAATTATCGCCTGAAACAATCAGGTACGCCTACACGAGTAAAGGTTGAGAATGGAGAGTCAAACACGTCGAGTTCTGTTGGAAGCCAATATCCCGCATTATTATTGGTCAAAATAAGATTATTAAATTGCCCTCGTCGACTGAGCAGAATATACCTTTTGCTGAAACCAGCACGGCCACACCTTCACTATCCTAATTTTTTAATGTTTCCGAAGGAAGAACTTCTCCATGCTTGTTCGTCTGCCAAGCAGAATCTTAAAACGCGACTCATCTGGGGCCGCCTAGGAAAGACTTCTGCAGTTTACCCCTGTTACAATCCATACCTACAGAAAGGATAAGAAATATTAACTTGCAGCTCAAGTTGTTTAACTATGACGTGAGATCCCAAGTCTTCATAATTAGCATTTTTAAAATGGATGATTACTGTAGTAGATGACTTTTCGGACTCCAAGTGGCCATAGTCGCGCAACAAAAATTATCAAAAATATTTTCTTCCATCGTTAAATTACAGCAGAGCGAAGTAAAAGAAATAAGGAAAAAGTTCAATTTAAACCTCAAACTATAAGGTGAGAGACAAAATGAATCTTAATTTATGTTTTGACACAACTGAAACTTTAAACTATCATCACCGAACAAAGGAGCACTTGCCGTAAGGTGCTGTTACATACAAGTAATGTGGTCGCACGTGAGTTAAGTGAGGGCGACCACGCTTGTCACGAGGGCAACCTCGAACAAATGAGGGTGACCTTCGCAGTAGCCCACGTTTTAAGTAAGGTCGTCCTCATTTTTAAGTGCGGTCACCCCGTGCGAAATGCGGTCGCCCGCGAGCGACCTAATATAAATCTGAGGTCGCCCTCGGTTTAAATTAGTGCGACCTAGGTATTTCTCCGGCGACTTTTCGCACGATTTCTTCAAATTTTTAGCTCTGCAGTTCGTTCAATTCACAATCCCCACGTTTATCTCTGTTCGTTCGTCATTTCGTGCCCTAATTACATAATGGTAGGAGTTGGAGAAATGGGTAAGCATGAGATTGATGAGCAGGAGCTTCGTGCGCTAGAACTAGATCTTATCTCGGATTTTGTTGAGCAGGAGCTTCGTGCATTTGATCATGACGTGTTATGTCTGAAATATTGGTGCATTCGGTCTCTGCATCTCTAAACGAGGAGCTTCGTTCATTATGCGATTCGGAAGATGATGAGGTGGAGAGTCGGTCTCAACACGATTCATGTTCTGAAAATATATGTTTGGACAAGAAGTATAGTTCTTTGAAAGAAATCAGAGAAGAAGTGATAGATTATGCCTTGACAAATGAGTACGAGATTAAGTTTTTGAAAAGTGAGAAGCATCGGTTGATTGTTGCATGTCAGGGGGGGATGCCAATGGCGATTCCACACGTCAAAGATGCAAGGTGAACTTAGGTTCCAAATAAAGAGTTATAATGCCTTCATAATTGTTCGCGAAATATGGAAAGTTGACATGTTACTGTAAAATGGGTGGCAAACTAATATTTGGACAGGTTCAAGAGCCAGCCTACCTGAGATATTCCTTCTATTGTTGAGACAGTCAGATAAGACTTCAGTGTCAATAATACACCAAACCTTGCCAAAAAGGCTAGAAAGGAAGCCCGAACATGGAATGAAGGGAATTGAGACGAACAGTATAAATTATTACGGTCGTACGAAGACGAGATTCTTAGATCTAATGCTGACAGCAAAGTCAGCATTAGCATACATAGGAATGATTTTAGGTCCAAATCCATTTTTGAAAGAATGTATATGTGTATTACTGCATACAAGAGGGGTCTCCTTGAGTGTGGTAGACCTGTCATTTGTTTGGATAACTGTCATTTGAAAGATTCGTGTTCTGGTCAATTGCTTACAACAGTTAGCATTGATGGTAATGATGAAATTTATCCAGTTGCTATAGCGGTGGTGGAAGCAGAATGTACAGATTCATGGTCGTGGTTTCTACAGTTATTGCTGATAGATATACAGAGTGAGGCGAGACATGTGGACATTTGTGTCAGATCAACAAAATGTATTTTGTCTTTGATGTGAATGTTATGGATTTTATCTGAACAATTAACTTATTGTGCATTGACTTTTTGTAGGGGTTGGTTGCCGCCATGGACAAGCATGTAGGGTCAGCCGAACATCGATTCTGCCTCCGACATGTATATGCCAATTTCAAATAAAAAATTTCAGGGCAAGTTCTACAAAGACGCAATGTAGAATGCATCTAGGGCTACCACAGTAGAGCGCTTTGAGAATGAAATGAAAAAACTACGTTTGGTTAATGAAGCAACATACACACATCTAAGAGTCATCTATCCGAGAAGTTGGGCGACACATGCTTTTAGCTCGATTCCAAAGTGCGACATAAGCCTCAATAACTTGAGTGAGTCATTCAACACATGCATCTTACCAACTAGAGATAAATTGATTCTGACTATGTTTAAGATGATTAGATGGGGCATAATGTCAAGAATTGTAAAGATACACGAAAATATGGCTGACTCGACAAAGTTATTATGTCCTCAGATCAAGAAAAAGCTCAGTAAACTACAGGTTGCAGCTCAAAATTGGAGTCTAATGATGGCAAGAGGTGTCCGATTTGAGGTCAGCAACGACAACGAACAATGAACAATACATTGTCGATGTGGATAATCGTGTCTCCAATTGTTACAAGTGGAAGTTGACTGGCTTACCGTGTGTGCATCCAATTCCTTGTATCATTTTTTTAGGAGGTCAGTTGAAGATTATGTTCATCTCTACTTCTATCGGACATGTATATGAAAATGTACTCGCATTTCATGCAACGTGTCGCTGAGCAAAGCATGTGGCCTCCAATAGATATAGAGTTGGATGAAATTATGCCACCATCAATAAAACGTCAAGTGGGGAGGCAAAAAAAAAAAAAAGAGTAAGGGATGTTGATGAGCCTCAAAACCTAACAATAAGTAAGAAAAATATTGTCATGACATGTATCAAATGTCGGCAAGTGGGTCACAACACCCGAACTTGTCAAGAAATTGGATTTGCAGTTGCTTCATCTAGTGGCAGAGGAAGAGGAAAAGGCAGAAAAGATAGCACACATGACACGCTTATGAGTTTTACTTATCCAGTTGGGACACAAGTAAGTCTATATTTATGTTTATGAACTTATAACTTGTTTAAATATTATTAGATCTTTTAACCTTATGTTCATCATTGTTTTGCAGGAGTCTTCTGTGACCAATGTAGGTCGTCGTTGATGTAATGCAGAAGTTTAAGTTTTGTAATGCATAAGTTTTGTATGCCGGATTCATTTTGAACATGTTTGATTAATGTCAAGTTTGTTTCAATTTCTAAAAAAATTGGGTAGATTTTCTCATGTTTTCTCTCTATCCCCCAAAGTCAGACAATACGAAATAACAACAATGCAGTCCAATTATCTATATAATCAATTAGAAATAACAACAACTAAATGCAGATATCTAGATAACCAAATTCCAATGACAATCAGAGGTAAATAAAAAAGACAGTTCAAATCCATTTAATAAGTAAAAGAAAATAAATATCTGACTGAATTACAATATGACAACAAAAGCTAAAACAAAAAGTGAAAAAAACTAAGCAGATGATGATGGTCCAACATCTGAGGATGGAGGCGCAACTGAGGCATTCAACGACTCTTCAATTGTAACCACTTTAGCAAGGATCACGACTTCAGTTTATGCAATAACTTCAAGTCTATAAGACAATCTTTCAATAGATGAAACAAGGTTGGATATACTAGCATTAAGAGAATGGCAGTCCTCCTCAGGTATGAATATACTAGCTGAGGGAGCTAGAGCAGGCACATTCTCCATAGGAGTATCTTGCGTGGTAGAGGCTGGAGGAGGAGCTACAAAAGTAGATGCATCATGTGCGGTCTTGAAAACTCATTCCTCATTCACTTTCACTATATTCATCCGAGTCGGGGTACAGTGATCGTTCACGTCCACACCATTTTCCTTTCTCATTGGCTCACCTGAGGGTATTGCAACATCAAAATGCTGGAAGACTTTATGAATCAATGTGTTGCATGGTAGATTCTTGCTAGCGTTCATGACTATAACAGTCATGTGACTTAGAATCACATATCCAATGTTGAAAAGCTTGCCAATGTATATTTTTTCCATGAGATACAGATCCATGTAGCTCACAAGGTCTCGGTGTTCATCACGTGATAAAATGATGTAGGAGATCAAGTGATGAATGACTAGTGTTTTCACATTTAGATCCTTCGCTTTGGATTTGTAAAAACCCGCAATATCAGAATTTCTATGGACTTTCTTTATAAAGTGAAGTCTCTCCCCTTGCTTGATAAAATTTGGATCTTGAGAAGCATGAAAGTACTATTTGCTCGGCTCGTTCATCGGAAAACGAATTACCTCATTAATAGTACTCGTGGTCAATTTAATTTCTCGTCCGAGAATGTATGTCTTCACCATCAATGGTTGTGTCGCACAAACCATGTTTGCATAAAATAAACGGATAAGTCTCTCATGAGTATCACCTCTAATTTTGCACAAACCAACTATTCCAACTTTTTCAAATAATTCTCTTACTCTCAATGAAATAAAGCGTCAAAATTCTACTCTTCTAGAGCAAATAATGAACCGATGCTTGATATCATACTCAAATTGCACTCTATTTACATCTGATCTAAATTCGAGAGAAAAATACCTTGATTGAGGAGGTCGAATCCAAGACGATTCGCTCGGCGTTGGAGTGTCTTTTCGTTTCAAGGTAAGTTATGGAACTCTAAATGCCATTACAACCAGTGCAATTAGAGAACTTCCTTGACAGTGGACGAAAAGGGCAAAATCGCGATGAACTCCCTCGCAGTGGACACAATCGTCTGAAAGTATGTCCAAACCTCAGAGAAATGGGGTGGGAGATCAAAATCGCGAACCAAATCGATAGAGAGCTACATACTAGAGGTCAAAATCAGCCAAAAAGTGCGTGGACGATCGCTGGATAAAACCCTAGGTCCCGCGCGGCCTTGTTAAGGGCGACCTCATATTTATATTAGGTCGCCAGCATGTAAAAACGAGGGCGACCTCGCTTAAAACGTGGGATATTGCGGAGGTCGCCCTCATTTGTACGAGGTCGCCCTTGTGCAAAGCGCGGTCTCCTTCACTTAACCTGTGGGCGACCGCGCTTGTATGTAACAGCACCTAACGACGATGACTGCCTTGTTCAGTGATAATTGTTTAAAGTTTTAGTTGTACTAAAATATAGTTTAAGGTTCATTTTGTCCATCACCCCATAGTTTGAAGTTCAAATTAAACTTTTCCCGATAAATAATAATGCAAATAAAGTTGAAAACTTTTGAGTGAAAACCTAAATAAAACCCATCGAGTACACAAGCATGATAAGAAGTTATAATCTCAATCTTCAAGGATGATGTGAGATTCGATATAATTCACATTTCAAATTCTAAAGATACTATAGTTGATGACTTTACGACCATGTGCTACTTTTTATATGAAAGTCGTACTTGAGAGCCAACTATAGGGAAGAAGAGTGCGGTTGATTATGAGTAGGTACATGAATAAATTATACTTAGTCTTTAGATTTATATAACGTGACCATACTTGAATAAATAATTGAGGAAACCTATGTGTTTGATTGTACGAAAGAATATATAGTTGGATTGGATAAAAAAACAAAACGTGGGACCATTTTTTTGGCCTCAATGAGTGGCCAACTCTTTCATCCACGTGGGATTTAATCCATGTGACATTTACTATTTAATAAATAGTTGACATTGTTCTGGATTGAGTAATCTAGATTTGATTTCTTATTTAACCTCGTAAAAATAAAGCTAGGTTAAATGTTTTTTTAAATATTGCTATAATTTTTTTAATAATCTTTTGAGTGTGTTATTACATAAATTAGAATGTGAAAAATATTTTGTAAATGTAAATATTTGATAATTATTTTTACAGCAGTAAATTATATGAATTATTGTGATAATTGTCAACTTTATTTTTTTTTAAATAAAAATAATTGATAAAAAACTCATTTCAATAAGTCGCATATAAAATGCATACACATGACAAACAAGAAAAGACAAATAAAATGACTATTTTAAAAAACGTAAAAACTTTTATGAAATATAATTTATTATATTAATTACACCAATAGTTGTTTGGCACGTCAACGAATATTTTAAGTCAGTAGAATAAGATAGTAGACATAACATTACTCGTAACAAAACCCCAAGGACATATTTTATCTTATTTTAATTATTCCGAGAATATACTATTCATGTCAATTTACGTGAATATAATCTAGAAAACATGCATATAAATGTGTTCCAATTTTGTAACCTTTTACCTTGTATTCCACGCAACATATCATTTATCGCCATAGAAAAAACCAACATTTATTACACGTGAAGATACATTATATGTTAGGGAAATTATCAATTTCATCCACCAACTTTCAAGTTTTTTCAATTTCAACCACAAAGTAATTTTTTTAACAATCAAAACCACAAAATATCAAAAATGTAACAAAAACGACCACGCTGGACGGACGCAAAAAAACACCGTCCGTCCGGACACTGTTCAGCCGGACAGATGGTGTTTTTTTGCGTTCGTCCGAACACTGTTCAAGTGAACAGTACCTGATTTACGTTCATTTTTCTCCGTTTTATAAATTAATTTTTAAAAAATACTAAACGATATTGGATTTCCTGAAAAATTTTATCACATATTCCCAACGTTATGAGAAGATAATCTGAAAAGTTTCGTGATTTTACAATACTTATACAATTTATTATAATTTTTTTACGTATATTTTATAAAATAATTCACTAAAATTATAATAAATCGTACAAGTGTTAAAAAATCACAAACATTTTCAAATTATCTTCTCATAACGTAGTGAATATTTGATAAAAATTTTAAGTAAATCCAATATCGTTGAGTATTTTTTAAAAATTAATTTATAAAAAGGAAAAAAAAAAACGAACGTAAATCGGGTACGGTTCACTTTACAGTGTCCGAACGGACGCAAAAAAACACCGTCCGTCCGGACACTGTTCAGCCGGACAGATGGTGTTTTTTTGCGTTCGTCCGAACACTGTTCAAGTGAACAGTACCTGATTTACGTTCATTTTTCTCCGTTTTATAAATTAATTTTTAAAAATACTAAACGATATTGGATTTCCTGAAAAATTTTATCACATATTCCCAACGTTATGAGAAGATAATCTGAAAGTTTCGTGATTTTACAATACTTATACAATTTATTATAATTTTTTTACGTATATTTTATAAAATAATTCACTAAAATTATAATAAATCGTACAAGTGTTAAAAAATCACAAACATTTTCAAATTATCTTCTCATAACGTAGTGAATATTGATAAAAATTTTAAGTAAATCCAATATCGTTGAGTATTTTTTAAAAATTAATTTATAAAAAGGAAAAAAAAAAACGAACGTAATCGGGCGTTATGGTCACTTGAACAGTGTCCGAACGGACGCAAAAAAACACCGTCCGTCCGGACACTGTTCAGCCGGACAGATGGTGTTTTTTTGCGTTCGTCCGAACACTGTTCAAGTGAACAGTACCTGATTTACGTTCATTTTTCTCCGTTTTATAAATTAATTTTTAAAAATACTAAACGATATTGGATTTCCTGAAAAATTTTATCACATATTCCCAACGTTATGAGAAGATAATCTGAAAAGTTTCGTGATTTTACAATACTTATACAATTTATTATAATTTTTTTACGTATATTTTATAAAATAATTCACTAAAATTATAATAAATCGTACAAGTGTTAAAAAATCACAAACATTTTCAAATTATCTTCTCATAACGTAGTGAATATGTGATAAAAATTTTAAGTAAATCCAATATCGTTGAGTATTTTTTAAAAATTAATTTATAAAAAGGAAAAAAACGAACGTAAATCGGGTACTGTTCACTTGAACAGTGTCCGAACGGACGCAAAAAAACACCGTCCGTCCGGCTGAACAGTGTCCGGACGGACGGTGTTTTTTTGCGTCCGTCCGGCGTGGTCGTTTTTGTTACATTTTCGATACTTTGTGGTTTTGATTGTTAAAAAAATTACTTTGTGGTTGAAATTGAAAAAACTTTAAAATTGACGGATGTTATTAGTAATTTCCCTATATGTTATAAGAAAACAGCAAAACAGATGATAACATACATCAACGTGCATGCATGCACACATGTACGTGTACATGCATGCAAGCATACAAATGGATAATTCCACATTTGTGTTCTAGCTTTATCTGCATAAACATGAATATTTTGACAGAAATCCATGTAACTTATGCATAACGTTAAATGAGAGCTCGGGATTTTGGATGGAAGGGACTAACCGAGTTAACCGTAGGCGGAGAAAACTGTCTGAGATCTTAGATTTAATGGAAGTGAATTCTTCCGACGGTAAAATCCCTATATAGTCTTCATTTTCAAGATTCAACTTCGTTCATGGTATAACTTTTTAGCTATTAGCATTGGTTTGGAGTTACAGAGCTTCTTTCCAGAAGCGAACCGATTTGTCAGTTCCGCAGGAGACAAAAGCCGCCTCCGTTGGAGAATGTTCGAGCCATCGTGGTGCACCGATATGGTTTGAAGGCCATCTTGCCACTTTTTCGGCCGACAAAGCATCCCAGACAACAATCTGCAATCAGATCAATCAAATGAAGAGAATTTTGGACAAAAAAAAAAAAAACCCGAAATGGAAGAGCCAGACCTCATTGGTCGCCTCATCTATCGACAGCACAAATTCCTCGCTGTTATTAAAAACAGCCTGCAAAAGAAATGGAATCACTCGTTAAACATGGAATTGGAATGGAGAAAGCTGTTCCGCTCGTTTCGTCAAGATAAATAATGTGTATTCTTATGCTATCTTCTCACCGCCAAGAATATAAACCCATGGGGGAGAAATCATTTGTAAGAACATCTGTTATTTAAGCCAGACATTTTCTATCTTTAGTTCATGCCTCAGATGGCCAGTCGGATTATGATTGGCAGTGTTCGATCAATTACGTATTAATCAGTATTCCCATTATTTTGATCCACTTTTTTTGTTTTTGCATAACGAGTTTACTCCGTTTTTCTGAACTAAATCATAAATTCGAGTTTATTATTAGCCAATGGCAGTACGATGGGACAAACGAGCAAGATCAAAAATAAAAACGTAAAAGGGCGATTATCTCGATTCACCTGGCATCGCAACTGTGTGTGGGTCACTCCAAGATACTGTTTAACCAGCCTCCCACTCCCAACTTCCCAAAGCTTTACAGTAGAATCCTTCCCACAAGAAAGAACAAACCTAGAATATGCATGATCATTACGCTGTATTAATCATTATTTTTTTTTTTAATAAGAAACTATAGATATCTATAGAAAGAAAATACAGAGAAGAAAGGAAAAACCTTCTCAAAACTTAGAATTATATCATTAAGTTTGAAATTAAAACCATTTCATGAACTATACCTCTGATCTTTCGTAAAATTCGCACTGGTAATCTCAGCTGTTCCGTGGGCCCCAGCGATGGATCGGACACAATTAGCACTTACCCCATCCCATAATCGAACGGCTCCATCTTTTGAAGCTGTAACATACATGCTACCCGTTGCTGAATACCTAACCTACATGAGCAAATCCATATTTTTTTTCTCGGTTGAAACGACAATTTCGTTAATTAAACGGGAAAACTCAGAAACTTTCATGCCTGGTTGATTGCTCCATTGACTCCTATTTCTGGGACATTTGAACAAAGATAGCATTGAAACGTATTTACATCATACAAATGAGCAATGGGATGGTCAGTTCCTGCGATATTTCGCCCAAATTCACGAGATCGTAAGAATTAAAGAATGAATAATGTTAGAGAATAATATTCTTAGAGGAACGTAGAGATCTTTACCTGCTAAAAGATAATCCCCAGAAGGGTGGAAAGTGACTGAACGTACATTGTGTGTATCCTACAAGATTATGAATTGATAAAAGACTGAGGTAGAAGACAAAATTGAAGAAATGACAATTAATAGTTAAGAAATTATCTAACCTGGATGACTTTGAATGCTTTTTTTGCTGTCATTTTAGAAAAGTCAAAGAACCTGGCAAACATAATCGAGTATATCATTAAACATAATTGATTTTATAGTTGTGTTTCATTCGATAATTTATAGGCAACGATATTAACGTTTGAGAAGGTGGGGAGAGAAAGTTAGAGAAAAAATCGTACTTTATTGTGTGGTCTTTTGCCCCGGATATAAGAATCGTGTTTTGAGGATGAAAATCCAGATCATTTACGGGCTGCATACGTTTTCAGAAGAATTAAGACATCACGAGACACTTCATCCAGATAATAGCCTTTTGCTGCTAAAAAACTTACCTGAATATGATCGTAAAATGTCCGAATAACAGGTCGAACAGGCCCCTCTCTTGTATCTGGAAGTAGCATTTGCTTGATTTTTACCACCTGGGAGAAACAACTGTGGCCTATTAGTTAGACCCACTCTGTGGAAAGAATCATAAGTTCGTGAAAAGAATGAATACCTCAAAGAGTTTTATTGATAAATCGGCACTACCAGTGGCCACAAATCTCCCATCGCGACTAAATCTAGCACATCTAGCAACATTCTAGAAAGATTTACACATCAGTGCTAATAAATTACATAATATTATTTTGAGTACAATGTAATTTAGACACTAACGTTTGAGGTCATTTGTAAATTAGATCTTAAATTAATTTTTTTCACAACAGAATCTCCACCTCTTAGATGTCAGTAATTTGAACATTGTCGTCAAATTATTCGTCAAATTCAGCAAATGAATACCATGTTTCCCATTTAATAAGGTGTTTTAACATGATTTCTAGTGCATCCACCGATTTCTAACATGATTTCAACTCAATCCTGCGATCAACATAATTCGAAATTGCTGGAAAAAAAATCAATAGAGTTCGAAATCGGGTTAAAACACTTCACTAAATAGAAACATGGTATGCATGTGTTAGATTTGATAAATAAAATGATGATAAGGTTCAAATTAATGATAGCTAAAACGTTGAGATTCTGTTTGTAAAAAATAATAGTTTAAAGTGTAGTCTGTAAATGATCTCAAACGCTAGGGTCAAAATTGCACTTCACTTAACTATTTTTATTTAGTATTTGGTTTTGTTGCATTTTCACCTTGTGCTCAGAGAGATGGCGTGTTTCATGTTTTGGGAAACTCTTCGACGACCCTTTCAAGTCCTGCACCAAACTAATTCAACAAAGACAATTATCAGTTTCTCTGTTCTTTGCAACCTTTTCTCCCTCAAAACATTAAAAAAAAAAACAGAGAGGAACCATATGCCGATGGAAAAATTAACTGATGTGAATAAGTAACGAGCTTGGTTGTTCGATAGAAAAAAAAAATATGCGACCTGAAGTCGACTGCAGAATTCCGACTAGGCTTGGTAGACCCATATGCAGATGGTATTGATGAACCCAAATCATATGCAGAGGCAGAAGTTCCCTTTATCAACTCATCTTTTTCCACTGCAAGACCCTGTCAAAACCTTACAACCAAAAATTATTTTCTTTCATGTCTAATATTAATTTTGTGAAATTCCTTGTCAACAACAAATAATTATCTATCATACTTTCTCTTTCAATATAGGATTATCAAACTACATACTCTAATATATACATATATATAATAAAGAGAGAAAAAAACAGAAGAAAATGAATGTAATTGAATTAAAAAAGAAAAAGGGAAGAGAATGATGTTTTGAAATGAAGCACAGACCTTAGCAACCAGCTCAAGGAGCTTGTTAGATGGAACATTGACATCAAATGGTGTCATGGTCGCTGAAGCAACTGTTCGAGCAGCCTATGTAGATAAAAGTTTGATGAGTAACATTCGATAATAAACTACGAGACAGTGAAATAACAATTGGTTCCAGTGTAATCGAGCAGATTCTATAAATTTTATAGTAATTGCTTTTTTTTATAATAACAGAAACAAAACAATCCAGAACAGCTCTCTCTTTCCAAAACTACAAAAAAAAAAAGGCTTTTCCTATCAAAAGACTAATCTTAAACTATAAACCATAACAACCAGAATTCAGCAATATAACTGATAATCGTCGATCATAAAACTAAATCTAATCCTTGTATTAGTTTCATTGCTTACTTAGAGATAAGAAAATTCTATGTCTCTAGCACAAAATTTAGTTTAGAAGATACAACATTTGTAAGCTCAGACTATCGTCAATCGAAACAACATCTACTTCGGTTCGATTTCTGTTCTTCCGAGAACCCAAAACTCTGAAAGAACATTATCTATGTCATTCATTGTAAAAATTTGTAAATTTGAGTTCACTTTCCTCTACCATGTACTTTTTTTTTTTGAAAACGCTTCATTCAAACAGAAACTAAAAATACCATCCAGGAAATCGAGTGCACAAACGTATTTCGTTGACAGAGCAGGCAAAAAGCGGAAGGAAAATTAGAGAAAAGAAGTAGAGAATAGACAGCTTGCCTGGTTGAGATTATGGTGGCGAAGATGAGCGACAATGAGAGAATTGACCTGCCGGAGGAGCTTCCCATCTTGCAGCGTCGGCTCCAAGTTGTTCTCCATTTCTAACTAAAAACCCTACTCTCCCTGCTCCTTTCGCCCCCTACCTCATTCTCCCTCCAAAAAAGTTTCCATTTTTACCATAAATTCTTTAGTTTAACTATCACTTAACAGAATAATTATAATTATTAAAAATTGAGATTTATTTTTTAGAGCATTTTTTAAATCAAGTTCTAAATTTTAATTGCAGCATCCCGATTTTCTCTGAGCAAGGAAGCAGAGAAAGCGACTGATTCTTCTCCGGCGACAAACACCAGCTCGACGACGGCGCATAGAACCAAACCCTACCGGCTACTACATACTTCTAACCCTTTTAAAGCTTCCCAAAAAAAAAGATTGAACTTTTTTCATGTTTTTCCCTTTTCTTATACGTTCTTTTCATTATCAACTGAACCTTAAAAGTTAAAATTTTTTTTTTTCGTTTCGAGCTAATTTTCTCTTTGAAACATGAACAATAAACTTTTTTTTTTTTTTAATGTAGTTCGTCGGTTTTATTACAATCAGATTTCTTTCTCTTTCTCCTTTCTCTCTCGACAATGGCCACGATCCGAAACCTCAACTCTCTCAAGATGGGGAGGCCATTTTTCGAGCAGTGCCATCGGATCATGGTTCAGGATGGCGACCCTTCAAAGATAATCAAGATTCGAGAAGGATTCTATAACGATCGGAGCACTTTTAACTTCGGAGTTTTTATGAGATTCGTTATCAATTGTGCTCTAAAATATGTCTTACTATCTTGGGAGAGTTTCCTTACATATGTTTTATTTCCATATACCTCTTCAAGCGATGTAAGATTGTCACAACCCTTTTTTATGACCCAGAATTTGTTTATACTCGAGTCCAGAATTTACCTACACTCAGCTTAGGTCTCGAGGTTTGCCTCGCAACCCGAGGTTTGCCCTGTTGTTGTGCTCATACGTACACATTCGGGTCATCACAATCACCCCCCTTAGGGGGCCCAACGTGCAACTGCAATCATGCTCATACGTACATATTCGGGTCATCACAATCACCCCCCTTGGGGACCCAATGTCCTTGTTGGCCACATTTCCGGTTGGTACAGACTCTGATACCATTTAAAACGACCAATTTTCCTAGTAAGATATTGTCCGCTCTGGGGATTGGGCCGTATCCTAATATCCTTCCCTCACGGATTTGTTTGGCGATGACTTCTCAGTCGGTTACCCAACATGGCACTGCTCTCACCGGAGGATTTTTAACTTCGAAGTTCTTATGAGATCCGTTGTTAATTGTACTCCAAAGCGCATCTTACTATCTTGGGAGGGTTTCCTTATATATGTTTCATTTTCATATACCTTCCCAAACGATATAGGATTTTGACCTCAGACAAATCCTAGATTCGAGTATAGGCAGATCTCGAGTCGTAAAAAAAGAGTCATCACAATCCCACATCGCTTGAGAAGGTATATAAAAATAAAACATATGTAAGGAAACTCTCTCAAGATAGTAAGATGTGTTTTAGAGCACAATTGAAAACGGATCCCATAAGAACTCCAAAGTTAAAAGTGCTCCGGTGAGAACAGTACCATATTGGGTGACAGACTGGAAAGTTCTCACATTGCAAATCCGTGAGGAGAGGATATTGAGCTACGGTTCAATCCCCAGAGCGGACAATATCTTACTAGAAAAGGAGGTAGTTACATTTGCTCTATAATTCTACGTAATGCATGACAATCATTAATTAACGTAACTAATATAATAATTAAAATAACTTGTTAGCTGCGCCTATAAATGTTTGACATTGCAAGGTACATGATTAGAGACAATAAATGTTTGACATTATTCATAGTTGAATTGCCGTAATTGTTTATTTAAATCTAAACAATTATTCATCAATCAAACATTGTTTTTTTTTTTTTGCTGCAAAATGCGAATGTGTGGAAGTATTTAAGAATTTCAAATCAGACAATTGCCCACAAATTCATGCCATGCACCGATGCACGTTGAGCAAGTGCCCCACAAGTTTGAAAACACACAAGAAGATAGATTCATTAAATGACCTAAAAAAGACAGTATATAACTTGGAGGCCTTAATTTCTACAAAAACCAAAATGGGCAGACATGCTAGATCGCAGAGATTCAGCACTGGGATTGTCTCGAATTGGTGTCGGTTCGATTCGGTCCATGTTCGGACTGAGTCGGGATCGAGGTCGGTTAGGATTGTTCAGAAAACTGAGCTCTTGGCGGATGGTTTCAGCCCAGAAAGTGGAAAATCTAAGCCTGGAATTGGAAACAGAATAATGGTTGTTGTGGATTCTAGCCTTGAGGCTAAAGGAGCTCTTGAATGGACACTTTCTCATGCTGTCCGGAGCCAGGATTCCATCATTCTTCTTCATATTCTCCGGCCATCCATACAGGGTGAGAATCGAAGTTCTTTTTTATTTTTTTTCGAACTGAAGATGATCCGTTTGAGTTGTTCATCTTTTGCAGGTGTGAAGACTGATGGAAGAACTAATAAGAAAGCTTATGATCTTCTTCTTTCTCTGAAAAATACATGCCAATCAAAAAGGCCTGAGGTGAGTGAAAAGATACGAACTTCTACGAGTTTCCAGAAAACCCATTTTAATCAGAAAATACCCAGAAATGATTGATGAAAAAGTTATCAGCTTATGGAAAAAGTTCAAATTTTTCATGGAAAGAACAGAAAACGAGAAAAAAAATTGAGTAATTTATGATTATTAATGCCAGAAGATTCCTAATTTCCAGTTCTTCTCTAGAATGATTGAACTGGGCATGGACAATCATTGAAGTCAACTCTCTCTCTCTCTCTCTCTCTCTAGGTGCCAGTTGAGATTCTATTGGTGGAAGGGAAGGAAAAGGGTCCTGTAATCGTGGAAGAAGCAAAGAGAAATAAAGCATCTCTTCTAGTTCTTGGACAGAGAAAGAGGTCATCGTTTTGGAGGCTACTGAGCAGGTGGGCCAGAAAGAGGAGGAGGCGGACCATTAATGGCGGAACTGTGGAATACTGCATTCAATATTCTTCATGCATGGCGATTGCAGTGAGAAGGAAAAGCAAAAAGCTTGGTGGGTATTTGATCACCACTAAACGCCACAAGAACTTTTGGCTTCTAGCTTAAAATATCCATGGCAACACTGCTGATGAGAGAGACAGAGAGGGCCTGCATATGAAAGACAAAAAGAATGTACAGGGGAGAGAGAGAGAGAGGGGGAGAGAGAGAGAGAGAGAGAGAGAGAGAGACTGCTTTGAACTGTATCTTTCATGAGTAATCAAATATTCTATACATCAGGAGGAAGATAAATGAACTTCTTTTATCTATACAGGTATATCAAAAAATTTCCATCTTTTTTTTTTATCGGTAATCAACCTTCAATTGTATAAATTGAATCATTTCGAAAGATGATATGAGTCGAAACCTCGATCATGCCTTGACACGATGCGATTCAACTGATCATAACTGGCAAGAACACCAGCTCCGGCAACCCCAAGAAGCATATTTGCGGCGGCTCCTCGGAAAAGTGCCGTAAAACCCTCTTGGCGAATGATCTCACGAAATGCATGCACACCATTGCGATATTTGAAACTTTGTCCGGAAGTCATCATCATTCTCCGTCGGAGCGTGTCGAAAGGGTAAGCACAAACCCCGGAAAAAGTAGTGATGCTCCACCCCAAGAAGAAACTTGCAAAGAAATTGCCCTGCAAAATTATAAATACAAGCATATTGAAACCAGAGAATTTTTATCACCAATTAGGACCAGTTTGGGGAGATTATGAAAAGAATTGGTCTGAAAACAAGTGAATAAAAGTGTTTTCAAAAGCTGTTCTTGTTCAGACAGCATTCGAAATGCATACCAGGGAAGGAGAGGGTAGAAAAGGCGAGGGAAGGGGCTCTCCATTTAGTTTTTGAAAACACTTTTATTCAAGTAACAAGCCAATAATGTGTTTTCAAAAACTGTTCTTGTTCCCTGGTATAACTTCAAATTGCCAAGTAACATATTTTTCAGACAACATTCGAAATGTCATACCAGGGAACAAAAACAGTTTTTGAAAACACATTTAATCAAGTAACAAACGAATAAATGTGTTTTCAAACACTGTTCTTGTTCCTGGTGTAACTCGCAATTCTCAAGTAACATATTTTCCAGACAACAGTCAAAATGCATACCAGGGAGCGAGAACGGTTTTTGAAAACACATTTATTTGCTTATGTGTTTTCGAAAACTGTTCTTGTTCCCTGGTATAACTTGCAATTCTAAAGTAACATATTTTTAATGCATACCTCAAATGGACCAACCAAAACAAGAGGTTTCACTGTGTCATAGATCCCAAAGTACAACCCTCTGTACAAAGTAATTCCCATGATTGAAACGCTAAAACCTCGATATAAACCGACAATTCCATCGCTTGCCAATGTTTTACTGTAGACATCGAGAAGACCTTTAAACCGGCGCTGATTATTAATGGTGCATCCTAGCGTGTCTGTGGCTAAGCGAGTCCGAGCATAGTCGAGATGATAGAGAAACAGAGAAGTCGTTGCTCCAGCAGCACTCCCACAAGCTACATTCCCAGCAAACCATTTCAAGTACCCATCTTTCTCTTTCGAGCATCCAAAAACTCGTCTGAAGTAACCTTTGAATGCAAAATTGAAAGCCTATGGGCAATTTAAATTTTTTCTGTAAAGAATTTGGAGATTCTTGTAATGCACATAGAGAAGCTTCGAGACTATCAACAAAGTCCTCATGAGAAGGACGAAAAAAGCACAAGCACAAGTGGAACAAAAAAAAGAAGAAGAAAAACAACGCAATTTCGTAGCGCATAGTACCATCCTTAAGATGGAAAATTTGGATCAGTCAGAATTTTTGCTTGAAATTAAATCTACTAAAATAACTGATGGCAGGAAGATAAGAGAAATCATTATATTTTCTCCAGTAACCAAGAATAATATGGCTGTATAGGCAATAATTTCCTCATATCACAATCTAGATTTTACGAATTGGCACTAAAGAGCATTAAGATAAAACAGAATATGGCTGTGAATTAATACCTGAGTAGGGAAATATCGAATAACGTTGGCCTGATTTCCTCGCCAAAAGGAAAAGAAGCCCTCCTCTCTCAAAACCCTTTTGAATCCATCTCGAATGCCCATATAAGGTCTATTGATTTGTCCTCTTTTGATCATTTCTCCTTGATTTTGCAGTAAAAGCTTCACCCTATCAATAGGTGCTGCTGCACTTTTAGATATTATTGCCGCAACTCCTCCCATGAAAAAGTCGGCCGAAAATTTTTCAGACTGCCTTGCCATTCTCTCTCTGCCAAATAGCCCAGGAAAGTAATTTAGTGTTGGAGATGAAAAAACCAAAGACGAGCACTTCCTCTAACTATATCGAGAACTATTTTATGTTCATCAGAAGTAAATCACTCACAATTTTATTTCTTTTCCATTCTTTGTCAATCTCATGCATAGAATCAGTATGATAAAGCTAAATCAATGGAGCAAGATGAAAGTAATTCATTCTTGCAAAGATAAAATAAATAATATGTAATACTAAAATTATGTAGCAGTTTTCTCATTTTTCAAATGAAGAAGACACAAACATTCAAACAACAAAGGCTTCCGAGGACAAAACTGAAAACTTCGTTTTAAAGGAGCCATTTCTCCTTGATAACTAATCCTAGCTTTAGCAAGCAAACTAGCTGAAAAAGCTCCATGGATAACACTTTATAAACATTGCCCATCAAATTTCAGCCTATTTTTCCAGTCAATACAATCTCCAACGCACAAACGCACAAAGGAGGATATTTTTAACCTTAATTAGAATGAAATAATTGAAAAACCAGCTCGTCGAACAACCAAACGAGCAAATCGATAATTATAAAAGCAAGATTTTACATTGGAATACCTATTCCAATGTTTGGTTTTGAAGAAAAAAATGATGACTGTCGTATAAAATGTTAGAAAGTAAGGGAATTGAGGTTTATACAATTGGAACAGAGAACATAAAACAGCGGGGAAATGAAAACGGAAGATAAAGATTTCAAGAACACCAACCTCAGAGGTCTGAATCTTGAAGAGAGAGAGGGAATGAGTGGACGTTAAATGGAAAATATTAAAATAGACCCAAAATATTTTAAATTCAGACCTTAACTTTTTTGTTTTGTAACTGAGTCCTCGAAAAACATGATGTTAACTATGACACCTCCGTTAGGCTCCCTCGCCGTTAGAGTCCGCCTCTTCTTCTACCACAAATCTCCTCCTCAGAAGCCATAACATCGTCGTTCTAACAGATTTGGAATGGGTATTCGCATTGTTCTAACAGATTTCGACCTCTTCTGGGAATATTTCCCAATCGGAAAAAATGGTTGACCTAAAGAGCTGCAGATTGTAATTTGATTTACGTAATCAAATGTGCTTAGAGAAATATTGCATGAAATGCGATTGATTGATGTATCGCAGGAAGCCCGCTATCACAATCTCGAAATCGACGGAAAATCAGCTGGGAAATTCAAACAGACTAAAGCTCAGAAATGCACCTTGTCAAAAATGGCGACTTCGTTCACTAGGCTTTGTCTGTGCGCTCTAATCTCCTCTTAGAACGAGGTTTTCCAAGCTGAACTTCCACCGAGAAGAAGCCAGAGCTATCCCCGATCAAAGCCCCATTCGAATTTCGCTGGAGAAAGGATTCCGGGCACGTACGATTTTCAGTCGAATAGTCAAATAGTAAAAGTTGGTGATACTAATACTACATGGTTAAAATTCCAAAATAACGTTATGTAAGACAAGTTACTTTCAAAAAAAAAAATTAGTCAGATTTTGTGACAGCATTACATGTGAAGGCAAAGAGTACCCGGTGAAATCTAACTTATACCAATGAAGATGCACAGTCTTACATTGATTGAAAGAGTAAAAAATACATGATTTATAAGTAGAGTTCATCTCTTTACTTAATATTATACGCATTTTGGGGCTGACCCCAAGAATAAATTTATGCAGGCTCTAATCCAAAAAGAACAATATTGTACTAGAATGATCAGGAGACGTTACATATTTTTATTTTTAACTAATCAAAATTCAAAAATTTATTTAATATATTATGAGGGAGAATGCCCCTCCTTTATATATATATATTTTTAAATTTAATAAAAAAAGAGAGGATTCCTCCACCCATACTAAAATAAAATTATTAAAATTATTAAAAAGGCAGGGCGTCTCTCGACCAAGAGAAGGAGAGAGCATAAGAGAGAGCCGATCTGAGTTCTGTCGTCTGGCTTGAGTTCTTTGTATCATAATCTTTGTGATGACATTTCCATCAAAGGGTACGTTGTTTCTAATATTCCGTTTTGTTCGTTTTAGTTCAGTTTTTTGTTTTCTTGTTCGGATTCAATTTTGAATTTGAAAACTCAAAACCTTCTTTGAAATCAATTTAAGTGAGTTGACTACGAGTCCTAAATTTATTAGTTGAAGTTATGTGTCGACGATTGTAAAAAAATCGGAGTTTTTTGACGAGTCCATGATGAGACAAGGTTTAAGCCACGACTCAGTGTGTGCTAAGTTGAAAAGGATTCCATGTGTATGCGAACGGGAGTGTGTGCTAAGCGCTTTGTGCCGTGACCCACTCGTGGTTGCACATCAACACTTAGTTCATCCATGGGCATCGTGACGAGGCTACCCTCGCAAGTTGCAGCAGTGGGCATAAGTCCATTTCGACCCATTTGTTCGGGCCTTGTTTTTGAACTGCCACTTGGATCTTATGGGCCCTATTGTGAGCATGTTTTGTGAATAATGGTAAGACCCAAATTTTTTTCTTCGAGGTGCTCTGCTTGAGCGAAGCGGCCATATATTGTTTCCTTCCGGACTGAGTTTCTAGTTCCCTATAGGACTCATTTAGTGTCTCTAGTATTTTGTATGAGATTTTGACGTCAGACTTATTTTAAATTTCAACGATGTTTTGGATTTCGAGTCTGCTCCCTAAAGAGTTGTTCTAGCCGGTCGATAACACAATCATTGTCGAGGTAAGAGTTTCTTTACTCTATTGCGCTGTATCATGATTTTCAAAGTTATGATTTTGTAAGATATGACATATAAAACCTAACGTGTCTTATTTACTAGTATGTGAGTTTTTATATCATATATACGCCAGATTGGCACGTTTATTTTACATTGCACGGTATTTCATTTTATATTCTGGACAGACTTCCAGTTGTTTTGGGTTGTGATTTGGGGCCTTTTGTTTAATATACACATTCTTATATGTGAAATTGTTTTATTTGTACGATGACGATGAAGTGTTATTGAGTTTGAACATCTAAACCTGACAAAGATTTTTTGTTGTGACTTTCATTGCGATTGACTCATATTTGGATAATGTTTATTTTTCTTTCATGTAATTAACTGGTCCATGGACAATTGTCATTTTTTCTCTTACACATCTTGCGGGCATTTGATATACAAAGATTTGTGAGTCACCTTATTTTCATTGGAATTGTTTTCCAAGGAAAATGATGAGACATTATTTTGTGTATATTTATTTATGTATGTAATAATGTTTTTAAGACATACCCCACTGATGGCAGGTGATGTCAATTTTTAAACTGATAATTTTTTTTTTTATAAACATAAATCTATATATAGTATTTTCGCCCGTCTCCTACTCGTGACATGTAATGTAAACAATGTGCTCAAAATATTTAGGATCCATTCGATATAATTGAAGGTGTTGTCCCTGAATCATACTTAATGCATGTGCCGTGCACCGTTTTCTAGGTGTGATTGGGAGAAATTTATTATCAAATTTCTATAAATTTTCTCACTTTTTTACCTTGTTTAGGAAGGTAACCAACTCTGAATCTTTACGTTTAATAACATTACTCCCAATGTCATTACGGGAGGAGGGGCAGAGGTAAAAATGCCGGATCAAACAACCCAATCTCTTGAAAGGAAATCCGATCACCCGACCCAAGGCAACATAAATGGCAGCGGAAGCCCACATTAAGAAAATCTCAAGCAGATATCATAATAAAATTTAAAAGATCAATTCATGTCCAACAGTGTACGAAAACTAAGCAAAGCCCAAATCATAAGTTAGAATATTACGGACCCAAATTTAAATAAGGTTCTACAATCTAAGTCATTACCACATAAAACGATATATAAAGATAGAGAAGAAAAATAACAAATCTTCCTCTTGCAGCCAACTAGATCAAGCCCTAGTCACTCTTCTCTTTACTTGGATCAAGCCCTATTCACTCTTTGGGGTGAGTGAATAACTCAGTAAAGAACTTGTACCTAATGCACTCTGGTTAAAACCAAGTTTTTATCTATCCTTTAAAAGAACATTATCTACATTCTACAATGATGCATGAGCTAAATAAAAAAGTACATAAAAATATATTTTCTTTCTTTTATTTAAAACCCGACTCCATGAGCCCTATGTGAGGTACTTATAAAACTCGTCTCATACATAGGTGACTATACAATCAAAATACCCTCACAGTTTTCGTAGAAAACGTCATAGTGAAAAAAGAGTGTCACACAAAGACCACTCCGGCACATCTCAAGGAAAGACGATGATCCGAAGACCAACAACGTCTAATGAGCCATAAAGAAAATGCGATGGCGATCCGGAGTTACAGCCCATACCCTGAGCAATTGGTGACTAAACGCTAACAATGACACAACGTGCACCAAAACTCACCCTGATCAGGTTGACCAAAGTTATTTTCATGTTGCTAAAATAAAATAAAGTCAGCTGAATCCAAGGAAAATACGAATAGGTTATCTATCATCAATTCATAAATGCATTTAAGAAAACGATACCCAAATCCACAAAAAATTAAAACACAGAACAATTTCAACCTTCGGTTGTCGGAGTGCTTCCAGTGCCCAGATTCCAATAGATAGTGGCGAAACAGAAAATGAGGAAAACGATCAACGAAATGATTTTGAAGTAGAGAGGGAAAAGAATGGAGATGACGATGAATAATGCTAACACCAGGGAGAAGAGGCTGAGGCAGCGAAGAATCTGGGTGGGCACAGGAGATTTAAACTTGATAAACTCAGCAAATAGTTAAGAAGAAAAACCCAGAAGAATTGAGAGATAAAGAAAGTGAAACATAAGAGGAAGTTGAGTCTGAACTTGGACGAAAACAACTGCTATGACAACGACGGATGTGAAGTAACAACCTGTAATGAACCCCTTCATGCCGGTAAAATAGTCTATTTTGGGTCGCCCATACAACCCTCACGGATTTGTTTTGGCGAGAACTTCCTAAACGGTCATCCAATTTGGTACTACTTTTGCTGGAGCACTTTTAACTTCAGAGTTCTTATGGGATCCGATGCTAATTGTGCTCCAAAACGCGTTTTACTATATTGGAAGAGTTCTTTTACATATGTTTCATTTCCTTTACATATGTCACACAACCTATTAGGCCGCTCGCCCAATCTGCAATCATTGCAGACAAATTCTCAATTGTTAAAGCTGCTGCTTCTGAATCTTTTATCCGATACCAAATATTCTTGAAGATAGAAACAAATTCTCACGTAAACTATGACCTAATATAAGTCATGACAGTCTGATTTGAAATGCTCTCTCGAACTTGATACATAGAAAAAATGATCAAAAAGAGTAAAAAAGATAATTTTTTTGTGCTTTGGAGGTAATTTTCTTACACACTGAGAGGCCCACGGTGGCAAATCATCCAATCTGACAAAAAGTCTAATACGACAAAAGTACAAAAAGTGTAATATGACAAAAGATATTTTCTTTATTCTACAATTGTCTAAATCTAATACTTT
The DNA here is from genome assembly GCA_022432975.1 of Begonia masoniana. Classification (NCBI taxonomy): domain Eukaryota; kingdom Viridiplantae; phylum Streptophyta; class Magnoliopsida; order Cucurbitales; family Begoniaceae; genus Begonia; species Begonia masoniana. The sequence continues at coordinate 1,923,412 of CM039507.1, forward strand.
TTTTTAATATAAATTGTTTACATTTTGAAAAAATACATATTTCTTTAAAATATTTTCTTTTAGATGAACGATTTAATTTATGATTGTTTGTGATTTTAAATAATTTTAAAGTTACAAGGTAACGCATGTCACTATTATTATGAATAACAGTGAATTCTACCATACGTAGGAATCAACAAAACCAACAATTGGTATCAAAGCCATTATTTTATTAATCTAAAAATATTTTTTATGATACAATTTAATGTAAACTGTAATGTGTTAGAAGAGATTTTATGCCTAATATATTTATATATATATTGTTGGTTTATGTTTGCATGACATGAAATAGTAATCGAAATTAAGTCGGTTGTTTGAAGTAGGATTTTTTTTAAAATTTGTATTATTATTCAATTTGTAATCTTACGATAGATATTTGAGACTACAAGGCTATCTATGGATGGAGTATTCATCACAAATTTGATCTATTAATGAAATCAAATGGTGTGCACAATTGAATGTGAAATTCATAAATTTGATTTGTGAATTTTTGACGATGATCATTTAGATGATGAAGTTCGAAGAAGACGAAGATTTAAAATCTTAGTTTTAATTTTGAGATTGTAATTTTAGAAATACCCAAAGGTCTATCTAGTCACTATTTTATTTATTTTTATATATTGATATAATTTGTTATTTATTGTCATGCATTCACGTATCAAATAAATTTTGTATGTTTAGGTTTATTTTATATTTCTCACATATTCTATAATTAAAATTATATCAAATTGCATATTTATTTGATAATGAGTTTATTTAATAAATTCAAATAATTTGATTATTTAAAATTATTAAATTTATAATATGATTATAAGGATAATAATTTAAGTAATGATAAATTAATATACTTAATTTCTTGTCTCGTCCGATCTGCTTTTCGAATCAATGTCATCTTGTATGTATACCCAAAGCAGATTTCTACAAGAAAAATATGTCTCCCATAAACGATGGTACACATCATTTTTCTTCAATTCTACATTAAATAAAGGGTAGAATCATAAACAATGAAGAATTTCTTAATTACGTCCGAGTTCCCTATAACTTCTCTTGAAATTTAGTTACAATCCAAGTAATTTATCTCAACTGATTTTCTGCTCAATTTAAATTATTATTTTGTACATTTAATTATTTTCTAAATAAAATCATTTGGAATTCATGAATAAATTAAATATACACAATAATTATTTAAATTGAAAAAAAAAACGTTTCAAATTTCTGAATAAATTAAATGAACAAAATAAACATTTGAAATTTATGAATAAATTAAAAATAATGACAAACTATTTTCTGAGTTTGTCAAGTGTAAATCTCTTGCATCCACCCACATTTTTCGTTGCCTCAGACTGTTCTCCCTGGTGTTGGTGTTTTCGTCGCTATCTCCGTTCATTTTCCTCTCTACTTCAAAAAAATGATCTTTTTGTGCCTTAAAGCTAATCTAATTATAAACTGAGACACGCACAAAGGGAAGAGCAGAGCTGACGTAGTAGATTCAGAAGTGGCCGCCTTGACTGTTGGGAGTTCGTCAGCAAAGATTGCAGATTGGGCGAGCAGCGTGATGGGTTGTCACTTCACATTTGCCGATGCCATAACGGTTGTTTCCGTCCAAGTTCAGACTCAACTTCCTCTTATATTTCAATTCATTTATCTCTACATTCTTTTGGGTTTTTCTTCTTTACTATTTACTGAGTTTGTCAAGTTTAAATTCCTTGTGCCCACCCACAGTTTTTGTTGCGTCAGCCTCTTCTCCTAGATGTTGGCGTTCTTTGTCGTCATCTCCATTTTTTTCCTCTCTACTTAAAAAAATGATGTTTTTGTGCCTTGAAGCTAATATACTTATAAACTGAGACGCGTGCGCCAGGGGGAGGGCAGGGCCAGGGGGCCTGACGCAGTAGATAATCTACTGCCAGCCCTCCTGTGCCCTGCTCGCCTTCCGCGCACATCTCATTTCAGCAGATGAACTCCAAGGCACAAAAAGATTATTTTTTTGAAGTAGAGAGGAAAAAGAATGGAGATGGGGACGAAGAACGCCAACATCATGGAGAAGAGGCTGAGACAACAAAAAATCTGAGTGGGCACAAGGTATTTAAACTTGACAAACTCAGCAAATAGTAAAGAAGAAAAACCTAGAATAATGGAGAGATAAAGAAATTGAAACATAAGAGAAAGCTAAAGTTCGAACTTGGACGGAAACAACCGCTATGACAACGGTGAATGTGGAGTACAACCTATCAGACCGCTCGCCCAATCTGCAATCTTTGCAGACAAACTCTCACTAGCATTTGTGGAAGGAATGCCAGGTGTCAATTCTGGAATAAGCCACGTCAAGAAGATCGTTGGTTAAAATAAAGGAAATGACTAAAATACCCATTACGTGGGTACCTAAAAACGTGAGCAACAAAAGCCAATTGACCTAAATAAATTGAAAAATTAAATCCTAAGATTTTTGATAAATTAAATAAATGTAAACACTTCAATTTCCTAAAATTCGGAGAATCAAAATTTAATGCAAAATTAAATAAATCTTTAGCTGTCTTTATTGACTCAGAAAGTGGATCATAATATCCAGTAATTAGAACAAGTTAAAACTTTGATAATCAGAGAGAGAGAGAGAGAGAGAGAGAGAGAGAGAGAGAGAGAGAGAGAGAGAGAGAGAGAGAGAGAGAGAGAGTGTGTAACCCCCGGTTTTCGCCGGGTTTTCAATTTTCCGCATATGTATGGCATTTTGGTAAATATGTCAAATTAAGCCCGTATTACGAACGGGAAGTTTCGTTAGAGCCCTAGTAATTAATGAGGATTTTTAGAAGAATAAGGAAATTTCAGAAATCCAAATTGACAGTATAACGCCCAAGTGTTCGGTTTCCGTTATATGGGGTAATTTCGTAAATAGTTGAAATATGTCTGTTTTGCGAATTAAGAGTTGTAACGGAATCTTCATAATTAATATGAATTTTGGGAGAATTATGGGAATTTAAGGAAGTCTAACCGAGATATAGTGCTTAGTTTCCGATTCTAACCTTAAGGCGATTTAAGTTGTAGAAATAGCAAATTAAATTCGTTTGACGAACGGAGAGTTTTATTAGAGCCTTAATGATAAGTTGGAACTATTGGAGAAATAAGAAAATTTTGGAGAAGCCGATTTGATAGTCGAACCATAGGACAAAAGAAGATTTAAGACGAAGGGCAATTTCGTAAATTGCCAAGCCAATGGAATTAAAATCACAAAAAGCCCCATTTCCCTTACACTTCCCCTCTTTTCTCTCCAACGGCGCTCTCCTTCTTCCCCTCTTTTCTCTCCAACGGCGCTCTCCCCTTCTCCACGGATCCATCATTCTCTTCTCTTCAACGGTTGCCTTCCGATCTTCGACGTTTTCTTCGTGTTGCTTCACCAAAAACACTCCCTAGGTAAGGCTCTACGGTTTTGGGAAGTTTATCTTTGATTTTTAGGTCGTTCGATCGTTAGGGTTTTGTAGGATTTCGTTGAAAATAACCGGGTTATGTTAGGAAATGTTAAATATTGCCGTATTGATGATTGTTTAGCGTCGTGGGGCAAAATAATGGATGATATGAGCGTTTTGTTTGCAAAATCGGAAATGGAGCTTAAGGAAATCTCCATTAATGGAGTTTAAAAATTGGTGAGCATAAATTGCTCGATGAAATGCCCGAGAGAGGTTTATTAGAATTTTAGAAAATTTCTTTCAGTTAGGAGTTTCGTTAGTTTATGAAATTTCAATGTTTAGGTTCGGTTTTAACAAAGGACATTGTTAAATGCCTTAGGTGGACACGGCTTTTGGACGGTGCTCGGTGTGCTAAGGACGACAGGTAAGTTCTCGTGACTTACTGTGGCCGATTGGCCTACACCGTATGTCGGAATTTGTTGTTGAGGGTTGTTGGAGTTTTGCTTGTTTAATTGCTTTACTTTGGTTGGGTAGATTAGGTTTGAATGTTTTATAGGATACGTGTTATGATGTTTTGACATAGTGAGAGGTTTGATGGTATTCTCGTTATGCATGTTTATATTATGTATTGAACTGTTCATGCATCACAGTTTTCAAAATGCCATGAAAAAAATGAATTTACGCATTTGTTTCAAAGAGAAAGAATTGCATGCACGTGCTAAGTAAGTATCTAATAAACAACGTATGGTGGTTATTCGGGTGAGGTTCAGACCTGGTGTTCCGTGGTGAGCGGGTCTTCCTCCTTTCAGATGGTGCGGGCTGTCTACCCACTTGATGTGCCCTACCCATCTGACTGCATTTAGGGCTCGTTAACCATAGACTGACATGCACTGACATGGACGGTTTTCATTGCACGCATGACCATGCATATGCATTTACATAGAACTTGCTGAGATTTTTATCTCATAGGTGTCTTTATGGTGCAAGTGATTACGAGCAAGGTGAAGACGATGTCCCTCCACCAGACGAGCCTACAGCTTGACGAAGGATGTTCGTGAGGGTGGCTGGCGTAGTCGATGAGCATAGGTTATGTGTTTTGGGATGATATTTAATGTTTTATAGAACGCTTATTAGGATGCTTGGTATCTGGATAGGTTATAAATCGATATTTTGATTAGTTTCCGCCACGTTTAGTAAACATTGACGGAATAGAATGTTTTGATGTTTTAAATGAATTTTTGGTGAAATGGAAATGAAAATTGTAGATTGGGTGAGTTTTGATGTTTTAAAGGTAGTTTGAGGATTTACGTTAGAATTGAAGTTTGGTATTTGATTTGGATGATTTTAGGTGGAACGTTCGGTTTTTAGAACGAACCACGCGGTTTGCTTTCGTGAATTTTAGGTATGCTTTCGGATACGTTTTTACGCTCTGTTTTAAGTCGGTTTTTAAAGATTTTCACGGGAGGTAGCGTTGAGGATGTCAGGAATGCATGGGTAGGTTTTCAAGTGATTTGGAGGTATTTTGTTAGGGAAAATGGGAAGAAATATGGAGAAAAGTCAAAAAGGGTCAAAATGGGCGTTTTTAAATGTTTTTTGGGCGAGAAAAACCCGAGCCGGCCCGACCGATCGGGCCCGGGGCGCGATCGGTCGTGGCCGGGATGTTTTTGGTTGAAAATGGCCCGAGCTGGCCCGATCGGTCGGGCCCGGGGCACGACCGATCGCGGCCTGGCCGCATGGGAGGCGCACAGCGTGCGCAATGCGCGCGGCGCGCGCAGCGCGCTGCGCCCAGCGCGCTTCTCCGACCCCAAATTGCTTTTTTTTTAATTATACTTTTCGAAACACGATTCGACCCGACCTTTTACGATACTTTTTAAACGTATTTTACGAGTGGTCCCCAAGTATTTTAGAGGGTTTTAAAAACCCAAAAATCGAGCCGACATTTTTCCGAAAAATGGTTTTAAGCTCGTTTTAATGATGTAAAACGTTGACGAACTTTATGCCTAACTTGTTAAATCCTCTTTTGATGATTCCCGACCCTAGACGAGTTAATTGGGTATGTTTTAAGTTAGAGCCACAATGTCGATAGATATGGATTAAATGCCCGAGTCCGTTCTCCGACGAACGAATGAACAAAAATAAATGAATGAAAAGGAAAGAGAAATGATGAAAGAAAAAGAAAAAAAAAAATTCGTTGTGAGTACGGGCGAGGGTAACACGCACGTATGTAGGTATGCACGCACGACACAGGTCGTGGCGGCACCGACGTGGGGTCGGGGTCGTCACAGAGAGAGAGGGAGAGAGAGAGAGAGAGAGAGAGAGAGAGGGAGGGAGGGAGGGAGGGAGGGAGGGGGAGGGGGGAGGGGGAGGGGGAGGGAGAGAGAGAGAGAGGGAGAGGGAGAGGGAGAGGGAGGGAGAGGGAGAGAGAGCGGGAGAGAGAGAGAGAGAGGGAGGAGAGGAGAGAGAGAGAGAGAGAGAGAGGGAGAGAGAGAGGGAGAGAGGGAGAGGGTAAAAAGCATTCTAAAAACCATTTGTAAAGAAATACTCGATAGCAGCATTACCTACCATTCTAAAAAACCATTCTGTTAATGGTTAGACATACTAAGCAAGGGATAGTTATTTTATTATCTTTTGTATTCTTAAGGTTGTATTAAAGATTGTAGTATGACTAAATTGTTAGCTTATTCTGCTAAAATAATTAACCAATTAATTATCGGAAGCAAAGCAATTGCAATCTTCAGGGGGGTTATCGGACCCACAAAACCCCCGCCCCCCCGCCCCCCCCCCCCCCCCAAAGAATGCGTCATCCCCGTCCTATCATCCAGTGCAATTCATACAAGTAAAACTGTCTTCACGCAATAAAAAAGGTCTGAATGGAGCCTCGTGATGCTTTGGCGTCAATCGGCCTAAACATCAAGAGGATTCACCCTCCCAGTATCCACAGCAGAAATGTCATCATACATGCTGAATAAACGTGCTTAAAAACTCTACATATACTTAATAAAATCTGACGTGCTCAGGATCAGGTCCGTCACAGGCAACCCACTAAATTATAATTTGTATGAAAACTATGCGATGTTAATGCAAATAGCATAAATAACTTACCCTCTCGACGAATCCTCCTTCTTAGGGAGCTGCAACCTCCGGGATGGAACGAACGACGGGAAAACCTACGTTAAAAATCATAAGAAAGAAATGAGAAAACCGAAAAAAAATTGGAAAAAGGGGCAAAAATGGGCCCCCCCCCCCCCCCCCCCCCCCCCGCCCGCGCAGGGCTCGTGGTCCGCGTTAGACCATGGCCCGCGCTGGGCGCCGCTCCGGCCACTGGCGGGCGGCGCTCCGCCGCGTGCACCGCACTCAGAATAACATTTCCAACACGTTTAAGTCCAAAAATCCAGTGGAAACGGGGTTTTAGGGCGAAGAAATCAACCCACCGAAACCCTAAGCATTTTTCAGCAAAAAACTCACCAAAAGTCGACTAACTTTGAAAGCTTCCTCAACCAAAGTTGTAGATCGCTTCGAGACGAACGTTTTGATACAAAGAACGTGTCGATCGGAGTCCACCCGACCACCCTTCTCACTCACTCTCTCTCTCTCTCTTCTCTTATCCTGATGCGGCGCCAGGCCAGGGGATAGGAGGTTCCCTAACCCTTTTCACACTTTTCGAACAATATTATTATTTTACCACTTAAATACTCAAAATTTATAACGTATCAACTTTATTTTAATTAAAACCATCACAAAACTCAATTCCAACGCTTAATTAAAATTCGACGAATCGTGTGACACATTGCATGATAAAATCCCATTTTCGAATTTGACAGTTTGACAAAAAAAATGCACACGTAGCACATGACAAGATGTAATAATGAAAAAAATTTCTGCATATACGCAAAAATCGATCGATAATATCAAAATCTGACGAATCTGCCCAAGTCAGCTTACTAATGGTGTGCTCTTTTAAATGAACGATTTGAAGACCTATTGATTCTAACAACTGATTGCAGAGTTGATCATTCAGAACTTTCAATATTCACTCTCTCTCCAAATTCGAAAGCCTCCCCTCTCTCTCTCTAGAGACTGAGTAAAAGCTGGTGACTAAGAAAATGATAACATGGACAAAGCAGGTTAGATAGGAAGTGAGAAACTGGACATCGTGTTTTATGGCTTCCAGATTTTATATGGGTAAATATAATTTCAAGTTAAAAATATGAATTCCTTTGAAATGATTATCCATTGTTGCTCGATTTGTTTGGATCTTTGGAAGTTGATGCATTGCCAGTTCTTTGTTTTTTTGGATTTTTGATCGAAAAATCAATCTGGTTTGTAAAAAGGATTAAGTGCAAAAATCGGGTTGAAGTATCGTAAAAGTGCAAAAAAGAGCTTAAACTTTGAAAAGTGCATAATAAAGCTCGGCGGGTACCCGCTGACCCCCCGCAGAGGGTACCCGCCCAAAATGAGCGGGTACCCGCGTCCGCATTTAGGTGACATTAACATTAATTTTTTAAAAATATACTAAACGATATGCAATTTATTTGAAATTTTTATCACACATTCTCCATATTATGAAAAGATAATCTGAAAATTTTCGTGATTTTCTAACATTTGTACTATTTATTGTAATTTTATTTAATTATTTTATAAAATAATTATAATAAATCATAGAAGTATTAGAAAATAACAAAATATTTTAGATTATTTTGTCATGTTAAAACAAATATGTAGTAAAAATTTCAAGTAAAATTAATATCGTTTGATAGTTTTTTAAAATTAATCTCAATTTCTTCTTTATTTTATATATTAATTTTAAAAAACTATCAAACGATATTAATTTTACTTGAAATTTTTATTACATGTTTGTTTTAACATGACAAAATAATATAAAATTTTTTGTTATTTTCTAATACTTCTATGATTTATTATAATTATTTTATAAAATAATTAAATAAAATTACAATAAATCGTAAAAATGTTAGAAAATCACGAAATTTTCAGATTATCTTTTCATAATATGGAGAATGTGTGATAAAAATTTCAAATAAATTGCATATCGTTTAGTATATTTTTAAAAAATTAATGTTAATGTCACCTAAATGCGGATGCGGGTACCCGCTCATTTTGGGCGGGTACCCGCTGCACCCTCTGCGGGGGTCAGCGGGTATCCGCCGAGCTTTATTATGCACTTTTCAAAGTTTAAACTCTTTTTTGTACTTTTACAATACTTCAGCCCGATTTTTGCACTCAATCCTTGTAAAAATGATTGTACGGTCGAAAGAAACTGAAATCCATCATTGAAATAATATTAAAAAAGGGATTTCTTTTTTGGGATTGTTTAATTGCTTTGAAACATTCTTCTTCAACTCCACTACAATCACATCAATTTTCTGGTGCAGATGAGGATCCAGAGAGGTATTGTTCTTGCAGACAAACCAAATTGGCTATCAGAAACATGGGTTTTAACCGAAATGGAGATGGTGGAGTAAAAAGATGAGAAGTGAGAGAAATTGCAGAAGAGAGAGAAAGCTAACGAATGCTTCATCACAGACAAAGGATGAAGCTTTTCCAGTCGAAAATGGAGCTGAGGCTTTAAACTATCAACCCTTTTCAGAAGAAGATTACTTTGCCTTCTGCTTTAAAGAAGATGGAGCTTTTGCTGTTGTTAAAGATGAAAAACCAGAAACACCCAACTCTATTGATTTCGTCTCTTCTTCTTCAAGCCTTGTATACAGAAGGGTTAATTTTTTTTTTACAGTTTCTTCCTGAATTTCCATTAATGGAAGATGATCTGAGATTGATTTTTGAAGTGGGTATTGAAGAAACAGCTCAATTATGGCGACGAAGACAAGGCAGTCAAAAGTTTTCTCGGTTGTCAAAAGATTGGAAACTCAATATAGGCTTCCATTGTTGTAGATTCTGAAACACAATGTTCATCATGCATAGAATTTATGACAAAGTGCTCTTTGGCTCGAGTTAACCCGATAAGTAGAGGATCATTTCGAATGATTATGATATCTTAAACATAAAATCTTTTCAAGTAGTGCGATTACTGAGCTATTACGCACTCTTTCAAGGACTGCAGTGTCAGAAACAAGACCGTAGAACACGTGTTTATGAAAGCGAGATTGAAAATTTTATAAATATTTCGATCAAGCACGAAGAATTAACAATAAATACAACAGAAGATAATTATATTTCAGATACATTTTCAGCAGTCATACCGTAAGATAAGAATATATTTCTCGCGTCGATGATTCATAAACTTTTCATCTAATGCACATTCGAAATGTTGTTTCCTAAAACAAACGACTGAAGATGTAACCTGGCGGCAGTGGCAGAGGCAATAGATTCATCATCTTGCTTTTCCTTTGCAGCTGCAACAGCAGCCATGTAAGCTTTTCTTGCTTCTTCCATCTTCTCCATCTGCATCTCATCCATATTGTCCTGTCCATATCAATTCAATTACTTAATTTCAGAATCACAAGAGCAATGGATTGAAAGATAATAGTAATCCTATCAATCAAGTGCTATAAACATCAGTATATATATAGTCATGCAATATTGAAGATATGTCACTGCTTCAACTCCAGGAAAAACAAAAACTTCGTTTTTTTCCTCTTGGTGTAATCTACGTACAGTTTACTGATTAGTTAGACCATATCAATTTTGTTAAGAATTATAGTATGTTCTGAGTATCAGACAAACTAAGGATGAGATAGAGAGGAAAACATATAAGCTGAAGCAAATAAATTAAAATCAGAACTATTACTGAGCAGAAAGAGTGGAGTTGTATACTTACAATACTAGGATCATTTTCAAACTGACGCACTGCGATTTCATATTCGTCGACATTTACATCTGAATTGTTCTTTGCCAAGGATTCAAATAACAGCATGAAAGATGACATATCTCCTTGCATAGACTTCAACTCTTCCTCAAGCTTCTCTACTTTCCTATTAGACGTCATTGCTTCCCACTGTATCCTTTCTAAGGCAGCCTGCTTATCTGCCAGCTTAATCTGGGGGAAAAATATAACCCAAAAGAAATAAGAAAACACTAAGTAATTTTAATATCTCACCTTTGGATAATGTACTTACAAATAACTTAATTACTGCAAACAAAGTTTTCTTGAAATTTAACATTTGTTCAAATAAAACAACAGTGTTATGCTGCATTTAGTCATATTAGTGGAAAGCGTACAAAAGCTATTGTCAAAGCTAATTACAGAAGAAGATAGCCACCGTTTTACCTTCAACCATCACTCTAAAGTTCCACTAATTGCTGCCATGAATAAGCATGGGCATAAACGAATATTGTTTTAAGAAATTTATGGTATGTTGAATATAAAAGGTATATATAGGTGTGAAAGCTATCATGATTTGAGTAGATCCCAGACAACATTCTTACAACAAAGCAATCAAACCTTTGTATCAGATAGTTGGGAATGTGTCGACTTCATCAAAGTGTCCTTTTCTGCAGCCTCAATTTTTAACGCATCCAGTTTTGCAGAAATAGTAGCTATCTGGCTCTTTGTTATCTCCGCTGATTTTAGTAATTCATCTTTCTCAAGTAATTTATTTTGCAGATCCTCCACTTGTTCTTTCAATGAAACCAACTCTTCCCTATCCTTTTCTGAAAAGAACGAGTTTGCAGAGAATATTGATAAGCCGTCAGCATCTGAATTGTTAACATTCGAACCTTGGACTTTCTCTCCATGTTCCCTCTTCTTTTTGGTGGGAATGGATTGAGCAACGCCCTTTCCCCTGGGATCAATCTTGAACAAGAAAAAGAAAAGGAAAAAAAGAAAAATCAAAATCAAAACAATTATATGTCAAAGCTAGTTGAGTGATTATTGTCTTCACTCAACTTATTTTCCAGCCTAATGATTAATACTTCATCATTCATAACAAACTATCAACTGAGATGGTAGGCGAATCAGGATATGGCAATGTTGAGTGTTGTGAATACGTTAATAACACACTAGACCTACTTCCAATTTGCCAGAATTATTTTGCAGACAAAACGATGATCAGAGAGGTTAAACGTAGTTTATACTATCTAGTCCTCGTTAAAAGCTAAAAGAAAAAATAACGCCTACATACATCAGTCAAATTGCCCATAATGCCAACTACTTCTTCCAAAAGCTTAATCAACATATATATAGAAGCATAAAAATAAAAGTAACCCAAAAGTGAAAAATGTGTGTATGTTATTGTAACCTTACAAATAATTCGATGCTTACTCTTTTAGAGATTGAGTCTCTTGAAGGAGTCTTAGTGGATACCACTGAACCACGCCTTGTAAACGAACTGCTTACTTTCTGATCCTAAATAAAAAATCATAATCACAACTTTCAATCCGCTAAACAAAATATATGATAACTAAAACAGAAATACATAAATGCACTCACTTTGACAGCTAATGTAATGAAAACAACTGACATTTTGAATCATTCGGACTCAATCATCAATCAAAAAGGAAATAGAACAAACATTAGTTAAATAATTCCCTCTTTTTTCTTTCACTCTACTCCCCTTGATTTCTTTCAGCTCCTTCGTCCTCAAAAATTGAAAGCTTAAATTCTTTTTTATTAAGGATAAGTAAATTGGGCAATTTATAAAGTAAGAAACAGAGAAATTGGAGAGGAAAACAGTAATCTGCTATATATTTCTTATCTGACTATTTTAGAGAGGAATCTCCTTATATGGAGGAAAAGGAATGTTCTAAACAGAAGAGTGGGTTATAACCAACTGATACACGTAGAGCACACGATGAGAGGTGTGTTAACATCCCCCTGCAATATCAAGATCGGAGGACGCAAAGATTGTCTCGACACTTGGAAAATGCTGAGATTGGAAGTGGCTTGGTAAGACTATCTGCCATCTGAAATGAGAAAGGAGTGAACAACAGTTTGAGCTGTTTGTGTGCCACCTTATCCCAAATGAAGTGGAAGTCGATTTCTACGTGTTTTGATTTGGAGTGAAGGATTGGATTTGAGGCCATGTAAGTGGCACTAATGTTGTCACAATAAACTAAACCTCCCAAAGGAGAAAATTAGCATTAAAGGTTTAAGGTTTAACTTTGTGAAAACCTAATCGGGAACGAGGCACCCCAGTCAAATTGAGCTTAATAACACAAAGAACTCTACAATTATCCGTTCTTCCAAATCTCTGTTTCCAATCATGACTGTAAACTGAAATTCGAAAAAAAAACAGTAGAGAGAGAAATTACGATGAAGGACTGAACAAGGGGGACGATCTCAACGAGTTCTTTGTAGAGGTCTTCATAGAGGACGCGATCCATATTGCCATTGGGACCGAGCGCAGCAGCAGAGTTGGTAGTGGAAGTGGAAACCAGAGAAGAGTGAGTTGGGGACGAGTTAAGTTCGCCGGAAAGCCAAGATTTCGGGGCTCCGAAACCCGAATTCTGCTGCGACTGAAACATGTCCTTCAACATTTCACCACCGCACTTCCATTCAAAAGTAAGAAATCGGAAATCGTGCAATGTAAGAACGAAAAAGATCAGTGAGAGTGATGAGAGAGAATGCGCGAAAGTTGCAGGGAGACAGAAACTTGGTTTTGAAATTGTTCGAACGTTGTCGCGCATAAATTAGGGAGATGATAGTGATAACGGCATTGAATTTACAAAAAAACCCTTATTTTTTTTCTAAATTTACGAATTAATATAATAAAGGGTAAAGTACAATTTCGCCCATACCGTCATTTTTTCCGTTAAAAGCCCATGTTTTTGTCACGTGATCAACTTATCTTCCCGAGATGCCCCTGCATGGAATCAAACCGGACCGGACCGATTTGGTTAATTCCACTGCAGTTTTTTTTTTTAAACCCAGAGGGAAATTCTGTTTTTCTCCTCTTCGAAAGACAGGATTTCCCTCTCATTTCGCCAAAACGCAGACCTCTCTCCCGAGACCCCCTCGCTCGCGTTCGCTGCGCGCTCTCTCTCGCTCGCTCTCTCTCCCGAGACCCCTGCCTCGCTCGAGCTCGACTCTCTCTCGCCAATCGCCAGACTAACGAAAATTAAAATTTCTCACGCTTACTGACGACGGTAAGGTAAAAATTTCTCACGCTTACTGTAATTGCCGAAGTTCTTTGTTTTTTTTTATTATGAAATCTGAACCAATAGTTGTTATTGAATAGTTAGGGTTTTTGAACTTCGTTGCTGAAATTTGATTTTGTACTTCGATGTTTTAATGTTTGTCGCTAAAGTTTACGTTGATCTTGCCAATGATTTTGGTGGTGAATTTTCTGCTCTTATTCTGAACGAATTTTCTGGACTTTTCATTTGGAAGACTATTTGTTTAAAAGTGTAAATGTGTACTAAGTTGTTTAGAATTTAAATACCAAAACTAGTTTAATCGAATTAAATTCATGTAACCTTGCAGGGAAGAAGATGGACACATATTCAATTGACTTTCACTATGGAGGGAAGTTCTTCAAGAAGAATAATTTACAGTACATGGGTGGAGATAATGCACTAGTGACAAATATTGATGTGGATAAGATGTCCTTTTTTGAGGTTGTCGACATGGTGGTAAATGTCGGAGCTGGAGTATGGAAGACTTTGTATTACGTGGAGCCTCCATTAGGAATGGAAAACGGATTGCGAACTGTGAAGTCCGATAATGACGTACTTCATATGGTTGGGGCATTGGATCACAAACATCACATTCATATGTACGTAGACCATGAAGGCATCTGTCAGGAATAGGCTAGAAATGATGAGTCCTCTGATGCATCAGAGTTTGATGGTGGTCCCCAAGTTGGTGAAGCGGGGGATCCAACTCATGTAGATAATGCAGCTGTCGGTGAAGCGGGGGATCCAACTCATGTAGACCGGTAATAAGTTTGGACGGGTGTCACTTGAAGGGGGCATGTCCTAGTCAACTTCTAACCGCTATCGGTGTAGATGCAAATGACGAAATATATCTTGTTGCAGCGGCTGTTGTCGATGTTGAGTCGAAGAAGTCTTGGAAATAGTTTCTCAGGTTGTTGTTGACGGATATTGGATCTGATCGTGGTGAAGGCTGGACATTCATCTCCGATCAACAAAAAGTCAGTATATGTGATCATTGTCAAAATTTATATGCTTTCACCTACTAACATATGACATATATTTGATGCAGGGTTTGGAAGTAGTACTTCGAAAACATGTACCAGATGCAGAGGTTCGATTTTGTGTACGTCATATGTACGCAAACTTCAAGAAGAAGTTTCGCGGAAAACTCTACAAAGACATTATGTGGAATGTTTCAACTGCGACAACACGTGAAATGTTTGTGAAAGAAATGCAGAGGCTACGGGGCTTCGATGAAGCAGCATATAGATATCTTGCGGAGTATGATGCGAAGCACTAGTGCAAACATGCTTTCAGTCACAGATCGAAGTGTGAGCTGACGTTGAACAATCTGAGCGAGTCATTCAACGCCTTCATCTTACCAGCACGTGATAAGCCGATTGTGACCATGATAGAAATGATAAGAACGACAATAATGACAAGAATTTGTAAGAGGTATGAACAAATTGAGCAACAAAACGGACTACTATGCCCTCAGATATGAAAGAAATTGGTCAAACTACGAGATGGAGCTAAAAATTGGTGTGCAACCAGAGGTGGAGGTGAAAGATTTCAAGTTAGTGATGTCCATCAACAATTCGCCGTTGACTTAGCCAACGCTACTTGCAGTTGTAACCGGTGGCAGCTCGCAGGCATACCATGTGTTCATGCTGTACCATGCATATCATTCAAGAGACGAGACATTGAATTGTACGTTGATCGTTGCTACCACCGACAGACATATTTGACGGTATATTCCTAGTTCATACATCCAATGAATGGCGCAGACATGTGGCCACCTTCAGCTATGGGTGAAATTCAGCCACCGATTGTGAAGAGACCACCTGGGAGGCCGAAAAAGAAGAGAACGAGAGATGTTGATGAACCTCAAGGTCAGAGTACATTGGGCAAGATGCGTAAGGTTGTCAAGTGTAGTAAATGTCGGGGTCTGAACCATAATGCTAGAACGTGCAAAGGAGTAACTATTGATTCTACCATGGAAGCCAGTGCATCAACATCACGAGGAAAATCAACTTTGTTCGGGTTTTCTGCAGTTTGCATCGGAACCCAAGTTAGTATTGCTTGTGTCTCTTTTCCAATTTGTTACATCATACTTCATTATTGTTACCAATCAATTATTTACATCATGCAGGAGTCTTCAGTGGAGCCAGGCATTCACAGAGAATGATCTTGTAATGCTGATATGAACTTGATTGCCTTTGAGAATAGTTACTTATGATTTTTATTATGGTTATGAATTATAGACATGTATTTGATAGACATGGATATGATATTTATTATGGACAAATGTATGGATATGAATATGATGTATAAATATTTTGTGGAAATAATTTGTGGAAATGAATAGAGATTTATGTTGATAGAAGTCTTTTGGGTTGGTTTGAAAAGTAGGAATTTGGATTTAGTACAAATATTTTTATTATGTTTGCGCTTGGATTCTTCTTCATACTCGATTCTTCTGTCTCCATTTCTTCACAAGATTGGTCGACACTTGAATTCAAGTGTCGACACTTGATTTGTTTGTGTCAATACTTGATTTGCTTCAATTCTTCTCTGTCTCCATTTCTTCACAAGATCGGTCGACACTTGATTTCAAGTGTCGACACTTGTTTTCACGCGTCGACACTTGTTTTGCTTGTGTCGACACTTGAGTTGCTTCGATTCTTCTCTGTCTCAATTTCTTCATAAGATCGGTCGACACTTGATTTACTTGTGTCGACACTTGATTTGCTTCGATTCTTCTCTGTCTCCATTTTTTCACAAGATCGGTCGACACTTGATTTCAAGTGTCGACACTTGATTTCACGTGTCGACACTTGATTTGCTTGTGTTGATACTTGATTTGCTTCAATTCTTCTGTCTTCATTTCTTCACAAGATCGGTCGACACTTGATTTCAAGTGACACTTGGTTGTTGCTTTTTATCTTTAGTCGTTTTCTCATCATCTTAGATGTCTCATATTTATAGATCATGATTTAGTAGTTGTTTTGATCTAGAATTCTCAAACCGGTTGTCGAGTAAACCAGTCGTTAGAGCACATAATTATAGTATATAATTAGAGTTTGTAAGGATTGTAAGAGTCAAAATATCAAATTCCGAAGTCCGAACAGTTTACAAGTCAAAAGGTTGATTCTCAAAAACTGTGAATGGGTTGATTCTCTCTACAAAGTTGTCCTCAAAAACTGTATAACAAAATAGAGGACTGCTAGGAATAGAGCAACTTGGTAGGCATCTCTTTGGAAGCTGTCATCCATTTGAAAGAACTGCACCAAAACAACGAAGGAAATCATACTAAATAAGGCATCTACCGATGGCGTTAGAAAAATCTGAATCCGTGAGACATGTAGTCCCATTTTATACCCTGTTTTTAGAAATGTTCCCAAACGTAGTACAGTTGCAAAAAAAAAAATGAAGAACAATGAGTTTAAAAGGGAAGCATATGATAATAATTGTGGAACTGTAACCAATCAAACATCTGCAAATTGCTCAATTCCAAAATCACAGCAACTAAACAAATCAAGAAGCTAAACAAAACACAACTAAAACAAAGGTTTTCGGTTTAGTTCAAATAACCAATTAGTTTACAGATTCCATAAACAAAAATATAACATTAAGATACTAGCAAACTAAAAGAATCACACAAACAAAAATATCATTATGATGGAGAGTAACAGGGATCATCGAAAGGCTCGACTGGAGGATCAACTGGAGAAATGGCTGGAGCACCTCTGAACCTGTACCCGTACCAATATTCTTGAACATAATCAAGATGCATGTGAACCTCAATGATATCTTGACGGAGATCTTCTATCTTCGCTTCCAACCGATCAAAGTGATCGAAAATCACGTTCTAAAACGAGTCAAAAGCGGTGCCAATGCTAGCAACATTTGCCGCCAAAAAGTTGAACTGTTCCTCAAAGTTAGAGAAGTTGCTTTAGATGCAGTGGAAGGGGGTTCGTAGTGTGTTCAGGCTTGTGACTACCTTCATCACCTTTATCAACTTCCATGTGGGATGGTCCACCTTCAAATGCTCCAACTTGGTTTCCTTAAAAATTCACTTACCTTCAGCATTGAGCCCAAACCCCATCCGAGCTAGAGTGGATGCGGTGTATGTGTCGGTTTTCTTTATAGGTAATGGGATTTCGGTCCTTGGAATTTGGACTCCATTCTCCTTAAAAATTTTCAATAAAATAAGATTAAATGGTAGGGACTTTGTTGCGTTACTGAAGACTTGCAACATCCGTTTCACAATCAAATATCCCACATTAAATGATTCTTGTTGAAAGATTTTATATAAAACTATAGAGATCCATACCACTTATGTGATCTTTATGTCCATCTCTTGGTAAGAGATTGTATGTGATCATATGGTGGAGGAGCCTAGCACGCATGTTTAAGTCCTTTGCCTTCAGTTTCGTTGGAAGGTATCGGCAAAGGTCCTTAACAATCATCCTTAAAAAGACAGTACCTTCACTGGTGCCCACAAATTCTGGATCCTTAGCTGCCTCATAATACATTTCAGCCTCATTGTTAAATTCACAGTTTAAAATTGTGTTTATAGAACGTGAGAAAATTTCTATGTGTTTGCCATACACATAACTAACAATTTTAAATAGCCTTTGACAATGTTCAAAATTGGCATAGAACATTCTCACTGGTTTTTCATAATACAGGCCATCGCAGTCAAACAGATCAAATAACCTCAAATTCTTCAAAGGCTGAACCAAATTTAAGCTACGTAAATCATCGAATTCTACTTTTCTACTCAGAATCAATGCCTTGAATTTAAAGTCGTCTTCATACTATCTCCATACATTTTCAAAGAGATAGTATTCTTGAAGAAAGGAGATGGCCAAATTGTTGGTTACTCAATTTCATTCGCTGGAGTAGGATTTTTTGACCTTCTCTTGCGATAAACTAGCTTGCTGCGGGATGTAGATGCCATTTGAAGTTTAGCGGGAAGAGAAGAGATATTGATTCGAAGGAAAAAAATAGGCAAAGATTTGGGGAGGAGCAGAAAATCGCCGAGGAAAAGATGAGAAAGAGAGTCGAGCGCGAGCGAGGCGGGGGTCTCGGGAGAGAGAGCGAGCGAGAGAGAGCGCGGCGAACGCGAGAGAGGAGAAAGACATGATTTCAGGAGCGCAGGGGTCTCGGGAGAGAGAGCGAGCGAGAGAGAGCGCGGCGGCGAACGCGAGCGAGGGGGACGCGAGCGAGGGTGTCTCGGGAGAGAGGTCTGCATTTTGGCGAAATGAGGGGGAAATCCTGTCTTTCGAAGAGGAGAAAGACAGGATTTCTCTCTGGGTTTAAAGAAAAAAACTGCAGTGAAATTAACCGAACCGGTCCGGTCTCGGTCTGATTCCATGCAGGGGCATCTCGGGAAGAAAAGTTGATCACGTGACAAAATCGTGGGCTTTTAACGGAAAAAATGACGGTAGAGACCAAATTACACTTTACCCTAGTTATAGGGGCCAAATTGTCCATTATCCAAATTTACAGTGTAAATTGTCCATTTAAGGCCAACTTACACTTTACCTTATAATAAATTATTAATAATTAATTTATATTATATGAATTTACAAAAAAACCCTCATCTTTTTTTTTCTAATTTTACGAATTAATTTAATAAATTATTAATAATTAATATATTAATTAATATTTTAAAAACTAGAAATTGTAGGGCCGTACCCCGAAGGGAGCCCTTCCAGAAATTCTCAAAGGCCAAGGCGTTGAACCCAGGCCAATGAGGGGGTTTGGAAATAGTTTTCAACCAGCAATAGACGCGCCTCGGTTAGAACCTCACTAGCTGCGTCATTGCCCCAAGCGCAAAGATACCTGAATCTTTTCTCTTCGCTTCGTTAATATACTTGTTCAAACCACATCCTCGTTTTCCTCTTTCCGATGTGGGACGGCCGATTTAGTATTTCTTCTCCGATCTATTGTCATCGTCATGGCTGTGGAAAACAAATTTCAAGGAAACAAACGTAATTTTAAGGAAACGGTGGGTGAAGAAGGACTGCGTCGTTTCCAGAGGAAGAACATTTGTGATTTTGCAGCAAATGATTGGAATCTCCCTCATTCTCAATCCCATCTCTGATCGTACATGCTCTTTTGCTACTCTTCAACTAAGTTTCCTTTTTAATTCTATGGAAATGGATAATTAACGTTAAGCAATCGTATTATTACTATTATACTATAAGAGAAAACATTATCTTAAAGAAGAGGAGGTGATTGGAGGCCGCAAAATGGCAAAAGCGAATATGCTTTGACAGCGCAAAGATCCAAGGCGAAGAATCCTACGAGCCGTAAATATTCTGCTACACACAAGGCACTCGAATCTTCAAAGTTCAATAAGAACAAGACGAGGAGAGTTGGAATGAAGAAAGAGGAAAGAAGATCGAGGGGCAGGATCAATTTCATGGCTTCTTCCATTTGTATGCTCCTTGATTCTGCTCTTAACGTTGTAATTTTCTTTAGTATGTCCTTTTTTTTTGGTTGTTTAGTTGTTGGACTTTCTTGGTAGAATTTTGGATTCTGACTTTTTTTCCTCTTTTTAATCTGAAATTGGTGGCTTCTTGAAAGTGTAATCGGGAGGGAAGAGACTCTTGAGGGAGACAAAATTTGGGAGTTCAGTCAGTTGGAGTCTGGGGATGTCAGTGTAATCTTACTAGTTGCGCTATGCAAGTTTAAGCAAGTTTTGGTGAGAGTGACCCGGAAAACTGACAGATGTTTTGAATAAGACAATACCATTACTACTTGGTCAAATTCAAATGTTGTGCTTTAAATTTGTTTGATGGCATTCTATGATGATGTCGTAGGATTAAAAGAGTTGTCATCTTACGTTGCAGATGATTATGATCTTGTTTATGTTTAAAGTTATGAAAAGATGAGGATTTCTCTCCTGTTTTTTCTATATTGAAGGTGTCAAAGAGCACATCTGACTTTCTTTTGCTTTGACAATGTGGCAGGCTTTGCTTCTTTTATATTTTTTTCATTACTCATTCTTGGGCATGCTGCAAGGCCTTTCTATCCCCTCCCAAGTAAAGTTTCTGATGATAAACATCCTTTGCAAACTTTTCGTCCATATAATATAGCACATCGTGGGTCTAACGGAGAGATTCCTGAAGAAACCGCTCCTGCATATGAGGTACTGTTTTGACATCTCCATTTATTTTCTTCTTTTTAGTTCACACGCTCTTAATCAATGAGAGTAACTACAAAATCACGCTAAAAATTTCCAAGCTCGACATTTTTCATCAATTGACTGGCCAATTATGATCTGTCCTCAAATAAAGACTTCACAATTATTTTGCAGTATTTAAATTCCACTTTTTTTTAACAAAAAACTATTTTTATACATATCTGAACCATAGTATCTAAATCACAAGATTTGATGTCCAATCTATGATTGCAGGGAACGAGAATTTGTTTATTTGCTGAGCCTCTTTTTCTAGTTTTAGTAGTTTGAGATATAATAAGTGTTTCTTTCAGAGAGCTATCGAAGAGGGTGCAGATTTCATTGAAACAGATATTCTGTCTTCCAAAGATGGTGTTCTTATATGCTTCCATGATGTTACCCTTGATGACACAACTGATATTGCAAAACACAAAGAGTTTTCAAATCGGAAAAGGACTTATGAAGTTCAAGGACTCAACATAACTGGCTTCTTTACAGGTAACTTTTCCGCTTGTTGTTTTCTTCATTTCTTAATATTGCATAAGGTTTTTAAATCACCGATAACTACATTTGATGATTCACATTTCGCTCAACTAGCTAGGATTATTATACTTTATTCTTCGTTTTTACATCTTTAATTATTAAGGCTACCGTTCTTAACTTTTGAAAGATTATTGCTATAGAGGAATTAATGGATATTGTAACTTTACAGTTGATTTCACACTGAAAGAACTCAAATCATTACGCGCAAGGCAGAGGTATCCATTTCGAGATCAACAACATAACGGTTAGCAGCGTCTCTTAAATTTTTTAGTTTTTTTAATCTTTAGTTATTATCTTTAACATTGTGATAGTTTGGTCATTATGTCACTAATTTATTTTTGTTTCCCTTTGTGAAATTTACTTAATGAAGTTACTCTAGTATTTCTTCCTTTCCGTTGTCTTGCAAGCCTCTTACCACTGAATACTATCTTGTGCTTGAATGAAACCAAATAAAAATATGGTACAAATTTATGAAAGTCATGTGAGTTGTTGACATGCTCTTGTTCTGAGGTTTTAATTTGATGTGTAGCGGACCCGAAAGAATATGAAAGAACCGACAACGAATCTCGCAACAATGGCTAACACTGAAAAATTAACCTAAATCTAACCACGAATCCGAAAATTCACAGATTCAGAACCATAAATCTTATCTCCCTCAAGAACTCTAAGCAACAACATTCAATACTCCATAATCTGTAATCCTTCCCTCTACTGCATGCCTGATATACAGCCTATAACCTTCCCACTTCAATGAATAACCTCTCACTAAAACAACTACAGTGAATAACCTCCCACTAAAATAACTATGTCACAATCATTCATTTTATTTTCTCCCTTTCTTATTTTAGTCTCAACATTATTCTGTCCTTTGAAATTAACACTGTTCTCAAGGTCACAGGTAGCACGTCTGATCTTCACATTTTTTTCTTGAAAATTGACATTGTCCTCAATGACGCAAGTAGAATGTCTGATCCTCACATTTTTTCCTTGATTTTCCTCTAGTGATCGGTCGAAACCATTAAGACCTGGGTTAGCGCTAGCCAAAACAACTTTGTCAGCTTTCCTCTTAAGTTCCATACAAAAAATGGAAGTTTATTGGCATGTTTCCTATAGCAGAAATTAATGGAACACTTGTTACTTCATTTGGTGTTCGTCTTATTCCACTTCGCAGCAATTTCATCTCCATCAACAACTTCGGCAAGACCTTGAGAGCCTCTTCCATCCTTGGCAGCACACCAAGTTTGCTGCTCAATATGGAAAGTTGATCACCAATCGATTGTTAATCTGCCTTCATAATTGTCCAGTGCTTCTCTATTTTTTGCATTTGATCACTTTGATATGGCTTTGATACTATTGATGCGTAGCGAACCCTGAATGACATGAAAAAACCAATCATGAATCTAGCAACCATGTTAAGACTAAAAAATTAACCTACATCTAACAACGAGTCTGGCAATCCACATATTAGGCATCCTAATCTTATCTCTCTTAAGAACACTAAACAACAACATTTTATAGTCCATAACCCATAATTCTTCCCCTTACTACATGTCTAATATATAGTCCATGACCTCTCCGCCACAACGAATAACCTCCCACTAAAATAACCAACTATGCCACCTACATCCATTTTAATTTCTCCATATCCCTTCAACTTTCTTCCCTTATTTTACTCTCAACATAATCACACGTAGAAGCTCATCCTTACTGAATGTTGGGATGGGTAACTACTGCGATTATTTCCTTTTTGTAGATTGCGACAAGTGCCGTTTTTCTTCAAAATGGATGCGCTTGAAAGTGTTTTTGTGGGCTGAATTTAATCTATAATATCAAAGTTATCAGGGGTTTTTTATTTTGAAAAAGTTTGTGTTCCTTTTGTCTACTAAATGTAGTATTTGTATTCATCTTACACATGAAGTTCCTCAAGAAAGCATGTAGCTCTTTACCTTGTGCTGTATTTAATAATCAATATAAATTTTTATTAGTTATCGATATAAAAAAATTATTTTTTGATGGAAATAGAGCGTTTATCAACTGGTTATCTTCAGGAAAATTTACCATCATTACTTTTGAAGAATTCATTGCCATTGCACTTGATGCACCCAGAATTGTTGGAATATATCCAGAGATGAAGAATCCAGTCTTTATCAACCAACACGTAAGTCAGTTGTCCAAAAGCTACCATATAATGATAGTTATTTTACTACATGCACAATATCTAGAGATTCTCAGTGATTTTTCTTCAAAATTTTGAGTTTACTTGAATTTAATAATATTGAATGAACTTGCTATTGGTTCAAGTTCAATAACATTCTTGTGAACATAACTTTTTTTTCCTAGAAAGCATATACGTTTACCTATTTATTCGTGTACTTTTGTATAAAATACAAGAAAGAGCTATATGATAATGGTTGTCATGTAATCTTTCTTTTGAAGAACATAATCTCTTTCTTAAATACTTTAATTTCTGATATGACAGGTCAAATGGCCGGAAGGTAAGAGATACGAAGACAAGTTTGTGGAGACACTAGAGAAGTATGGATACAAGGGTTCATATTTGTCAGAGGAATGGTTGAAAAAGCCTGCATTTATCCAGTCATTCGCTCCAACATCCCTTGTTTACAGTATCAAACTTCACCGACTTACCCAAAATCTTCTTAATTGATGACATTACGATGCCAACTCAAGATACTAATCAGGTCTGTTTTCTATTTGGTTTCAAGCATATTCTATATTTTATCAGCTATAAATATGTTATAAAGTCCACTTGCAGCACTTTAGAAATAACATATTTTTAAATATTTTTGGATTTATTCTTTTATTTTGGTTCTCTCTAATTGGAGGAAAACTGCGATAAACTTAGTAGTGTTTCTCTTTGCATTATCTCGATTAGGGTTATTTGATTCTCTTCTTTGTATTCTCTTTCTATCATTATACATCTTTTCTTATAAAAAATAAATAAATAAAAAGAAATAGCATATTTCTTTACGTCTTAACTTCTTATTTGTTCAAATGTATAAACATTTTTTTTGGCTTCTTTAATTGCTATTCATAATGTGCAGTCGTATTGGGAAATTACTTCTGATAGTTACTTTGACTACATCAAAACATATGTTGTGGGTATTGGACCTTGGAAGGATACAGTGGTCCCTGTTGTAGACAATTGTCTGCAAACACCTACTGATCTTGTAGCCAGAGCGCACGCTCATGATCTACAAGTAAGCTTCTTTTAGCCAAAGCCTTCCCCTCTAGGATGGTTTTCGTTATGACTTGCACGTTTTAGAAATTTTTTAAAGTTTTTTTTCTTATATGATCTTGCATGTTCATGATCAATGCTGTGAATTCGGCTGCTATCTGACTTCTGTTTGTGCTTTCCCGTACATTGTTATGATGACAGTTTTATTGCATTGTACTGTTTCGTTTGTCTAATAATTTCTTAAAAGAGTTGACTCTACAATCCACTTAGTGGGTTGTTTCGAAACTAAACACCACAACCTCTCTGGTTTATTAAACTCTTTTGCGATTGGAAAAACAACCTTTCCCTTGCCATCTATGTGAAAGCAGAAAAATGACTAATTCTTAGTACTAGCCGACACTAGACTGTTTCTCTAATATTACTGCATAATTCTAGAAACATTGATTTGTCTTGCTATCTATTATTATACTTTAACTATTTTGAGGTTGTACTGGAATTATATGACGTTGAACTTGCTTGTGTCTTGTTTTTCTATATAATGAGCCAATAATATCAAGGGAAAGGGGAACTGCTATATTCCCATTCAAGAGTAGAAAATATTTTTTATATCTATAGAAACCCTTAAATTTTTTTATTGCTAAAGTTGTTTTGACAATGTCCGCACTGCAGGTTCATCCATACACTTATAGAAATGAGAACGGTTTTCTGCACATAAACTTTCATCAAGACCCATATGAGGAATTTGATTACTGGATCAATAAGATTGGAGTTGATGGACTCTTTACAGATTTCACAGGCAGCCTCCATAATTTTCAGAAATGGACATCTCCCCTCCCTTCAAATGACACAGAAAATGGAAGTCTGTTACAAAAAATTGCAGCGCTGCTCTCTTCCTATAAAAAGGTATGAGAATTAGAGTGTTTACGTTGTATCTTTTGCAGATGATGTGAACAATAATAATGCCGATATGGTCTAGAGACTGATTTATAGGATCTCTTCTCCTTGGAGAATACTCTTTATTTTTATTCTAGAATATTTGTTTTGCAGTTTTTCACTTTGATCTCTATTTTGCCCAACAGTTTTCCTTACTATATTTGCAAAGATAATTAAGAAAGAACTATTTTGTCAGGTGACTAAATAAAATTGTTTTATAAAAAAGAAACAAAATATATTGAAAATAAGAAATTACAAAGAAGAGAGGGGGAGAACTCCTCTCAGAAAGAACCACAAGGACATTTAGTTTACGGAAATTTCTTCGCGATTAGAGAGATCCAAAATAAACTAAATAAAATTGTTATGAATGGATAACAAAAATCTTAGCAAAACTGTCTATCTTCTCAAAATCGTTCATTATAATCTCCATTTATCTCCAATTCTCACTTGCGAAATCTTATTAATACTGTCCCTATGTCATGATTCAAAACCGTGAGGCCTTGCAGGACGAATAGCGTGCTAGTGTAGCGTACTTTAAGTTACATTAACATTTGAACAAAGTAGCATGCGTGTAATTTTTCTCAACGATAGAAATAGGGTATTTATATTTGATTATTTCTGTGCAAAAATCTGTATTCAGCTGCAAAATAATAGGAGCAAAGTCTCATACCATTATTCCTTTGCTTTCTCTTGCTGTTACTGCATTTTTTCTGCAATGCACAAAGGGAAAGAAAAGGAGCTCAAGTTGTTTAAAGTGGTCATAATATTTGATCCTCTCATGAACTTAATTGAAAAGGCGTTAGAGTCGATCATTAACTTTGAGTCACAGATATGGTAGCTAAAGAAAATTCTCCTCTATTTGTCTCTTAATGCCATGAAGAATTCAAAGAAGAAAATGTTTACTACATCAACATCTAGATTTTTAATTACAGTTAGCCTCATTATTTCCAGAATTTACAATCAAAACAGTAATATCAGAAGAGTGCTAAAAATCAAAATGTTTAATAAATTCTTAAAATATTTAGAAGTATGATCTCATCTTCTGATAACAAAACAAACATATTCCAAAAGTTTAGAATCATGGAACCTGTCCTAAAAAATTCAGCATTTAGGTTCTGATCAAGAAATCTAAAGAGTGGCAATAGTGTTTTAGTTTTCTTTTCAGCATCATGCCAATGAACTGCATTGGACATCAAAGAGGTGGCTCCAAACATTCCTGCTTAAGAATCATTTTTTATCTGGCTATTTTTCAATTTTTTAGCAGTCTTGAATTCTTTGTATCACCCTGTAATGCTAATATCATACAGAATTCAAAAGATGTTCATTGAGATATTTTGGATCTTCCTCTATGTACAACTAGATTTTACAAAGTCGTGATCTTGATGGTTATGAAAATAGAAATAGAAATTACTGCATCATCATATCTTAAATTCACTGCACAACTATGCTGCAAAATAAAGCCTATGGAGATATCGAGACCATTACGGTCACTTTCGAAAACTAAACGAACAACAAGAAAGGCAAGAAAAGCATCTCATGTGGAAGCCAACTTTGGATGATTTTGAGGTTGGAACTGCATTTGAGTTTTTAGGAGTAGTTGGCTGTGATGATGGCTGTGATGGTGGTTGTGACTGCGGTGGTGATTGGAAGTGTTGCTTCTGCTTCTCAGCTCCTCCTTTCAGTGATATACTCTTTTCTCCCTCTCCTGTCAATCTTCATCCAAACAAGAGGAATTCAGGTATTTGCATACTTCTTTCGATCAATATTTACTGTTTCTATAGCACATTTTGATTGATTAGATCAATCTTTAGTGTTTCTCAAGACCCTTCTTCTACCATGATGTTTTTTTTTTTTTTTTTGTTTATGAAGAACATAGTAGATAGATTAGGATGGAGAAGCTTAGCTTACATTGGAAAGGCGAATGATTTTGCACTTCCATCCGATCTCTGCGAAAGATTGGTCGAACGAGTTACTGCCTCGGCTAGAACTGTATGTTGTTGATTTCTATTTTCTGCACTTTCCCTTATAACCTCCCTCATTGTTTCTGCAGCTGTTGCCTCAGTAACAACTGGTTCTTCGGCTAAATCAGCACTTTTCTGTCCAATTTCTTTGGGTTTGAAACTCGGCGATTGGCTGCTCGATAATTCTGCAGACGGAGGAGCAATAGCTTCTCCGGGTTTACACAGCTCGCCTGACTTTCCTAGCCAACATAGTTGATCTCTGCTAAAGCTCGTGTTTCCCATATGGATACTGAACAATGATTCATTCGAAGCTGCACTCCATTCGGCAGGAGTGTTTGATTTATTTCTTGCAAATATATGAGATGGTATTCGATATGGAGACGAAGATGGGTCTTCGTTTCTCTCCATCACCTGCATTGGAGGAGATTGAGTTGGGGATTGGCCCTCGCTCGGCATAGAGCTGATCGGAATATCGTCATCACTCAAATTCGAAGCTAATTTATTCTCTGCTTTCGGCTCTAGAGAATTGGTATTTCCAACAGAAGATTTGCTAGTTTCTTTTGAACCCATTTGAAAGTTTCTCTTCATTTGAAGAATCAGAATCAGAAGACGAGGAGGAAGCCGAGAACGAGTAAATTGGCGTCGTTCTTGGTGAAAAATCAGCTTCGCTGACATCTGCTTCGGGCTTTTTTCCCAAAACTACTCGTACTCAAACTCTCATTTTGATAATCTGTGGCTTGCAATGGATGGTCTATAACATCTACTTGAACTTTATTATGGTATGAAACTTCAGATTGAGAGGGTGATAATGCAGATTTGACTTCGAAATAATTGAGTGGATTATCATCGTCATCTGAACTGGTGTTGATATCGTTTTCTCGTCCGATAGCTAATCCTGTTTGATTAGAATCAGCTGGCTTCATTTTCGAGCTATTGAATTCCTGAAAAGTAGCCGAATTACTGCTTTCATCCGGATATTTTTCGGTTTCAGACGAGGAAGAAGAAGAGTCCAATTTTATCATGTCATCGAAGTTATTCGTCTCGATCTTGCTTTTTTCAACCGCTGATGGTTCGAGCGGTTTAGGCTCCAAAACTCCTCCATTATCGGCTGTACTGATTCCATGATTACCGTCATGAGCTGCACCAGAAGAATCAAATGAGGATGAAGAGGAGTATTCTAACTTTTTGCCCGATTTAGAAAGATCAGTTTCATCGACAACGGTGGTAGGATGTGATTTCAAATCATTGTCATTTCCCGTTTCCATAACCGAAAATCTCCGATTCGATTCTGCCTCCAAAGATCCTTCCTATCGGAAAAATCCAACGAAAGCATGGAAAAATTTGCATCAAATTAACAAAACCCATAAAATTATAAGAGCAAATTAAGAAAATCAAGAAGTCTCACCGATAATAATTGGATTGAGAAACGATGAACTATCTTTCCACAGGCTCTGATGGAAAAAACTTAGAGAGAGAGAGAGATGAATGAATGGAAATGAAAAAGTGCAGAGAGAGAAGGAAGAGAGAAAAATGGGAGATTTAAGGCCATGCATGGTATTAGGCTTTGCTTTCTCTGCTCTTGTTTCTAAGATAACTGACTATGGCTCCTTTTTTTGGAGCCAATAAACTAACTACAACTTTTTCTAGATATTCCTAGATTTTTTTTTTTTTTAATTTTACAATTTGATTTTACCAATCATGGGTTCTGCTTACATGTCACTCTTGATTGATATAATAATGAAAATAAAATATAAACAGTTAAAATAACACGTAATATAAACATAACATTATCGGAAAAAGTGTCACATTTTACTCTATTTATAAAGGGTGTGCACAATTTATCTTGATTGAATTATTAGCAAAAATAAATATAAAGTGCAATTTGGCCCCTACAACTAGGTAAAATGGGCAATTTACACCGTAAACTTGAATAATAGGCAAGAACAACCTTAATGTATTGATAATGGGCCGTCATATTTTCTATAAAAAAAACAACATTTTTTTCACTTATTCATTTTTTTTTTCCGAAATGCCCCTCACTGGACCGAACCGGACCAGACCGGTTCAGCTAATTCCACTCTTATTTATTTATTTTTTTAAATCTTATTTTTCAGAAAAGAGAAGACAGATGAATATAATTAAAAAAAATAAAAAAACCAAAGTGCAATTAGTCAAACTGATCCGGTTCGGTTCGGTCCAGTGAGGGGCATTTCGGGAAAAAAAAATGAACAAGTGAAAAAATATTACTTTTTGTTGGAAAATATGACGGTAGGGGCCATATTGCCCATTATCAATATATTAAGGTTGTTCTTGCCTATTATTCAAGTTTACGGTGTAAATTGCTCATTTCACCTAATTGTAGGGGCCAAATTGCACTTTACCCAAGTTTACGGTATAAATTGTCCATTTCACCTAGTTGTAGGGGCCAAATTGCACTTTACCCTAAAAAAAACGTAATCATAAATATAATATTATATTTATTTTTTAATTTTATACTTTATTTTTGCTTGCTCACATGGTATTCACGAATCAATCATTATTTTGTAACGATTTATGGTGGAATCTCGAGAGACTTTTCACTTGTCTTCTGCGAGTCTAAGACTTGACTTTTGCAACTATACTTTTTCAAGTCCTTATCTCGACAATATCTCTTTAAAGTCTCCTCTATCTCAAAGTCTATTATGAAAACGTAGATTTTTTTTTAGAAGAGAGAAAGAATAGAACCTACTCACTTATAGGGTAGGCTCTCCGAAGATTTGATTAAAATAAATTAGAAATAATTAAAATAATATATTAACGGTAAGTGTCAAATTATTTATCTTCTTTTATGCCGACAAACACATTATATTTGATTAATTATTTTTTTAAACTAAGATTTATTTGTTAATATGTACATGTTCTGTAACGACCCGACCTCACGGGCCCGCCAGTCGTGCAGTCCTCACCCAACAGGCCCAGGCACTGCCACGTGACAGCCACACAGGCTCACTACGTGTACTCACGATCTTCTTCTACTACCTGGTTTAATGGGAGTTTTTGCTTTCTCTGGGATTAGAATCCTGGCTCCCAGGCTTCATAACCAAGGGTTCACCATCCCAGGTACCACTTGAGCTAGTGAGTACACGTGGTGGGCCTGTGTGGCTGTCACTTGCAGTGCCTGGGCCTGTTGGGTGAGGACTGCACGACTGGTGAGCCCGTGGGGTTGGGTCGTTATATGTTCACATAAATAAAAATAATATCGCGTGACATATGTCGTCAAATTTATTAACAAAAATTGAATCAAAATAAACGTTAAAGCATGGCCATTATTAGTACATTTTATCCTAAATAAATCGTCACTATAAATAAATTTGATCTCGGATGAAATTTAATAATTATTTAAAAGGAGTGATATCTGAAGTTCATAAATCTGCCATTGTTGCAAGGCAAAGCTCTCCGATTTGTGTAAATCAATTGCAGCGCCAAGTCGATGTCTGAATTATGGAATTTTGCTGTCTTACTAACTGGTCTGCATAATCAAAATCTGGGTAAACTTCTCTGATCTTCAAGATTTCGTTTTCGTCTCCGATCCAATAACCGCGGTTATTTGCACCCAAATGGCCCGAAACTCAAGGTCGACTAGCATTCTCGAGTTCTTGGGGAAGAAATTGTCAGAATCGTCGCCCCAGTTTCAATTTGCATGTTTCTGGTGGTTGTTCTGGTCTCTATTCTCAATTCCAGTTCTTCGTCTTCATCCGGATCGATTACTTCAATTGCTACCATTGCTTACAGTGAGAGTAGCTCAGACTCCTCTTGGGACAAATTCGAAGGTGCCCTTTTGAATTCCCTCGTGTTTGTAGCTGTTATAACTGTGGCTACCTTCGTTTTGGTCCTACTCTTCTACCTTAGGTTTACCAAATTCTTGAAATTGTACATGGGTTTCTCCGCTTTCGTTGTTCTAGGGTTCATGGGTGGAGAAATCGCAGCGTTATTGATAGAAACTTTCAGCACTCCAATAGATTGCATCACTTTCTTTATTGCTCTGTTTAATTTTTCAGCAGTGGGTGTTTTGGCTGTATTTTTGTCCAAAATGGCCATAATTGTGACTCAGAGTTACTTAGTTTTTATTGGAATGTTGGTTGCTTATTGGTTTACTCAGTTGCCAGAATGGACTACTTGGGTTCTTTTAGTTGCCATGGCAGTGTATGATCTTGCTGCTGTTTTGTTGCCTGGAGGTCCATTAAAGCTCTTGGTAGAGCTTGCGATTGATCGAGACGAAGATATTCCGGCTCTGGTCTACGAGGCTAGGCCGGTGACTTGTAATGATTCTGGTTCAATGGATGATGCAGCTCCGAGGAGAATGTGGAGAGAGAAGAGGCCAGATTTCAATTCAAACACTACTTCCATTTCTGCTGGAAATCTAAATTCCGGGTCGAACTCTACTGCGACTGAGAATAATGCATCGAGTTTGCGAAGAGCCGAAGAAGGTCGAATTCCGGGAACAATCAACGAGCTTCGTCTGCCGTTGATTGATCGTAGTAACGGAGAAGAAGATACTTCTTCGATCGAAAATCTGATGGTGGAGGGAATTGGATTGGGATCATCTGGAGCTATTAAGTTAGGACTTGGAGACTTCATCTTCTACAGTGTGTTGGTCGGCAGAGCTGCAATGTATGATTTCATGGCTGTCTACGCTTGTTATCTTGCAATAATGGCTGGCCTTGGAATCACTCTTGTGCTCTTGGCTCTGTATCACAAAGCGTTGCCTGCTCTTCCCGTCTCGATCGCTCTCGGTGTGGTGTTTTACATTTTATCGCGGTTTTTTCTCGAAATGTTTGTCGTACAATGTTCGATCAATCTGTTGATGTTCTAGATTGTAAATATACTTTCTTGTTCTTCAATTTGCTCAAATTTGGTGACTTTTTTCTCAATTGTGTTCTTTCACTTTCTGATTGTTATGTTTTGGATATTTAAATAGCATGTCTATCTTTGGTCTGGTCTAAATGATCTTCATAC
This sequence comes from Begonia masoniana, assembly GCA_022432975.1. NCBI lineage: Eukaryota > Viridiplantae > Streptophyta > Magnoliopsida > Cucurbitales > Begoniaceae > Begonia > Begonia masoniana. The sequence continues at coordinate 1,955,737 of CM039507.1, forward strand.
AAATTCAAAGAACTTGATTTATACAACAATTATACATGAATGACACATAAAACCAAAAAAAAAAAAAAAAAAATGTCGAGAAACTATGAAGTTATTTACATATTAGATCTTAAATTTTTTTTTTTTTACAAACGAACCTCAAACTTTTGACTGATAGAAATTCCGACATTGACATCAATTTTATCCATTAAATTCAATACGTGTATATTATTTTTTTCATTTAATCATATATTTTAACCCGATTTCTAACCCCTTCCTGTGATTTCAAATCGATTTTGAAATATGTCGATCTCTTGATAGAATATGAAATTGTCGGAGAAGAGATCAACAAAGTTAAAATTTGTCAGGGGAGATATAAATCGAGTTAAAATATATGATTAAATGAAAAACATAATATATACGTGCTGGATTTAACTGATAAATTAATAGCATTGTCTAAATTGCTGACTGCACAAGTTGAGGTTTTGTTTGTAAAAAAGAAAATTAATTCAAGATCTAATTTGTAAATCACTTCATTTAAATTGTATTTTACCCGAAAAGTGAAATTGTAGGACTAAAAACTAACTTGACAGTCGTCTCCTGCTTGGATTATGTAGTGATGATCTTGGCTTGGCTTCGAAAAAATCCAACATGTATTTTCCGAGATCATCGCAATTGTACTTCACATGCTTCTCGTGATCGTGTTCCTGGTTTCTCGACAGCCACGTTTGATACGCATGCACAACTTTGTGCGCCGAAGAAATCTGCAATTCATCTCTCAGCTCAGGATCAGGAACAGACCACCCAGTTTGTTTCTCGTATATTTCTTCAAATGCCAAGTCAAAGCTTCTGCACCTCTTCTTAAAATCTGTTTTCGAAATGCATTTGTTCACGTCGCTAATATTGACGCCAAGCAGCAACAGAACGGGGCCCCACGTCAGTCTTTCGTACATGGTTGCGAGCTTCTGAAACTTCGCTATGTGACTTCGGATCCATTCGTTTCCGAAGAAGGGGCTGAGATCAGAGTCCTTGACCTTATGAACCATGTAATGAATATTGTTCATCAAGAATATGCTTTGCAAAGCCTCATCTCTGTATAATTCTGATTTTTGTTCCAGATTCGAGATTAAATGAGATGTAGTCAACCTCAGCTGCGAGGCAATCGGGCGATTGATCGGTTCACAGTCATCTTTATCATCCTCTTTGAGAAGATCATTGAGGGAGTGACTGTAAATGGTTAAGGCTCTGATATAGTTCATTACATAACTTGTAAGAGGATGAATTCCGCCCCCCGGGAGAGGTCCCGTCGAATGATCCGACGAAATTTCATTACCAAATCGCAAAAATGTAGATTTTGCAGCTGAACTTAATCTGAGCAAAAGTTCGTCAAACTCCCATTTAATGGAAGCAGCACTATTGTCGGAGAATAAGGCATCTATATTGAAGAGAAGATCCGACACAACCTTGTACATGTCTAGTAATCGAAACAACTTCTCGGGTCTGTGGGGTCCCATTGCGATGGCAAAACCATAATTCAACAATCGAAGAATCGGCATCCTTTGAGATTTCTATGAAACAAAGCAAATTAACGGTTTCGAATCTTTCGAAGATCTGGTCGCAGAGCTTTTTCTCGATGACGAGATATTCCCCGATGATTATCTTTGTAGCTCGAATCCATTTGTTGATGAACATGTCCAGGGCAAGCCATTCCATCTTCATGAAACCATCCATTCTGTACTTTTCCATTCCGAGATTGATCAAGTATTCGTCCAATGCATCGATTCGAGAACTAACGAAAGCTTGACAGAATTCCCTATCATAATCCAATGCAAACATTGCATTAGCTATCAATTTTAGATGAGGAATTACACGCAGATGAATCGTTTCTATATTATATTCCTCGGATCTTCCAGTGAGGTAGATTCTTGAAGAGGAAGACTCTGGTAAATTTTCATCGACTGAAACGAATGGCACGGCAGAGTCCACATCATCGCCGTAGCAATGAAGAGGAAAAGCTTCAGGCTTAATGGACTGTTTATTCTGAGCCAGAATGTGGATTAGCTCCATTTCGAGCCTTGATATCGACTCATGTAGAAGACAGTCAGCTTCGAGAAAAAGTTTTATCTTGTTCGAGCCTTCATCGACTGATAAAGCTCTCAGAGACTCGACTAATCTGTGAATTTCAACAACAGCCTTCAAATGTTCACAAGCCTCCATTGGAGCAGAATCCCATATCATAGTTTGATTCAAATCCCACTTTTTTATTTTTTCTTTGGCCGATCTAAGCCTCTTTTCTGCGTCCCGAATTTCCAGATCATTGTTTTGGGTCGGAGCTACCATGGAAGACATGCGAGAATCTAGATTCTGTAGGATCTCTCTAAAATCATCTGGAAGATTCTGATTTGGAACTAATGCTCTCAACAAGTGCTGGAAAGCAATTATCAGATGTTGTTGTTGTTCATGAGTTGGAATTCCAGGCTGAAAATTCTCCATTTCAGTTCAACCAAGAGCAATGAAAACCTCCCAAATGAACAAGACAACTATTGGTTTTGTAAGGAACAGTCCGACTCGATCAACTGGCGAAGAAGCAGATATTTACCAACCGATTCATTTGGATATGAAATTGCTAAATTCGACTGGCTGAAAGGCTATTTCAGCTTCACTTCAAACTCATTTGAATAATTTAGGAAATTGCAATCATCAAGAACCCGGAAAAAATGTTGAATTTCCCTCGCGGTGTTCAATCATCTGATCAAGATGGGAATAAAAAAGCCGGTAAGCCTGAGGAATCTAGATGGATATGATCAGAAAACCATTAAAAAGAAGAAATTTGAGCTTTCGAGCCTACCCATCAAGGATTATAAGAAAACACAAACACAAAAACACAAGAAATTGATGTATTTCTCTCCCGTACCCTAAATAGAAGTAGGACCTTCTAACAGTAAGAATTCAGACAAGTTTCCAATTTTGTATGAATCAAACAAAAAACCAGAAAAACTCAGATTCAAAAAAAAAAAAGCCAAAAAATGAAAGATTCAGAACCTAACCTCACCATGAACTGAAACAAAGAGCTATGGCGATCACAGGTTTAACGGAGACAGTAAAATTCCACAAAAAACCTAATCAAAAAGAGCATAAATTTGATGAAGGCGAACAAAGATGAGAAAAGGAGAATACAAGGAAAAGAACCAGAAATTTCTTTAGATTCGTAGACATGGCTTTTTTTCAGTTAGAGGGTTGTCTCCCCACTTTTTTCTCAATTTGGCTTTGGTATCCTTCATCTGCCTTGCCTCAGGTTTGACTCTTGACTTCAATATGCTTTTCTATAATTAAAATTCCTATAATTGAGTCATCAGTGTACCCACGGCCCAAATGAAGTCAACTGGTCTTATCTTATTCACGTAAAAAGAAGCTGGAACGAAATAAGGAATGGACTGGCACATCAATCAAATGGAATCTTCGTTATGTTGATATAAGTGCGTCTTGTTCTTCTTTCTTTTCCTTTCTCGTGCCCAGGTGCATATCCTTAGATGCGTGTTGAGGACCGTGTTCTAATCTATTCTTTATCCGCCCACTTTCTGTGCTGCAGTGATGCCTGACTGATTCTCCGCCAAGTCAAGTAATATATATATAGGAGTCGTGTAAGCACTTAAAACGCTGGCGACGCAGGTGAATTTAACAAAATGTGATAGACGAATAATTGACTTGTTACTTGGAGATGATTCAAGAGTTGATCTGTATTGATTTGTAGTTTTCCTTGATTCCATAATTTAAAGATTTTTTTTTTTATTATTATTTAAATAATTATATATTATATCTATGGTTATAAAAAATAAATTGACCGTTGCAACGGTTTAAAAATTGAAAAAATTGTACCGTTGCAACGGCTAAAAATTGAAAAAAATTTGGACGGTAACCGTGTTGTGTAATTTTTTATTTGTATTTTAATTATATATAATTAATATTAATTTTGGTTGTTTCCCAAACTATAATATTTACTTAATTTATGATATATGATTATATATATGTAAGAAAAATTAATATTAAATTAATATAAAATTATTTTATAAGCAACGGATAGGTTGCTATCATTGGAGTGCAAAGTTGCTTGAGGTTGCTTAAGGGATGAGGTGGAAGAGAGAGAATACAGTTTATTTAAATATATTATATATATAGTGATGCCTGACTGATTCTCCGCCGAGTCAAGTAATATATATATATATATATAGGAGTCGTGTAAGCACTTAAAACGCTGGCGACGCAGGTGAATTTAACAAAATGTGATAGACAAATAATTGACTTGTTACTTGGAGATGATTCAAGAGTTGATCTGTATTGATTCGTAGTTTTCCTTGATTCCATAATTTAAAGATTTTTTTTTTTACTTTTTACTAGTGATATATAATATTTGGATAAAGTATAATTTGGCTCCTACAACTAGATGAAATGAGCAATTTACACCGTAAACTTGGATAATAGGCAAGAACAACCTTAATGTATTGATAATGGACAATATGGCCCCTACCGTCATGATTTCTGTCAAAAAGTAACGTTTTTTCACTTGTTCATTTTTTTTTTCGAAATGCCCCGGACCGGACCGGACCGAGTCGGTTCCGCTAATTGCACTCTGGTTTTTTATTTTTTTAATTATATTCTTCTGTCTTTTTTTTTTTTAGAAATAAGATTTAAAAAAAAAAATCAGAGTGGCATTAGCTGAACCGGCCTGGTCCGGTTTGGTTCAGTCCAATGAGGGGTATTTCAGGAAAAAAAAAATGAACAAGTGAAAAAACGTTACTTTTTGACAAAAATTATGACGGTAAGGACCATATTGTCCATTATCAATACATTAAGGTTGTTCTTGCATATTATTCAAGTTTACAGTGTAAATTGCTCATTTCATCTAGTTGTAGGGACCAAATTATACTGTAGCATGATATTTTAACTAATAGGGTATAATTTTATTTTGATTGGAGTCAAAATGCCTGTTTTTTTTTTTTCCTAGGATAGCGAGGGATAGACACACGCCACTGTCACCAAGTCGAAATCAAGAGCCAATCACATCATTAAACGTGGAACATTCCGTACGATTTTCGAAACTCAACGCGGTTAAAAACGCAAAGCCCTTAGCGGATCATCGCATAGGGTTTTAGTACTGAAGTGGAAGCGTCGAGGAATAAGGTACGCCTCTCAGTACCCTATTTGTGGTTGGCTTGCTTACTTCGAAATCTTTTTTTTTTTTCTTTTTTTTTCAGCTGATTTTATTTGAGTTCTTTTAGCGTGCGTAAAATGCTGATGGATTTAGTCGCGTGTGCTTGGTTTTTTTTAATTTGGATTACTAGAATTTGTTTGATGTTTGCGTTCTATGTCGTTCTGGTGTTATTTCGATCTTGTTTGGTTCGAGAATGTAAGGGTTATTGATGACGGAATGGAATGTGTTTGTGTTGTTTGCTTGTGATTTTTCAAGCTGCATATGCTCCTTAAAATCACTTGATCTGAACTTGCCTGAAAATGTTTAGTTAAGAATAGTTATAATGAATTTACCGATACTAAGATAGACTGGACTGGAGTATGTTTTTCTTCTCAAGACAAGTACGGGAAATGTAAGCTGAGGTTATGTTCAGTGAGAAATTATATTTACCCAGTATTAGTAGCTTGTTTTAATTTATGCAGTAGAGATTTTTTTGTTGATTCTTGATTTCTTTTGGCAGATCCTCATAATGGCTTTCTTTAGTAAAATTGGGAATATACTTGGGCAAAGTACCGGCAAGCTGATTACTTCAGATTTACAGTCTTCGAAATTGTGTCTCTATCAAGCTATAAGATTCATGTCAAGTTCGAAACTCTTCATTGGAGGTCATGAACATTCCTTTTTTACTATTTGAGAAATGTAATAATCAATGACTAACTTTTTGTTCCTTTTTGGGGAATGCTTAATTGCAGGTCTTTCGTACGGTACAGATGACCAGAGTCTAAGAGAAGCTTTCGCCAAGTACGGTGAAGTAATTGAAGGTATGCAAATTTTTCTTTCTAAAACGACTTTTCATGATACATAGTTGAAGATTTTGAACGAGCTTAAAATGTTGTGGACCTAGCCTCTTTTTTTATGTTGATAGTTTTGTTTCCTTTTTTTTTTACTCGGGTATCCTTATTGGCATGCCTAATAGCATAGACTGATTTGTTTTTATTTTCATATAGCGAGAATTATTATGGATCGTGATACTGGAAGATCAAGAGGATTTGGATTTGTCACTTACACCTCAAATGAAGAGGCTTCCAGTGCCATTCAGGCCTTGGATGGGCAGGTAATGTTCTCCAGTTCTTGCTTCTTTTTCCCAATGAAGAGAATAATACTGGTTTGAGTGAGTCTTAATGACGTGGAATGGTGTGTTATCATTATTCTGTATCATTTGTAGTGTGAATAAGATTATGCTAATTTTGGTTGCTATTTGTTTGACCATCTGGCCAATGTCATTAAATGATCTAAATATGTATTATTCAGGCAACAATTGCCTCTGCAATAGCTACATTATCCATGCTAATGTATTTTAAAGTTGTTGATTAGAGATAAGAGTAAAAATCAGAGGCTGTATATACTCTTTAATTGTATTACTACATCTTATGCATGATTCTGGTAAACTATGTTGTTAGCAGATACTCTATAATTTGATTTTGACTTGGTGCTTTATTTATTTTTAGTTTAATGATCCATTCTCATTCGTAGTCTTTTTTTCCTTTCTTTCTTCACGAGATAAATTTTTCGTACTAGGATATTCATGGTCGACGAGTAAAGGTAAGTGATTTAATTTAATTAAGTGATTTAATTTAATTAAGTGATTTAATTTAATTAAGTGATTTAATTTAATTAAGTGATTTAATTTAATTAAGTGATTTAATTTAATTAAGTGATTTAATTTAATTAAGTGATTTAATTTAATTAAGTGATTTAATTTAATTAAGTGATTTAATTTAATTAAGTGATTTAATTTAATTAAGTGATTTAATTTAATTAAGTGATTTAATTTAATTAAGTGATTTAATTTAATTAAGTGATTTAATTTAATTAAGTGATTTAATTTAATTAAGTGATTTAATTTAATTAAGTGATTTAATTTAATTAAGTGATTTAATTTAATTAAGTGATTTAATTTAATTAAGTGATTTAATTTAATTAAGTGATTTAATTTAATTAAGTGATTTAATTTAATTAAGTGATTTAATTTAATTAAGTGATTTAATTTAATTAAGTGATTTAATTTAATTAAGTGATTTAATTTAATTAAGTGATTTAATTTAATATTTTTAGTTTAATGATCCATTCTCATTCGTAGTCTTTTTTTCCTTTCTTTCTTCACGAGATAAATTTTTCGTACTAGGATATTCATGGTCGACGAGTAAAGGTAAATTATGCTACTGAAAAGCCACGCGATGGAGGTTATGGGGGTGGAGGTTATGGTGGTGGCGGTGGAAGTTATGGAGGTGGAGGTTACGGTGGCGGTGGTGGAAGTTATGGGGGTGGAGGTTACGGTGGCGGCGGTGGAAGTTATGGGGGTGGAGGTTATGGCGGCGGAGGTGGCGGTTATGGAGGTGAAGGTTTTGGTGGCCGCGGTGGTCAAGGAAGTGGAGAAAATTACAGCAGTAGCGGATCAGGTGGCAGTTTTGGAGGAAATGAGGTTAGCTCTAACGAGGGCAGTAATTTTTCAAGCGGGAACGCTTTTGGGAGTAGTAGTGAATTCAGTGTGAGTTCTGGATCTAGCTATGACAAAAGAGGTCGATTTGGTAGCTTCGAAAGCAGCAAGGATGATAATGAAGATGGAGATGAATACAAAGATGGGTTGTCGGAAGGAAGCGACAGGGATGAGGAAGATGACAATGGTGGTTTTGCCAAAAGAGCCTGATAAAAACTGCGTCCATGGCAGGTTCTCTAAACCAAGTGTTTTAAGAATGTTCCTTTTGGTTAACTTTCTAGTGATTGCTACTTATAGCAACTATTTTATGTTGTATTTGCTGCTCTAGACATTTTGACTGTTCAAGTGATTGAATTTTGCCGCGATAGATCTGCTGAAAAATAATTGTTCTGTAGAGAAATTACATCCTTTCAATGACTGAAGATCTAGAAATGTGACTAGAACAAAACTTCGTATAATTTGGTTGGTGGAAATTCAAACATACTAGATAGTTTTCTTTCCGAAGAACAAAGTGCAATTTAGACGTTGTTTGGAGTCATTACGGATTAGAGTTTAATTTTCTTTTTGACAAACGGAATCTTCAACTTTCAGTTATCAATAATTTAATTTTTTTCATCAGTTTATTCGCTTAAATATGACGTGTATATCATTTTTTAATTTAATTAAGTGATTTAATTTAATTTATAACTCTTCTACCTTCATATTCGATTTTGAATTCTGTCGAGATATTGACATAGTTTGAAAATCGACGCATAGAAGATTGACAAAATTTGAAATTATTAGAATAATTAAAAATCAAATTAAAATAACTTATTAAATGAAAAATGCTGATGAATGTATTGATAGTGATATTCAAATTGATGAGAGTTGAAGTTGGAAATTACGTTTGTGAAAAAAAAAAATTAAAACTTTACTCTGTAAATGAACCAACTAAAGGTAAGAATGAACATTATAGTTAAGTTAGATTGATGGTGACACTAAGAAATAATCATAAACTTTTCTATTTCTCCAAATATTTGAAACTCTTACGAGCTTCATCGGGTAGCACAGTTTAAACAAAAAGCTAAGAAACTAGTTAACCTCAGTACTGAAATGAGATCCAGATTATACAATTCAAAGTAAAAAAAATAGGGTGATAAAAAATGAAGAGACGGATGGAGTGGCAAAAATGGAGGCCAAATATGAGCCATGATCCACAATAACAACGAAGAAGGAGCTTATTTGACCTTAAATCTCTTCTTCATCCAATGAAAACAACCATCTTTGAGCATTGAGAACCACTGGAGAACCTTTCCTGGTTTTCTCCACAATCTTCTGTATCAACTCCCTCTCCACCTCATCATTATCATCACCATTTTCATCATCTTCATCATCCCCAACAATTGTTTGTCCGTGAGAGTTTGGGACTTTTTCATTGTTTATTTCTGGTGGCACTGAAATTTGGGCTCCATCACTTTGAGATGTGATCAAATGATCGAATTCGTTTAGAATTTGTGCATTGTTTATGCAAAAATCTGAGCTTGTATGTTCTTCTGAGTCCTCCATCTTTGTCAACTCTTTGCAGGCCTCGTTATATGCATCCAGAGCCTCCCCTGATAAATCCATAATCAGGGGTCGGGTTGTAAAATAAATCGGACTTTCTTCGGACGAAGACGGCAATTTAGAGCTGTTCGAAGACGCCCTCCAAAGGGTCTCTGACTCTGATTTCATGAATACCTTCTTCTGGCTGTTTTGAAGGGCTGTTTCCAGCTCATTCACTCGCATTTCAAGCCTCGACTGTATAACTTCATGCAGACGCAAGCTCAGCTCCCAAGGTGAAACTTTGTAATTTCCGGAGCAAGTTGTGGAGTGGTTTGTGTCTCGATTTGGCTTAGCCCAGGGATAGCATTGCTCACTGTGAATATCACCAATCAATTCACCCTCGGCAAAATCATCAAAAAATTCTGGGTCAAGCTGCATAGGTTGTAAGAATGATCAGTTCAAATAAAGAACGCCATAGCAATTCAAATTCTAGGTCAAGCTGCATGTTCTAAAGAAATTTTTCAGGAAAAAAAATTCTTGGGCTGTGACCTGCAACCTCTTGGTGGAAGGCCACAAACTAATGCTATTTGCAAAATTACAAGGAAACGTCAATAACATGTGATTCATTACTGTAATGTGGGTGGTAAGAAGTAGCAGCTATAAATGGTCCTCCAAATATCAACTGAAGTGAAGTTTACTAAAAGTAAGCAAACCCATGTCAAAATATCAGAAACAAGCACAATTATGTAGATATAACTAAGTATAGTTGGCAGTCAGAATGCAAAACCTATACGAATGCTTACCTCAATAAGGTCAGAAACTCTTGCCTCATTGCTGTATGTGTTTGTTGCTAATCCCATTCCCAACCTCTCCAGTTCCACCTCAAGTTCCGCTTCAATTTTGCTCATGGAATCTGAACTCTCATCTGCCTTCCGGTCGTATGATTCGCTACCATCAAATTTTGTTGCATTGTCAATATTCAGCTTTGCAGAAAATGCATCGAGAGTCTTCTCAGGAAAAGAATTGCCACATGTGTTTGTTGATTCACAATTTTCATTAATAAGCTCCTGCACTGTTAATGAGTCTTTCATCTCCAGCTCTTCTTGGAGATCTTGAACTAAATCCTCAGTTTGCTTCAACAACCCTTTCAACTGGTCTACTTCTCTTTTATTTGATAGAAAAGAAGAAGTTATGCCAACAGAAATCCCAAAGCAAAATAAAACTGATCCATCCAATGATCCTGGTCAATAAATAGCTAGCGTAAATTTAAGCATTCCAAGAAAAGTATGCATGATATTACATTACTGGCAATTTGACTGACTAATCAAATTTGACGTTTGTTGAATCAATTTCTGAAGCTTAACACATGATTTGGACTCCAAAAACTCAAGCTCGCTGATAATGACACAAGGCTTTTGATAAAATCGATTGAACTTTACTGTGTTCAAAAGTAGCTAGTTTCTACACAATATCAATAATTTAACATAAACTTTTTTCAAAAGCAAGCAACGTTATGTTGACTACAAAATAAAAAATAAAAATAAAATAAGAACCACAGAACAAGTTCCTCCAAAAAAATAACAAGTACTATACTTTGTAAAAAAATTTGATGACTTTACCAGCTTCGTCAAGGGCGTGATTTGGATGGACCATTTTAGCAAAACTATACTTGTTTCCATCCTGTCTGCATCCCCTCGTAACGTTCCTTTTCTTTGGTGTCTCGGAAGACCAGATTTTGGGTAGCTGAGGAACTCCATTTACATGTTTATTCTTTTCGAAAAAGACTTCTTTCTGCATTTTATTGTGCGTCACCGTTGGCTTGGAGAAGTTCTCCCTATTTTTTCTATCAAATTGGAATTTTTCATTTACAAAAAATGGGCTTGTAGTTGGGGTGGACCGTGGACTAGAGCATGAAACATATTTTTCCATTTCATTGTTCTTGTAGAACTGAGCCATAAGACAACTTTCTAAAGAATTTTGAGGTTTAATAAACTGACCATATGGGATTTTAGTCTTAAGAGAGCCAATCTTCCTGCCACTACCATGAAAAGTACTCGTTCCTCTGGTAGATGGGCAAGGTAGCAAATGTTGATAATTATCTACCACAGTGCTGCTTGGCCATTCTTCTCTTTCATCCTCTTTTAGACTCTCCCTAACCCAGTCCCCCGGTGGATTTGATAAAGAAAGAACATTACCATACGGATTATTGACCAAGGCTTGCAGCTTTTCATTTGCAGAACCATTTGTAGAAGCTAAATCTGTAACTGATGCAACATCTAAACAGTTCATATCCAAGTATCTTCCACCCAAATCTTTTCTTTGATCTGTGTAAACATCTTTGCCCAGTATCTTATTTTGTGTTAATCTGTGGAAAGGATGGTCCCAAGATTCAAGATTCACAAATTTGGAATCAACATAAGACCTCTGTGATGACATATCCTCTCGCTTCGAGATGTTCTGCCAATACTTAGATAAATATCCAGCTGCAGCAAGTGTTGCAACTACCCACAAATCCATATCTGCGATCCGAGGGGAAAATAACACTAGCCAAACTCTTCAACACAAATTCTCCATTTTCTTTCAAATTCCAACATGAGAAATTGAAATCCCAAAAGTTCCATTAAATAGAACTCACAAAACAATGCATAGAACAACGGGAGTCCTCTCCTTATCAGTTGGATATACCATAAATCCAATTCACTCCATTTCGCATCACACATAAAGTTTTAGATAATCATTCATCTACGATTTGGAAACAAATCTTCTTTCAGAGCAATAATCAACTACAGAATTCTGACCTTCGAATTCAGAAAAATTGACCAATGAAGCACCTAATCTCGAATGACGCAGTCATAAAATTCCAATCGGAACCATTACGAATATAAGCGCTCCAAATATTAAGCTAGAACACTTGTGACAACTTCAACGTCGATGCCCACAAATGTAATCTCTTCGCAATTAGAATATAAGAATCCCAGCACATTCATGACGGCATAATATTCAAGAAACTAACATTTTCTCCGTCAAATTTGACTGTAAGCTCTACAATTCGACATTAAAAGAAGAAAAAGATTTTACTTTCGGGAATAAAACACACTTTTCAAGCAGACTTCAGATAATCAAACTCTCCAATAGACGAATCACGCAGTCTTTGAACCTCGAAGATCGCATTCCGCTGAAGAATAAAGCCGGTGGTTTCTTCGTCTCCGTAAGGACATAGACACCCGCGCTTCTCAGAATGATCAAGTTCTGAAATATTATTATTTTCCCTTTCTAACAAATATTTGTCTAAATTATTTCCTAAAAAAATCTTTCAACAAAATTTCATAATTATAATTATATTCTATAATTATATATATATAATTCTGACTTATACAATATAATATTATTCTGACTCGAAAAATCATTTTCCAAATAGTATTATTAAATGTACTCGCTTAAAAAAAATTGGTGACGTGTCAAATAATTATTGGTGCAATTAATATAATAAATTATAAAAAATAATTTATTACAGCAATTACATTTTAATTATATCAATCTTTGTTTGACAGGTCAACAGATTTGAGTTTTTTAATATAGTAACTCTAACATTACTTTTTTCAATATATTATTTATTTTATGAGATAATTAATAACATTTGTAGATAATTATTAGAAATTTCAATTTGAATATTGTTCCTTATTTGCAGTGAAAAAATCAAATATTTTAGTGATTTATTTTTCTTAATTTTATCGAAATTAAATCAAAATTTGTTATAATCAAACTATAACGATATGAGTAATGCTACGTTCACTCTCTAATTCTACTATAATCGAACATCTTGACGTGACAAATACTGATTGATGTGATTAATGACGAACATTGATTAATCCAACTAATAATTATAAATATTAATATTTATTATTAATTATATCAATAAGTATTTGTCATGTCAGTTTGTACGAGTATGTAATCATACATAGCATTATTGTAAAGATATATGTATTCATTCATTGATTAGAACAATTATTTTTGCAAATAGTGGTTCCATTTAACCACGAATTTTTAGTCGTTTCAAAGATAAGAAATATCAACTTTTTGCGAGAATTGATATTGTTGATGACAACAGAGAAAAATACAAAATTTGGTGACCAAAACAAATTATGAGCAACAACCATTGTCTTCTACTCCTGGCATCACTTTTGATTTGTCGACAAACTTTTCATTATTTCATTTTCTACGCTAGCTCTCTTTGTTATTTGGGTAATATGCAATTTAAATCTTAAAGTACGGAGAATTGAACAAAAAACTAAATTAAAGCAAAATTTTGAACGATCTAAAATTTGAAGTATGAAAAATGTTTGATTTAAACCTTGTCGACTCTCGTTCTTGAACGGTTCCCCGGTCTCACTTGGCACGTTCAAGTGAGATCGGGGTGATGACCTTCGTTCTCGATAAGAAATATAGCAAACGATATATAATTTTCTTGAAATTTTCATCACGTGTTTAGCGTATCATTAGAAAATAATCTATAAAGTTTCGTGATTTTTTAACACTTGTACGAGTTATTATAATTTTTTACATCTGTTTTAAAAAAATTCATAGTTTAGAATATTGTTTAAAAAAATTCATAGTTTAGAATATTGTTTAAAAAAATTCATAGTTTAGAATATTGTTTAAAAAAATTCATAGTTTAGAATATTGTTTAAAAAAATTCATAGTTTAGAATATTGTTTAAAAAAATTCATAGTTTAGAATATTGTTTAAAAAAATTCATAGTTTAGAATATTGTTTAAAAAAATTCATAGTTTAGAATATTGTTTAAAAAAATTCATAGTTTAGAATATTGTTTAAAAAAATTCATAGTTTAAAATATTGTTTAAAAAAATTCATAGTTTAAAATATTGTTTAAAAAAATTCATAGTTTAAAATATTGTTTAAAAAAATTCATAGTTTAGAATATTGTTTAAAAAAATTCATAGTTTAGAATATTGTTTAAAAAAATTCATAGTTTAGAATATTGTTTAAAAAAATTCATAGTTTAAAATATTGTTTAAAAAAATTCATAGTTTAGAATATTGTTTAAAAAGTTTAAAAACTTATAATAAATCGTACAACAGTTGAAAAATTACGAAATTTTTCAGATTATTTTCTTATGATATGCTAAACATGTGATACAAATTTAAAGAAAATTCAATATCGTTTACCTATCTAAAAAATTCATAGTTTAAAATATTGTTTAAAAAAATTCATAGCGGCTATCTCATAAATTCATAGTTTAGAATATTGTTTAAAAAAATTCATAGTAACTATTTCAAAAAACATACAAAACGATATGCGAAAATGGGGACCCGATCATTGAGAACGGGTCTCGTTCTGACTTAAAAGCGCAAGAACGGGGACCCGTTCTAGAAGACCGGGTCCCCGTTCCACGATTCTATATATAGAATTGTTGACCGACCACCCTCCATCTGACCCTCCTCTCAAGAAAAAATGACTATCCTCTGTTTTCTTCGTCTCTGGCCACATTCTGACCGCAGTGCATAACGCACCTATTCCAACCGCCTTCACTCTCTAGCCGTGAATCGCCGTCCATTTCACCACATTTCGCGCCCAATCTGTGTCCCTAATTTCTCGTGCTTTTAAGTGGAGAGCGAGTCCCAGCGTAGTGTCCTAAATTGAGAGAGGAACCGTAAATATTACACTAGTCCCTGCTCTTTTTTTTTCGAAGGAATAGGAGCCGTTCATCGCGAAATGGGGACCCACTAGGGTTATTTTGTTAAAAAAAAAGTTTGTGGTTTGTTTTGTTAGGATACCCATATTTCAAGATTTAAAATGGATTTAACCCAAATTATAATAGTAATTAAACTATCTAAATGTAATAATATTTTTAATAAAGTTTTTAAAAATTATTTTTAATAATTTTTAACAACATCAGAACATTTTTAAAAAAAAAGCAGAATATTGAGTCATAAAAATGAAAATATCATAGAATAACTTCTGGAAATTCATAAATTCTCCTAACATTCTTTACCACTACGTCTGTCAGCAAGTTTTCTTATTATTTTCAAGGATAAAACGTACTTTAAGGTATTTTTTAGATTAGACATCAAACTAATTTTGTTGATCAATCAAATTCCAACATTTTAGATATCAACAATTTATGCATCATAAAATATTTATCCGTTAAATCTAGTATGTATATATTATGTTTTGTATTCAATCAAATATTTTAACTTGATTTCTAACAATTCTTACGATTTCTAATTTGATTTCGAAATTTATCGATATTCTTTCTATCGATTTTGAATTATGTCTAAAGATCAATAGAGTACGAATCGGTTTAGAAACTATCACATGAGATAAAAATTGAGCTAAAACATCTAAATAAATAAATGACATACGTGTCGTGAATTTAACGAACAAATTGATACAGACTAGACACCATTCTACTAATGTTTGGTTTGATACAGACTAGACACCACGTTGAATGTTTCAGAAAGAAATAATAGTACAAAAAGAGCAAACAAAACCCTAGTTTTATGATTAACCATCAACAAAACAGCTTCAGAATCGGTAAAGCAATTCATATTTCTTCAAACCCACCAAAATGTTGAGCTACTAAAAGGGCAATCAAGAGAAAAATGAAGCTATTGTTTTGTAGTTTTAAGCCACCATCACTTTCGTCCGGATTGAAACCCGCTCCAACTGGGCCAACACTGCCGATCCCACCGTAAACTCCGGTAGGTGTCCCTCTGTAGGGAGTGTTAGAAGTGTTCGATGACGTTGTCGTAACGGGAACTGTGGTGATCGTTGGAGAACTGCAAAAACGCACATTGTGTATATACATATCTACATGTACAAATGTTGTATATATGCATCATTGAGTGGAACTATATGCATGCATGCATGCATATATATATATATATATGGCTGAAATCTAAAGAACTGCTCACCTACATGGACTTGGGATCATTTTTTTCATAAACTCAAGCAAATTTGGTAAAAATAATGAGCCATGAAAAATTACAACAAATATGCACTGAAAAACACTCGCTCCGACACTAAAAATACCCGCTCCATTATCAGGAATATTTTTCTAGAAATATCGTCGCGAAGTTCAGACATATATATCATATCGGATAGGTGTATTCAACTGTGACTTCTATAAGATGCACTGAAATAAACTATGGTTGCCAAAGTAATTCATGATTGGAAGTGTTATTTCCAATAAAATATGACTAAGTATAACATATTAAACTGATGAGAAATTTGTAGTGGTCTCTTTAACCCATAAAGAAGGAAACTAGACTACTCTGGTGCAGCTCTCTAGGCATCCAAAATTCAAAAAAGTAGGCTGAAATTCAAGAAAGTTGCTCATCATCCCAAGGCAGGTGAGCTAACTTTTTGAATTCACGCTTGGCAAACTTTTAGAAATAAAGATTGTGGAGATAACAAAACAAAAGACCTTAATATGATGCAATTATAGCTCTATTGCCACTGCAGAAAATACCCACAAGCCCAATTTTCTTAATAATGCATTGAAAAAAACAAACGGAAAGGAAATTGATGCAAACCTTGGGTTAGATGGGTAAACACAACCTGTAGTGCCTGCAAAAAAACCCATGAAAAAACGAGTTAAAATTCAAATATTGTCAATTTTACAGCTTGTTCGTAAACAAGTAAAATTAGAATACTCTCGTGTCCACAATCATATCCAGATTCTCAAAACAAACATCAAGACAAGCCTGTGTCTGTATTTTGCAAGGCACATAACTGTAGAAATAGCTTTTTGAAATTTCCACTAATGCTTTTTTCTATTCTCCAACAGCTAAAATATTTGAGTTTTTAGAGAAGAAACTAAATATCACGTTTAGATCATTAGTTTTCTCGACAACAATCATGTTTGTCAAAGAAATTGTCCAGACAATGATTTTTCAGTAAATTCTCGCTGAACATGAAAACTGGTGATTTTTTAGCTTAGCGAATGCTGTTTCTTGAGCGAGTTCGCTTTGTTTCTTCTGCAATGGCTGAAAAATTAAGACTTTTTGAAAGAAGAAAGATGAACATCTCACTTGGGTCGGAAGAAGAAATGAAGGCAGTGGCAGAAAAATCACAAGAGCCTTGAGCTTGGCCCTTTTTTTGGAAGTAGCTATTAGCAGCGTAAGAACAGTGAGCTTTGACGTTGTCGGGTTGAAAACAAGGACCCTTTTGGAGAATAGGGCCGCAGTCAGCTCCAGCTCCGCAGGCATAGTCCAGCGTCTTTTGTAAAGCTGACTGGCTCACTCCATCTTTGCAAACGCACCAACTGCCACCTACCCAGAACAAAATAAACAGGGAGATGATTCGTCTAGAGAGAGAAAGAGATAGATCGAGATTCCACCATTGCTGATACCAAACAGAAGCTCAAGAAAAAAATACAAGAGAACCTGAACCCATACAAGAAAGAAACAAACAACAAAGCACTGGAATAAAATTTGAAGCTGAAAAAAGGATTAACGAGATAAATTTTCGGAAAACAATGGCGATGAGGAGAAGTAAAAGAATCTATGGTAACCAGTCAGTGAAAGCAAAAGATAGTGATGAAAGAAGCTTACTAGAATGGACAGCCATGGTTAGGATGAGCACTGCTACAGCTAGTACAGGCATGGTAGAACGTACAGTTGCAGTGGGGACTGAGAAAATGAATTGACCACCTTTCGGTTCTTAGATTTTGAACCGAAACTGAACTGTTTGAGAAAGCAGAAAGATTGTTTAGAAGAAAACGGGAATCTAATGATCCGAGATACTCTAGTTGTAGAAAAATGATAATATAATGAGAAATTACTCTGTATTTTATTATGTTTTGCTATAAAAGAAAAACACTCTTGTAATTTTCTTGGAAAAAATAAGTTTTATTATTTCAACCTTTAATTTTTTCAAAATTTTTACATAAACATATTTATAAATAATATGTTTTCTCGCAATTTGATTTTGAAGTACCAACGATCTTAATCAACACAGTTTGATTGCAATAAAAAAATTTAAAAAAAATACAAGAAGTATAATAAAAAAACTATAAATTATACGGTGGTTAAGAAACTCGCAATTAAACCATATTCATTTATAAAATCACTATTAAACTATGAATAATTAATAAAACAATTCTCGCCGTCCAATTTTCGTTAAAAATCGGGTAATATTAATTTAAACATTTAAGTATAAGGTATTTAACAGAATGATAAATATCAAATAAAACATTGAACTATAGAATATTTTTTTTCGTCAATTCGAATATCAAACTATCAACGGTTAGAAAATTGACCCACTATGTGAAATTGATGTAAAAATTATACAATACAAACACCGAACTATGAAGTATTTTCAATTCAGACACTGAATTGAAAAATTACGTACCACCCCCTTATTAGGAGGGAATCACCCCTCACTTTGATTCTCATGTTCTTCCACCCTTTAAAATCTCTCTCTATTTTAATATGTCAAAAACATATCAAACAATATCCGATTTTTATAAAAAATTTAAATGTTTAGCATATCATGGGAAGATAATCTGAAAAGTTTCGTGATTTTTTAGAACTTGTACAATTTATTATAAATTTTTAAACAATAATCTACAAAATAGAGATAAAAAATTATAATAAATTGTACAACAATTGAAAAATCACGAAACTTTTTTGATTATCTTCCAATGATATATTGAATATGTGGTAAAAATTTCAATATCGTTTGATATATTTTTTTTTGTTAAAAACGTACCCTACCCTATCTCACTTGAACGTGCCAAGTGAAAACAGGGGTAGAACGGCCCTCCAATGTTTTGAGATTGGCCCCTCAATCTCAAAGAACAAGGCCGACATAGTTTAAATTAAACGTTTTTCATATTTCGAAGTTGAGATTATTTAATAAATTACTTTAGGATAATTCTTGTTAAATACCTCGTACTTAATTTCGGGATTTAAAACCAATATAACCCTTAAAAATTGGTCTAGCCTAGAAATGATGAGATGGTTCCGAGACTTGTCGAAAGGGTGTGATCTCTACGTCCAATACTCTTCTGACACAGCTCGCCACCGCCAGAACCATAAACTGCAGCAAAGTCATCGTGAAAGTGGCGGAAAAATCACGACACCTACTGCTAATTCATCTTTTTACCTTTCCCTGAACTCTCAGTTGCAATAATTAAAAGTTTTGTAAGTTGCCTAAACTTATTTCTACTGCGCCAATCCTATATTTTTGTTGTTCTGAAGCTTAAGATGATTTTGCAATTTCTACATCAAACTTGAATATTTTGGTCTATAGTAGCACTTACTTGTGGACCCCTTACACTCTTTTACATGTATACAAGTGCGGCGACGGGCCTTGAGGAGTCTCAAAACCCTCTCGGGATTGGGTGTCTGCGGCGCTACGAGATCTCACACTTGATTCCCAGATGTCCGCAAGACAAATTTTTAACGAAAAATTTCACAACAATAGATGTTCTGTTAACTGAACTAATTTAAAAGTGATTTTGTTAACGAATATAATTTAATGTTATATTTGTTAATGACTCCATGATTAATGTATATTTTTTTGGTTAATTATCCTTGAAAAATTAAAATAGTAGTATAAATGAAATGAGCCTTGAAATTATTTAGGAGGGAAATAAATTAATTTTTTTTTAACACATGATGTCAATTTTAAAACGACAGGTCGGAATTCAACGCCGAGGAGTAGTTCTCGGTTTCTTTGGACGCAAGGAGCAGGCGAGAGTGTCCGTTAAAATTTCCATAATCTTCAGACAAATCGGAAATTTCAGATTCTAGGTTTGGTTGAACTGGGTAGAATGTTAGTTCAGGTACCTCGCTTGACAAGTTCTTTGAGGGAGCCTTTTGACGTTGATCAGGCCTACCTGCAGCGCAAAATCATCCTGCAAAACCTCAAACTTCGACAGTAAATTATTCGCTTTGAATTTTCATTTTTTAATATTTTTTTTCCATAATAATCTCGATGTAGATTAGTATCTAAGAAGCGTTCTTTGCTTATTTTATATTTTGAGAACTGTAATGGGAGAGCTTAGACGAACTGGCAGATGAATATAATATGGGAAATCCTGGAACAAAAATTGTAGGCACTTCGGTGTTTGAATTTTCAAACTTGACATAAAGAAACTGCTAAATTGAGCTCATAATTGCAAAATGGTATAATTCCGGTCTAAATACTGAACCACACAAGTTGTGAGATATTTGTTGCAGGTTTCTTTTTGTGCTAGTTTAGCAGAGAAAATTCTGTTTGAGCAATTACAGAATTCTCTTATTTTGCTCACTATCATTGAAGTGACTTGAGTTTTTAATTTTGTGTTAGTTCTGAAAGCTCAGGTGGTGAATCAGAGCTTGCACGGAGGATAGTTCATAAATGGGACAAAGGTACTGGTTTGTTGTTGCTAATCATTTGGGTGATTGTTCTTGGCGGTTTTTTTTTTTCATGGAAAGTGGAATCAAATGGTGTTTTGATTTGGTACTAAATTCATGAGCAGCTTCCATTGATGTACGACATGCATACAGACAATTCATTGGATCTGTGGTCGAGTTGATAGATCGGGAGGTGCCATCTGAAGAGTTTAGAGAGGTGGCAATGACTATTTATCGCCTTTTCGGAGGGTCAAAAGATGAGACCAATCTCGATAGTCATTTTCATAAGAAGAAGTAAGAATAATATGGAAGCGATTGAAAATAATCACCACTTTTTTGAAAATCAAGTTTTCTTACGTATGCGTTCCAAATTTCTCATGCTATAAGAACTGCTAGAATTATTTGATCATTTGCAAATATTAATATTTTTTTATAGCAATTGGAGGCGCTACAATTATATTAGTTATTAATTTAGTCTCCTCAATACACGTCACAAAATGCAAATACCACTGAACTCATTCTTTTTTGCTTTCTTGGTATCGAACTTCACTATGTTTGAGAATTGTGATCATGAATGTGGGTGAAATACAGGTCAGAATTGCAAAAATTACTCGGCAGTTCAGTGTCAGATATAATCTTGCAGAAAGTTATCTCTCATGCTCATAGACTTTCTGAGTTGCAACCTAGTGACCCGGAAGCGGAAAACAATCACGAGAGTCATGCGAATCATAATAGTGAAGATGTCGAGTTTGGGGCTGATCTCGTTTTTAAAGCACCATCACGGTTTCTGGTTGATGATGGAGAATTAATGAGTGAGACTATCACTACACCTTCATTTTTTGAAGGATGTTATGGTCTAAATAATTCCGTAATCTATGAAGGGTCAAATGGAAGTGGAAACTTCAATTTGAGTTGGTTAAGAGATGCTTGTGATAGAATAGTTAAGAAATGTGGTTCACAACTCTCCAGTGATGAATTGGCAATGGCCATTTGTCGGGTACTTAATGCAGACAAAACTGGCGAGGAGGTAAGTATTAATATTTACTTTCATCTCGCATATATGACTCTTGAATATAGTCTTTCATACTTCTGAACTCATTGTGGTTTTGACAATGAATATTTTTTTCTTTTCCATGATGAAGATAGCTGCTGATCTATTGGATCTTGTTGGGGATAGCGAATTTGAAACTGTGCAAGACCTTATATCGGTATGTCTAAATATTTTTCTGTAGTTTCCTGATGTATTCTTAGCTACAATTTGTTTTCCTCTACCTCATTGTCCTTTATAATCCAGTTTATATGAATTTTTTTTCTATTGCTTTGTAAATGCAACACCAATCGTCTCAGTTCAACTATTTTCAGTAATTTTTCCATCTGTTGAAACTAATGGAATTAACTTCGATTTTGGGTGAAGTTACTTTCTCCATTCAAGGTTTTTGAAGAATGAATTGATTTGTACGAGACAATGTGTACCTAGATTTTCTTTCCTTTCTCCTGTTGAAACTGTAGATGAATATTTATTTATTTTTTGTTTGTGAAGCACCAAAAAGAACTCATTGATACTTTTAATCATGGTCTACATATGATGAGATCAGAGAAAGTGAATTCAACTTCTCAATCAAGAATGCCGAGTTATGGCACCCAGGTAACATATGATCTTGGTTACAAATTCTAATATTTTCATGAGTTTATCAAAAGATTATCCTCGTCCCCAACTATTGCTCCTTTGTTTCAGGTTACTGTTCAAACAGAGTCAGAACGTCAATTTGACAAACTTCGGCGCAAGGAGGAAAAGCGACATAGACGTGGAGGGGAATATGGAAATGAAAGTGATTTATCAACCATAAATTTCTCTTCTCTAATTCATGCCAGTCAGAATAAAAGTCCATTTGATGATTTAATTGGATCTGGTGATGGGTCCAATTCATTAGTAGTAACTGCACTTCCTCAAGGGACTCTCAGAAAGCACCATAAGGGTTATGAGGAAGTTATTATCCCCCCAGTGGCAACAGCACAAATGAAGCCTGGAGAAAAGCTGGTAGCTCTTCGTTTTCTTTGTTTCTTTTCCTGGTTTTACTATGTTAATGATTGGAATGACCAAAAGTGTTTTTGAATGATGCCAGTTACCAATGAATTTAGTATAGGAGAAGCAGTCTTTCTTCACCAAGACAGAAGAAAATGAATACCTTCCTTGCTAGTTTTTGCAAAAATTAGGCCCGGCACTTTTCCTGTAGAAAGTGCTTACCTGGGTCATATAATTTCAGTTTTGTCTTTATGTTTACTACTTTTTACTGCCAGATTGAGATAAAAGAGTTGGATGACTTTGCTCAAGCTGCCTTTCGTGGATACAAGTCTCTCAATCGCATTCAAAGCCGGATATTTCTTACTGTTTATCATACCAATGAAAACATACTGGTTAGTCATCTTGTTGATTGTTTTTTAAACTATAAAATCATTACATCGTTCATATTTCTTTCAATTTCTTTGGAGTGAGAACCTTTATACTTGCAGGTTTGTGCTCCAACAGGAGCTGGAAAAACTAACATAGCTATGATTTCCATTCTTCATGAGGTTAGTCATCAGATGTCTATAATATAATGTTCTCCTTCTTTAAGGACTCTTAGCTTTGGTTCTTTTAATTCATTTCCTTGCATTTGGAAAGGCTATAATAAAATATAATGAGTTGCAATTACAAGCAGTAGGACCAATTGCTTTATTAGCTTAGAATGATGTTGTCAAGCTACTACTTGAGTTATGACTTAGCAATTGCTGTGACGCCGTCTCATAATTTAAATGTGGACAAGAATTAATGTATTAGGATTGTACTAACTTCTATTGATGATTACTATTTGGTTTTGGCTTGTTCCGTTACTCGTATCCTTTGGAAGCACAACGTAGTCATTGCATTTTTTTTTTCATCGGCAGATTGCACAGCACTTCAAGGATGGTTACTTGCATAAAAATGAATTTAAGATTGTTTATGTTGCTCCTATGAAGGTGAAACTTCCCCATAGTGTTTCTTTCAGTTAGGCCACTGGGCTTGTTTTGGCTTATCAGTAAATTGCTTGCTTTGTATTTCTTAGGCATTAGCTGCAGAGGTCACATCAACGTTTAGCCATCGTTTATCTCCATTAAACATGACTGTTAGAGAACTTACAGGAGATATGCAACTTTCTAAGAATGAACTTGAGGAAACTCAGGTTACTATTTATATGATTAATGCATTCTTCTTTTTCTTTAAGAGCATTTTTAAGGCACTGGAATGTCTCTTCATGGTATTGGCATTCAGATGATCGTGACAACACCTGAGAAATGGGACGTGATTACCCGCAAAAGCAGTGATATGTCTCTGTCTATGTTAGTAAAGCTCCTAATTATTGATGAAGTGCATCTTCTGAATGATGACAGAGGGCCTGTAATAGAGGCATTAGTAGCTCGGACTCTTCGTCAGGTAAACTTTCGGAAGGCTACTACCGTTGAAGTTGCTGCTGGTAATGTATAGTACTAACTGCAACAATTTTTAAATTTCCTTTCACAAGTAAACGCTGACTAATATGAAAATAGACTGGTATATTAGGAATATACATAAAAGTTGGTCATTAAATTATGAATTTGAAAGAGAAAAGGTTATAAAGGAAAGAAGCCGCTTCTCTTTCTTCTGAACTTCATCTTGAACATTTTTTTAATTAATAGCTATAACTAGCATCAAAAGCTCATAACAACACATCCCAACTATGTTGGCATCAGCTAAAAAAATCTCATCTATGCGAAGTTCCCAACTCTGGTTTATTATTAAACTATTGATTTCTAATCAATCTAATGCAAGTTTTTATTGATTTTTGGTGAACATGTAGAATTATTAGGTTACTTTCTAGTAGTTTTGTGGCTCCTAGGCCTTGCATTCACATAATTGCTTTAGTTGCCAATGATATTAGAGATTTTTTGACTTGTGTTTATAAGAGATAATGACTGCAGTTTTTCTGATTATTAATTGAAATTGGACAATATATTTTGATATCGACATTTTCCTCAATGATACATTTGGAATGGGAGAAAGAGACAAGAAAATGAAGATCATTTGGGGACGGTGTATCATGGCAATTGTTGAGTTATTTGACTTCATTTAACGATATCCTTTACGAGGATAGGACGTCAAATAGTGACTTGTTGAAGATCGTCAATTTTTCTTTGTTAAGTAAGCTTATAATTCTAAGCACTTTAGAAGCTACTCATTTGATTTGGTTATGTTCAATTGGAGGGACATTGTTGTAAATAATTACAACATGTTGGCTCTGGAGGGTATGTTATCTTCACTACCTCTTGTACATTGTAATTCTTATCCATGCAAATTATTTCGTTCACAAAAAAAATATCTAGTTATATTGAAACCACATACTATACACGATTGGTTCATACAGCCCCTACTAATATAATCTTCCTCCTATGCGTAGTACCCGCATGTGATGGCATACCTTCCAAATTTCTATTGTAAGGATATGCCTATGATAATATCTTACTTTGTTACCAGTAACAATATTTGTTGTTAAAATTATCCATGTTGTTACCTTATCGTCTTTGAGATGCTTTTGAAATGATGGCTGACTTGCTCGTTATGGCATGTCCATTTATTGATTGTTTATTTGGTCTCATGCAAATTAGTGCATTGTTCCCATGGAAATATTCGGGGGTAGATCGCAAATTTTTCTGATTATTCATCATTCATTTTTAGGTGGAATCAACACAAACAATGATACGCATTGTGGGCCTATCAGCGACATTGCCCAATTACTTAGAGGTTCTTTGTGCTTGATGTTGATAGAAAACATCTTTGTTAGATTAACTTTTACTAATTGTTAATCTCATTATATTTAATAAATATGTAGGTTGCTCAATTTTTAAGAGTAAATCCTGACAAAGGACTCTTCTACTTTGATTCAAGCTATCGTCCTGTGCCTCTTGCGCAGCAGTATATTGGTATCAGTGAGCAGAACTTTGTAGCCCGTAATGAACTGTTAAATGAAATATGTTATAAGAAGGTCTCTGTTCAGTTCTTCTTGATCTCTGTTCAATTTTTCTTCAACAAAGTTTATTTCTTTATGCGCTCATTTCTTGGAAATAAATTTTTTTGGCTTAATCATTATTTTCTTCTTTTGGTGCTAGGTTGTTGAGTCTTTAAGGCATGGTCATCAAGCTATGGTATTTGTACATTCGCGAAAAGACACTGCAAAAACAGCTGAGAAATTGGTATATAGTTTGACATTCCTGTAATTAGCTGTCCCAAGTAATTTTCTTTAAATTATTATATGCAGAAATGTGTATTTTACTAAATTTTGATGGAATTTAGTAAACTTATTTTGTAACAGATGGTCGACCTGTTTTATGTTTTGAATTGAGACTGTTATTGCATCAATTTGATTTATCCTCCAAAAATGATAGCTTCATTTATTCTAGCTACAGACAATTTCTTTGTGGAGGTGTGTTTTTGACATGCATGGTCGATGAATCAGTTGATGGAGAAAGATCCTATAGAAAGGGTGCAGTATTCCATTTTGTGACCCTTATTAATGTCTAGCAATTATACCCAGCTGATGCTGTTAGACATTCTTCAGACATCATATAGAGAAAGTTAAACTTCTATTTTTTTATCGAATAAATGGATTCGGATATGGAATTTAACCTTTATTTGGATGTGGTTCATTCTGTTAACTTTTAGGGAAATTTTTGCCAGTTATCTATGTGCATGCTTTTCTTTCGCCATTGGTTTAATATGTGAAATATTGAAAAGGTTGAACTTGGTCGAAAATATGATGAGCTTGAGCTCTTTGGCAATGACGCACATCCACAATTTTCTTTAATTAAGGTGAGTACCTGAGTTGCTTTAGGTCTTCATAATACTTATTTACATCTGAACCTGTTTTCTTTTGTTGGAAGCTCATGGATTTAAAATTTATGAATTTCAGAAGGAAGTTGTCAAGTCCAGAAACAAAGATCTGGTAGAACTTTTTGAATTTGGAGTTGGGGTTCATCATGCTGGGATGTTGCGATCTGACAGAGGTCTAACTGAGCGCCTTTTTTCTGATGGACTTTTGAAGGTACAAGCTAGAACTCTTCAATTTTAGTTAAAGCATTAAAACTTGAGTTCCGTGCTTCAATTTTAGTTAAAACTATTTGATATTTCAGGTACTTGTTTGTACAGCAACTTTGGCATGGGGTGTAAATCTTCCTGCTCACACTGTCGTCATTAAGGTTTGTGCTAACTCTTAAATATAATAGCTTGACTGATGCTTTGATTTATTTAAATGGTGCAAGATCCTGCCTTGGCTCAGGAAATGGATAATTAAGTGTAGTATCTCGTTTCTATTTCAAAGCTTTACTAGGGTTACTTAGAAACATATGTAATTGCAAACTGATAAAAATAGGTAGTATCGCATGAATCAATCTGTATTACTTCAAAATTTTTTGATTGCAACCAAAGCTAGCTAATAGTTCAGTTAGCCATAAAAGCTTAGACTTTATTATATCTATCATTTTGTCCATTAGTTTTATTAAGAAATGAATATTTTTTGTTTTTTTCACTACTATGCCAAAAAAGGATATAGTTATATTCCATACTCTCAGATCATTTCACACATCTGTGACCTCACATGGTCCACTACTTGCGCACATGTTTTTTTATTTGTTGGTTGCTGGTAGTGACAAACCTCCATTGAGATTTACTTATTTTAGGAGGCCTAAGAAGAATTTAATGTTATAAATGCTTGAATGAATTTAGAACAAAAACAGTTACAAGTGGGGGTTGTTAGTAGAAGGGTAGTAGTAAAAAATAAGGAGGTTAAGCAACTATCACACACGATACAAGACAAGAAAAAAGAGTGTGTTTTGAGTTGGAGAGGAAGAGCTATCGAAATCTCTTGTATCGTGTGTAATAGTTGCTTATTTTGTGTGTGAGTATCATATAATATTTTCTTATGTTGGTGAATTGTGATTCTAAAAGGAACAAGATATTTGCTAAGTGTTTTTTTTTTTTTTTTTTTCAGTCAAATTCGAAACATACAAATTTGGTATCAGAGTGATAATCTTGGGAGTTGATGTAACGCTCCAATTTTTAAAATTGTCAATTTAATTTTTCTAATTTGAAACCATAATTTGAAAATCTAAAAAATTTACCACATTGATTTAGGTTTAAATTTTAATGTTAAAAATATAATTTCAGAATATTGAAAATCTTTTTAAATAATAACTTAAACATTAAATGCACAGAAGCTTAATCAAAATTTCAAACTTTAAATAACCTCGTTGGAAATTAGAATTAAATCTAGAAAATAATTCATAAAACTTTAAATAAAATTCAACATAATTTATTCAAAGTTAAAAAATACGAAATATCTTCGAAAACAAAAAATACTCATTTAAACTCTTTCCTTCAACCCGAAAATATTTTCTTCTTCTTTTGTATGCTCATTTACCTTTGAGAGATTCTCGAGCAACGTCATTTCTTCCTCAGACAAAAACTCACATACTTCACAAAATTACAACTACGAGAATAATTCAGTAAGCAAAAATATATGCAAGTGCCAAAATTTACATTATATTTACCAAATCCTGACTTAATAGTTACATACGGGGTGAAACTCATTTTCCAACCCTCGTTCAGATTTAGCCATTTCATTGTCGTTCAGGCGTAGTCATCTCATTTTCGTTCAAATTTAGCAATCTCATTGTTGTTCAGGCCTTGCTATCACATATTTTTCGTCAATTTCATCATATTCATACACATTTGAAGATGTTTGTCAATTTCCTGGCAAATTTTATCTTTATACAATTCTATGTCAATGCCTAAACATGCGTGGTCAAATATCGAAATCATGTAATAAAATATTTTACGAAAATAACATAGATTTTGTGATGTAGGGCTGTTGCCAAAACGTTGAAAACGTGGTATTTTCACTTACTTGGATTCCGAGATCTTAAGGTTATCAGGTTTTTTCAATATTCCAATAATGTCCTGCTTAAATAAAGTCTTTGGTATTAAATTCCTACTTAAATAAATCCAATTTCAGAAGAATTTGGGCAAAAATTTCTTATGTGTGCTCTTAGATCGGACCGGGTCGGATTGGGTCAGATTGGATCGATTCAGACGAATTTCAGAATTTTCCCCCCTAAATAAAATTTTGGATATTAATTTCCTATTTCGGTAAATGCATTTCATAATGAATTAGGCAGAAATTCTTTACTGGTAAATTGGAGATCGGTTTGGAAACAATCTGGTTCGGTCTGGGTCAATTCGTGTCGGATTTGATGTTGGGTCCGGTTCGGTTGGACCGGATCTGATTCAGTTGGGCCGATTCCGTTTGCCCTCCTTCAAGTGAACCGTTATGTTTGGTTATAAAGAAACCCGACCCCCCTTCCTTCCTCCTCCTTCTTCTTCGTCGCATGCCCTAACACACAGAGAGTGTGTTGCCCGATGGAGGTTCAACGGTGACAACTTCGATCGAGGGAAGCTTCGTCGGAGCTCGGTCTCTCGAGTGGAGGACTGTTTTCCTAGTCGAGCGGTAGTCGGAGCTAGAGGTAAGAGTCTTTGAACTCGAGAGGGAAGGAGAGAGCTGTTGGTGTGATTTCTTCTTCATTGAACCTCTTTTATTTATAGGAGAGGTTCTCACCCCGCTATTCGGAGAAATCCGAGTTCAGCTCGGATTTTTCGAACTAAACAGAGCGTCTACTCCCAACCTTGGATTTCCAGAGGTGAATTCCCCAAATCCGAGTTCAACGAACTTGTAGCTAGTAAATCCTATCCCCAATCGGATTTCCAGAGATGTTATCTGGTGGTTTAGTGGTTAGGGAAGGGTAAATCCGAACTTCATCTGAATTTGGACGATTTTTAGACTAAGTTCATCTGATTTTTTTGAACTAACATCCAATCCCAAATCAGATTTTCAGTGCTGAATATGTTTATGTACTTTTACTTTGATTTTGTTCTGATTTTCAGAGAAGAAATCCGAGATTAGGTTTGATTTGGAAAGAATTTTGGAAATTTCGAATTTAAATTTGAATTTCGAACCCTAAACTGTTAGGGTTGAGGGAGGAAATGATCACTAGATCATAAGCGTACATGAAAAAAATGGCAGAATGGCATATGGAAATTGTGGGATTTGAGGAAGAATTGCAAACGAGTGAATTGCAAAAAATAAGAAGTTTACGACAAAACGAAATATTATGTTGATATAGGAGCAAATTGCGAGATCAAAGAAGAGTCGTCCTTCGATAGGTTTTGCGGATTGACCAGGAAATTCAGAGATGAAACGAAATTCGGGTAATGAAGATGCTATGTTGCTTCCTAATCGGCCTAATTTACCCCGCAAATTGGAATTGCAATGTTTAGCAGAAGTGACCCCGAGGGGTGAGTTTGTTGTGTCGACGTGTATTCAATATCAATTGGTTAACAAAGATGGAAAAATTGGAAGTGGCGGTGGTATGCCTAGAAAGGAGTGGCACTGTCCTGGTTCTAATGGGAGAACAAAACGCGGTCATTCCACTCTTGGTTGGAGTTCAAAATGAAACTTCTAGAGAGATTCAACCATTTGGCAGACAGGACTGATTGTGACCGCTTGCTGACCTTGTGACAAGAAGGTATTTTTGAGGAGTACCGAACTTGGTTTGTGTTGATAATCTCTAATTTGATGGGGATTCCGGAGGAAGTGTTATTCAACGGTTTTTTTTAACGGATTAAAAAATAAAATTAAAGGAGATGTGTGACTGACGAGGCCTTCTGGGTTGCACAATTTGATGGATTCAGAGCAAGTGGCGGAGGATAGAAATGTATTAATCAAACCCAAAAGGTGTTGAGAGTCAGTCGAATTGGGGTAAGACAAAATTGGGGTATATTTTCAGCAAACAAAAACCCACAGAGTGATTACCAGGCGGTGCAAGCAGTGGTTAAAAATGACTAAGTACCACAAAGAAGGTTTACGGAGGCGAAAAGGAGGTAAGGAGGGAAAAGGGCCTCTATTTAGATGCGATGAGAAATTTTCTACTGGAAATCAATGCAAGAAACGCATGTTACAAGTTTTGATGTTATAGGGTGAGGGAGATGATGCAAAAGAGAAAGAGAATTATGAATTACCAGCAATGGAGGAGATTGAGGAAGTAAATGATTCAATAGAATAATCTTTAAATTCAGTTATTGGGGGAACCACTCTACATGCTATGTGATGGGAAGCATAAAAAAAAGGGCAAGGCATTCTTCTAACAGACTGTGAGGCTACCCACCGTTTTATTTCCAATCAATTAGTGGCAGAATTACAATTACCAGCTATGGAATACAATTAATAAATGGAGAATCCGTTTAAGGGAGTGGTGTGTGTAAAAATGTTGGTTGATTCTGCCATAGGTGGAGATATCGAAAGAATTTTCGCGGTTGAATTGAGCCGCTCGAAGGTCATATTAGGAATGCAATGGTTGATACTAGGAATGCAATGGTTGGAATCAATGGGTGAAATGAATGTTAATTGGAAACTGTTATCTCTGAAGTGCAAATTGGGAGAAAAACAGTGCATATAAGAGGGATCCGAGTTTGGGAAGAACTAAAATTTCTTTGAAAGCTATGATGAGAGCAATTAAAAAAAGAAAGACAAAGCTTGTTTCTAGAGCTTGAGCGTTTGGAGAATAATATGACCAAATTTAAAGATAAGAATTCAGAGGCGATGGAAGAGTTGCTCAAGCAGTTTGACCATGTGATTAACATGCCTAGTGGATTACCACCGATTCGAGAGCAAGATCATGCAAGAATCTTGAAGGGAGAAATTTTCCCCATTAATGTGAGGCCTTATAGATAACTGGTAGTTCAAAAATATGAGATGAAAAAGCTGGTTAATAAGGAGATGTTGCACGTAGGAATTATACAACCAAGTTCAAGTCATTTTTCTAGTCTAATTATACTTGCGAAGAAAAAAGATAATAGTAAGAGATTTTGTGTGGATTATAGAGCCTTAAACAGAACAATTAAGGATCGATTTCCAATTCCGGTGTTTGATGAATTAAATGGATCAACGATTTTTACCAAGCTGGATTTGAAATCTGGTTACCATCAAATTAGAGTGAGGAAAGAGGATGTGTCAATGAGAGCTATTACGAATTGTTTAGTAAAACTTTTTGGAGTTACTAATGCCCCATCTACTTTCCAATCCCGGATAATTAAAGTATTTAATTAATAGGGTAATTAACGATTTTAACCCTGTATTATGCACTTTATTTCAGTTAGCCCATGTACTAAAAAAATTGGCTAACCAAACCCTGTACTTTGATTCTGTTATCAGTTTTGATCTTCTATCAACAATTTTGTTAAATCCTTATTTAAAAAATTACCAAACAATATTGGATTCACTTGAAATTTTTACCACATGTTCATTACTTAATGAGAAGATAATATGAAAAATTTCGTAATTTTTTAACACATGTACGATTTATTGTAATTTTATTTTAGTAATTTATAAAAATATTATAATAAATCATACAAGTTTTAGAAAATAACGAAAATTGTTCTATTATCTACCCATGATAGGGTGAACATGTGAAAATTTTTTCAAATAAATCCAATATCGTTTGATATTTTTTTAAAAATTAATTTATAAAGTAAAGAAGAAACTGAGATTAATTTAAAAAAAATACCAAAAGATATTGGATTTATTTGAAATTTTTTTCCACATATTCACCACATTATGGGTAGATAATAGAAAAAGTTTCGTGATTTTCTAAAATTTGTATGATTTATTATAATATTTTTATAAAATACTAAAAGAAAATTACAATAAATCGTACATGAGTTAAAAAATCTGTAAAATTTCCAGATTATCATCTCATTAAGTAGTGAACATGTGGTAAAAATTTCAAGTGAATCCAATATTGTTTGGTAATTTTTTAAATAAGGGTTTAACAAAATTGTTGATAGAAAATCAAACTGATAACAGAATCAAAGTACATAGTTTGGTTTGTCGGTTTTTTTAGTACAGGGGGCTAACTGAAATAAAGTGCATAGTACATAATTAAAATCGATAATTACCTTAATTAATACTTTCGGAAGTTTATAATAATATTTTTTGATGATATACTAGTATATAGTCAATCATTTTACACGCATTTGGAACATCTTAGGCTGACTTTGCAGACTCGATAGGATCACTTATTATATGTCAACTGGAAAAATGTCTTATGCTAGGCAAGAGTTAGAATATCTCAATCATATCGTATCGGGAGATGGTGTTGCTATGGAAATTTCCAAAATCTCTACATCAATTGCAAAGATTTCTTGGTTTGATAGGATATTATCACAAATTTGTATCAGGATAGAGTCTATTGCTCTACCTTTGACCGAACAACTTAAGAAAGATTGATTTTGCTGGGGCGATGAGCAAAATCAGGCTTATTTAAAAGAGACTCTGGGTTAAGTACCGGTTTTGGCTCTTTCAAATTTTAAGGAGACTTTTGCTGTAGAAACAAACGGTTATGGAAATGGTTTGGCGGCAGTATTAATGCAAAATCAGAGACCTATTGTTTTCTTTCGGTCATCAATTTTTCAGACAAGGCAAATTAAAATTTGTTTACATAAGAGAATTGATAGCTATTGTGCTAGCTATTAAAAAATGGAGGTCTTGTTGGGAAATTATTTTATCATTCCAATGTACCAAGGAAGTTTAAAGTTCTTGCTGGAACAGATGATGGTTGCGGTCAAACTTAAAAAATGGCTAATGAAACTGTTGGGCTATGATTTCGAAGTTCATTATAAACTAGGTAGGAAAAATAAAGCGACCGATGCTTTATCTAGAAAAGATGATCACACTGTGTTCACCGTGGATAGTGTCGCATTTAGTGAGTTGTTATACAGTGGAGTAATTAAGTCACAAGAGGGAGGTGTACACTGATCAAAAGCTGAATACTTTAAAAGTTGACTTGATGCAAAATAGAACTTCCAAATTGGGATTTTTGTTGATCAATAATCAATTTTTTTTTTACAAATACCAGAAGATGAGTTCTTAGCATTCTAATTTTTTTCGTAGGATTCTGATCTTATTTCATTCTAGTCCTGTTGGAGGGCATGCTAGTTTCTCTAAAACTTTAAAGACGATAGCAACAAGAGCTAAAACTATGTCAATCAATGTGTGATTTGTCAGAGGAATAAATATGAAGCGTTGAACCAGCCGGGTTAATTCAACCTTGACCTGTTACTCAAGACATATGAGATGATATTTTAATGGATTTATTAACTAATTACCAAAATCAAAATGTATGGATACAATTTTTATTGTAGTTGATCGTTTGAGCTAATATGCTTATTTCATAGGCTTACAACATTCTTATAGTGTGAAGACAGTGGATGCTTCATTCATTAACACTGTTTTCAAATTACATGGTATGCTTAAATCTATTGTTTCCGACTAGGATAAAATTTTTGTGAGTTTCTTTTGAAAAGAGTTATTCCGCTTACATGGGTCAACGCTGATATTTAGTTTTGCTTACCATCCTCAAACGAATGGACAAACATAGGTAGTAAACAGAATGATTGAGACTTATTTGCAGTGTTTTATGAGCGCTAAACCGAAGGCGTGGTATAAATGGCTTTTTTGGGATGAAACTTGGTTAAATTCTTCGTACCATTCAGCCATTAAGATGTCTTCTTTTAAAGCGGTGCGCAAGACAGATCCTCTTACAATTTTATGGTTGTACATGTCAATTAGTTTGGTTGTTTCTGTCATTGACAACCAACTAAGGGAGGGAGATGGTATCCTAGAATTGTTGAAATTCCATTTGGGGCGAGCACAAGTCCAAATATGTCACAACAAACAAGAAATGGAGAAATGTTGAGTGTCAAGAGGGCAATTTTGTTTGGCTGATTTTCAGCCTTACAGACAGAAGACCTTTGGCTGACAATTAGATGTCAAACTTTCCTAGCGGTATTATGCACCATTCAAAGTTTTAGAACGAATTGGGAAGGTCGCATATCGGTCATTGTTACTGGAAATAACCTAAATTCATCTTGTATTCCATGTTTCCTTATTATAGGATGTGAAGGGAGTAGTCAACTAGAAGTATTGTTAGATGCTAAGTGCCAATCAAGTGATCCACATAAGACAATTGTTCTTGTTAAATGGAAGCATCTTCCATCCTCTGAATCGAAATGGGAAGATTACGATCAGATTCGTTTGCAATTTTCTGATTTCAACCTTGAGAACAAGGTTCTTTTTGGGCCGCGAGTATGATAAACCTCCATTGGGATTAACTTATGTTAGGAGGCATAAGAAGAATTTGATGTTATAAATGTTTGAATGAATATAGAACAAAAACAGTTACGTTTTTGGTAGAAGTCAATTGAAAATAGGGAGGGTATATTCTTAGGAGGGGGAAAAGGGAAAAAGAGACAAAAATAGTGTGTTTTGAGTATAGAGAGGAAGGACTCTCAAAATCCCTTGTCCTGTGTGTAATAGTTGCTTATTTTGTGTGCGAGTATTATGTAATATTTTCTTTTGTTGATGTATTGTAATTCTGAAGAGAAGAAGATATTTGCCTGAGTATTTTTTTTCAGACAAGTTCCAAACATACCAAATAGCAGTAGAGGGATGTGCAATATAATTATCAAGACCCAATGTGATGAGGACATCTTCGTCATTTTACTTTTATTATTTATATGTTTCGTTTATTTATTTTAGTTAAAATTAATTTATCGTCTTTTAGGGTTATTTCTTGTATTTTAGGGTTAGCCATAATTTCTCTCATTTAAGTCCTAGTATTGTAACAAGGAAAAACAGTTGATGATGATTATGAATGAATTGCAATGAATTGCTATTTTTCCAACTCTATTTCTCTCTAGCTTCCCCTTCCCTTTCTCCTCTTCTCGGCTATAATTCTCCTTCTCTTTCTTCTCTTCTTTCCCCTCTTAGACTATATTTCTTATTCTAATTATGGTACCTGCATCACAATGCCTATTATTATTGTTATAATTTGGCTTGATGAGTTCCATAAAATTCTCCCCGCAGTCTTATTTTCCTGCTTTGATATATCAGGGAACACAATTGTATGATCCCAAGGCTGGTGGCTGGCGAGATTTGGGAATGCTTGATGTTATGCAGGTATTTGCTTCCTGAATTCTAGTTTAAAAAGTTTTATTAATTATTCCTACCAAGAAAAAGTTGTGGTAAACATAGTCAATTTTGTACATTTACATTTACTTTGATTTGCCCAATCCATGAATCATTAGTCTTATCATCCATTGGTGTATAGATTTTTGGACGCGCTGGGAGACCGCAGTTTGACAAAAGTGGAGAAGGCATCATAATTACTTCTCATGATAAACTAGCGTACTACTTGCGACTGCTCACCAGTCAGCTCCCTATAGAGAGTCAGGTACGTTGATAAGCTCAATTGTTAAAACTTGTTTTTATATATGTTCTAAGATCTTTTATACATCCTAGAAGAAGAGTTTTTTTTTTTTTTTATAAGATGAATGTTGAAATAATTGTAATCCTAATTGTTCTAAAAAAATTAGCGAGATAAAAGTATATATACAAAGTACAAACCCTGAAATGCTCATTTCCTTTCAGTCACATTGTTATGCTATGAATTTTTTATATTTTACTTATATTAATTGTCGTTGACAAATGCAGAAGAACTGAGTAATATTCTTTCTGTCATTGGTAGGTCATTGCCGATCCCTCGTTGAGTTCAAAGCAAAGAGTTCTTATTACAGATGCTGCACGAGCGCTTGACAAGGCAAAAATGATGCGGTTTGATGAGAAAAGTGGCAACTTTTATTGTACAGAGCTTGGCCGCATTGCCAGCCACTTCTATATTCAATACACTAGTGTGGAAACGTACAATGAGATGTTGAGACACCACATGAATGAAAGTGAGGTTGTTTTAAGACACTGGCTGCATCATTTTCATTGGTTTGAAAAATGGGTTGTTCTCTAAATATATGAAACAGGAAATTCTTGAAAGGAATTATTTTGAAGACTTGCATTGATAGACTGAAATCTAATTTGAGGAAAAAGATATTTTCTTACAAAGTTCCTACAAATTACTGAAATAAAATATCTCTAATTGAAAAGAATTACACTGAAAGACAACTTTTAAAATACTTAGTCATAAGCCCATTTAACAATAAACTGTTCCATGAACTTCAAATTGAATTAGCTATGTAAAATTTTTTTTTTTTTGTGATGTGTAATATTGAGTTTTTGTATACATGTTGAGGGGACTAGAGATCAACAATTGAGGAATCAGATGATTTCATGATTTTACCTTTTTTCTGATTTTTGTAAAAAGCTTTCTTTTATATTTTACTTATATTAATTGTCGTTGACAAATGCAGAAGAACTGAGTAATATTCTTTCTGTCATTGGTAGGTCATTGCCGATCCCTCGTTGAGTTCAAAGCAAAGAGTTCTTATTACAGATGCTGCACGAGCGCTTGACAAGGCAAAAATGATGCGGTTTGATGAGAAAAGTGGCAACTTTTATTGTACAGAGCTTGGCCGCATTGCCAGCCACTTCTATATTCAATACACTAGTGTGGAAACGTACAATGAGATGTTGAGACACCACATGAATGAAAGTGAGGTTGTTTTAAGACACTGGCTGCATCATTTTCATTGGTTTGAAAAATGGGTTGTTCTCTAAATATATGAAACAGGAAATTCTTGAAAGGAATTATTTTGAAGACTTGCATTGATAGACTGAAATCTAATTTGAGGAGTTTACATCTTATAACCTCTTCAGTTGAAACTACTGGCTTACTCAAGAAGAGATTTTCTGAACTGTTTTTTAAAATAACTGGGATACCGATAACACTTCCTAATGAATCACAGTGACAAATCATTCATACACTTATTTTAGAAAATTTTCCAGATCCCCACTTTTTACTTCCACAAACATAAAGCAAAGAGAATTTAACATTTCTAAGTAAGATGGAGTAGGAATATTTGGTCGGGCATACAGTTTTGTTTGTTACAAGCAATGACCAGGGCTCCAATTCTTTAGTTTTATTTTAATTTTATATTTTTTCGTTTCATTTATCTATTAAATACTTTAAGATTCTTGCAGTCGTAGTATCAGTTATTTTCTATTGTTATTTTGTAGGTAATTAACATGGTTGCTCATTCTTCTGAATTTGAAAATATTGTTGTTCGAGAGGAGGAGCAAAATGAGCTAGAAACATTAGCACGCACCTCATGTCCTTTAGAAGTAAAGGGTGGTCCGTCTAATAAACATGGAAAAATTTCAATTCTTATCCAGGTGACTCTGTGCTTGGCAATGCTATTAGTTCTTCTACGATGTAAAGGGTTTTATTACACTAATATATTCAATTTATTGTTTGCAGTTGTACATTTCTCGAGGTTCCATTGATTCATTCTCTTTAGTTTCTGATGCTGCATATATAAGTGCTAGCATGGCCCGTATTATGCGAGCTTTATTTGAAATCTGTCTCCGGAGAGGCTGGTGTGTGATGACTTTGTTAATGTTGGAATATTGCAAAGCTGTTGATCGCCAAATTTGGCCCTACCGTCATCCTCTTAGACAATTTGACAAGGATCTGTCAGGAGAAGTTTGTGTTGCTATTTTTCCACTATGTGCTTGAACTGTTAGTTTGTTCCTTAAATACGGCAGTAAATCTGTTGCTTTCTTGCAGATACTACGGAAGCTTGAAGAACGTGGAGCTGACTTAGATCGTCTCCTGGAAATGCAGGAAAAAGACATAGGCGCACTAATTCGCTATGCACCTGGAGGAAGAGTAAGGTTTTTTTTCCATAATTCACGACAAAAAGTTTTATGTTAACTGTGTTTCATACAATCTTTCTTTTGCAATGGCAAGGTGGTCAAGCAATATTTAGGACATTTTCCTTTCATCCAGATATCTGCAACTGTTAGTCCAATCACGAGAACAGTTCTGAAGGTAATTTTTCCTTGATTTACCGTCCTTTGATTCACATCTTTGTGCAATCATCACACAACTGATTTTGGACATCTGGAATAACTTTTTTTTTTTTAATATAGGTGGATGTTCTCATAACGCCTGACTTCGTATGGAAAGACCGTTTTCATGGTACGGCACAACGATGGTGGATTCTTGTTGAGGTGAAAATGCTTGTGATAAACCTTTGAAGTTTATTTATACTAGAAGAAAATATAAAAATAAAAAGAGCGGGTGGGGGTTGGGGGGTATGAAGGTAGTTATATTCTGTAGTTGTAACTGTCAAGTTAGTTGTAGCTGGTAAGTAGAAAGAATCTGTAGGAGCTAAAGGGGAGGTTATCAACAGGAAGAAGAGTGCAAAGGGAAGATTGGGAAGTGTATCAGAAGTGTCCATAGCTGTTGGAAGTGTCCTATAGCTATTACTGTGTAAAGAATTCTTAGTAATTCTGGAATAAAAAGAGTAGACGTACCTGTTCTATTAAATTTGAATACTATAAATATTATATCACAAGTTCTGTGTGGAATGATTCTTAGGAATTATAAGGCATGTATTCTCGAAGGTGGAACCTTTTTTAATTCACTTCTTAATTACTATGACAGTTAATTAATTTTCTTGCTAAATTTATCTTAAATTAGAATCACTATCCTTTGGTGGATAGATTTCTCTTATTTTGGATATTGTGCTTGTTATAATCAAATTCTTATTCTTAAAAAATGGTTATATTTTCTTTAAGTATGTAGTTTCAGACTTAGTTCAACTATGTAATAGGATTCTGAGAATGATCACATCTATCACTCGGAGCTTTTCACTTTGACAAAAAAGATGGCTAGAGGAGAACCTCAAAAGCTTTCCTTCACAGTGCCAATATTTGAGCCTCATCCACCACAATATTACATTCATGCTGTTTCTGATTCCTGGTTGCACGCTGAGGCATTCTACACTATATCTTTCCAGAATCTAGCATTGCCGGAGGTATTGCTGTATTTTATTCGAATTGTTTTCTAGTGGGGAGATAGTCTCCGCACAAATAAGTTTAGATTTATGATCTTGTTTTTTGTGCAGGCAGGATCATCCCACACTGAACTTTTAGATTTAAAACCTCTTCCTCTGACTGCCCTAGGCAACAATGAATACATGTCTTTGTACAGGTTTTCACATTTTAATCCTATACAAACACAGGTGTGAGTCAGGGATCTTTCTCAATTCTTAGATTTTATCTATTATTATATTTTATCAGATAGCATTGTACGATAACTTAGTTGCATTTTAATGCTTTTTTTTTTTACTCTACAGATCTTTCATATATTGTTTCACACGGACAATAATGTCCTTCTAGGCGCTCCTACGGGAAGTGGGAAAACCATATCTGCAGAGCTTGCTATGCTTCGCCTCTTTAATACGCAACCTGATATGAAGGTACATCTCTAAAATTTCATGTTGGTAAGTCATTAATAATGAGACTGATATGCATGACTCTCGTTCTCAACAAAAAAAAAGTGACGTCTTTCTGATGATGCGTGGATGGTTTCTTTCTGAGGGCACTGCTTCCACAATGTCAAATAAGATGCATTGATCAGCACTTGGCACCTATTAAAAAAATAGAAAAATATACAAGGTTTTAATGTTATCGATTGTCGCGCCTAAAGGTACTGCTACATAGTAACAAAAATGTCATTTGATGTTTGTGATGCGGGTGAAATATTTTCTTCTAAAATGTGTCTCTGTCTCCCAGCAAGTCTGTCTTCTCAATTTCTGTGGTGCAGGTCATTTATATAGCACCTCTGAAAGCCATTGTGCGAGAACGAATGAATGACTGGAGGGATCATCTTGTCCCCCAGCTGGGAAAAAAAATGGTGCAATTATTTGTCACTCAGTTAAGTGCAATTTCATAAACATACTGTATATGCAAACGTTGACCTGTTTTTTGTTTTTTCCTTTTTAATCAGGTTGAAATGACTGGAGATTATACTCCAGATTTGACGGCTCTTTTGTCAGCTAATATCATAATATCTACTCCGGAAAAGTGGGATGGTATCAGTCGTAATTGGCATAGTCGAAGTTATGTTAAAAAGGTATGTCTAAATGGCAACTTTTATTTCTTTCTGTCAAGATTATAGATTATCGGTTTTAATGTTTGTGGGAATCATATTCAATGGGAACAATTTATGATATTTACTCCTGATCAATAGGTAGGGCTAATGATTTTGGATGAGATCCATTTACTTGGAGCAGATAGAGGCCCCATACTTGAGGTATTGATATATCATGTGCTGTTAGTGGTGGTAGATCGTTTCTCTATTTCTGTTTGTTGTCATCATGCTCCCTTGCATTTATAATCACAGTATGGGCATTTATAATCACAGTATGGGCGACACAGTTTAATGTTTGTTTAGAAACTTCTTTATCTCATCAAAAGAAAATTTTGTATCTCAGAAAGGCTGGTTTGAGATTTACACCCCTGCAGTGTGGTGAACTTGATTTTTTTTAGTGTTATCGAAGCTCTAGGTTTGAATAAATTAATGAATAGAGACAAAACTGTATGTCAGCAGCACTAACTAATTGGAACAAGTTGCTAAGACCAATTGACACTAAAAGTGAAGTTGCTTATCCCAGTTAACTTTAGATAAGGTCGTCTGTTTTGACTGCTTTTGCTAGTAGGTCTTTTTGGATTTTGAGTTGGATTGAGAGTTGACTTTTCTTATTTTGACGAGGCTTGTCTTCATGAGTTGAAGGGTTTCAAGATCTAGTGTTATACTTATTAATAGTGTCAACTGCAAATATCAGGTTATTGTTTCAAGGATGAGATATATATCATCTCAAACTGAGCGATCAGTGCGGTTTGTAGGACTTTCTACAGCTTTGGCAAACGCAGGGTATGTGTGTGAACTAACTCTTTTTGTTTCTTTTTTTTTTCCCTTTTTCTTTCATAGTTTAAATGGATCTTCATTTTTTTCACTGTTTTCAGCTTGTTGTCTTTTCATCGCCATTTGAATGTGTCTTTTTATTAGTGTTTTTTTTAATAACATTAGGTTTCTTTAAATAATTTATTATACATTTTTCTGTATTCTTTTGTCTATCTAGAGATTTGGCTGATTGGCTGGGTGTCGAGGAAATTGGACTCTTCAATTTTAAACCAAGTGTTAGACCTGTACCTCTTGAAGTTCATATCCAGGCAAGTTACTCAAATTTCACACTTCCTTTGTACAACAGTATCATTATTTTCTCATCTGTGATTTTTCATCCTATTTGTAACATTTTTTTTATTATTATTATACTTTTTCTTTGTTATTTCCAATTTTTGGAGGCCACTACGTATTTTTCTGCTGTTTTAAAGTGAAGGGAATGCGAAATGGAAATTTCATTACAACAACAAATGACAAATTTCCTCTTGATATATGTTGTTATTTAAATTATCCTCTTTAGAATGTGAGATGGAATTTGGTAGAGTGAAGAGAGTAGTTTCTTCTTGCAACTAATCTGCATTCAAGGAAAAAAAAAGGTGATGAGTGATAGAATACTCCATAGCAATAACTCCAACAAAAACACACAATGTAAAAGAAACAAATGCCCGGCAAAACACCGGCTCGGGATCCGACTACAAGTGACTCACTCAGAAAATAAACCCTCTAGATAACCTTTGTTGTAGACAATATTCAATAATCCATTTTTTTCCCTCATCCTTCCTATTTATAATGCATTATCTCTAACTTTACACATCATTCCCCGACAAAAATGACACCTCACAATATTTTATTTCTAACACTACTTCAACAAAAGGACTGTTTTACTTAAGATGTTCAAATGGAAACTTTTTTGTTCATGATGGTGCCACTATGCTGCTTGGGATTACATTTACCAACCATGAACATAGGTTTTGACTTTTGAATCACTTTGTGCTTGTTCTTATTAGATTTTTCATGTTTTCAATCTTTTATGCTTTTGATGCATAATAAGATTACTTACTTAATTTATTTTTTATTATATTATATTTATTTTCTACTAATTAATATTTCTATTTCCTAATTAATTATTTTCTAATATTTGATTATTATTTAGATTTATGTTTCTTAATTAGTTATTTGTTTTCTTAAATTATTATTTGTAAATCTATTTAAATATTCACTTGTAATCTTTATGAAGACTTTTGACTGTTTAACGAAATTATCCTTATTTTGAGATCTTTTTTTGTTGTTTATTTTATTTTTGTTTCGATTTTGAAACAAACATTCCGCTGCACTAAATTGGTATCAGAACAAAGATTTCGTCTCGATTTTGATGACTAGAGACAGTTGTCTTGAAAAAAGAGTTGCCGACAACATATAGAGACTCAATGTCATTGAGCAACAACTTTACGAGAGACTTGATGTCGTTGAACAATGGCTTGACGAAATGGATGAAACTCTTTGTGACATCCAACAAAATTTAGTTGCGATGAAGATCAAAGGTCGACCCAAACTTACATCGCACAACGAGGAAGGTAGACACATCCGACAATGGAGAGCAAATCGCATTGCGAACATTGTACGAAATCCTAACGCGACTAGAGATGACAATCTAGGTGATATTTTCTCACCTATTCAAAATAACGCTTATTTTCACTATCAACAATGGGAAAATTTATGACAGAGACAACGACAAATAGCAGATTATTTGTCTGACAAATGGGACAATTTTCATGTTGATTATCAAAATCAAAGATCAAATACTCAAGAATTTAAAAGGAAGATGGATTTATCGAGTTTTGATGGTCTTTTAAATATCTAAGATTTTCTTGATTGGATTCATGGGGTAGAAGATTTTTTTCTACTATTTAAATATCATAGAAAAAAATCAAGTTAAGCTCGTAGTATATAAATTGAAAGGCGAAATATCAGCGTGGTGAGAACAACTTTAAATTAATCGTTGAAGGCAAGGAAAATCTTGGCCTAAAGTGAAAAATCTATTACAAAGACAATTTCTTCCTCTATGAGTAGTTTTTATATCAACAATATCAATATAGCCGTGAAACCCATCATACGAAAGATGAATATGCTAAGGAATTTTATCGATAAAATGTTAGGGTCAATTTATTCCAAACAGAAGGTCAACCACTAGTTCGATACACTAAAGGTCTCAAACTAGTTATTTAAGATTGACGGACTCTTCAATCAATGTGGACAATGACAGATGCAGTTAATATGTCAATGAAAGTTGAAGTTCAAATCAATAGGATCATGTTGCTTGTGCCAAACAATTTTAAACGAAAAACTCCAACAACCTTGTATATTCCAAAAGGATAAATATTATTGATGGTAACAACAATACTCCTAAATATGTTCCTTCAAATCAAAACTCGGAGCATAATCATAGTGGAAATTCTTCAACAATTGTTCAGCCTGATATTCAAGTCCAAATCCACCATCAACAACAAATTAATAATAACCTTTATGGCCGTTCTAATATTAAAAAGTGTTTTCAGTGCAACCAACTAAGTCTTCTTTCGAATAATTGTTCAAATAGGTGTTCAGTTAACTTTCTAGAAGAAAGTGGTGGGGTTGGTGAAAGTGGTGGGGTTGGTGAAAACGGTCGTAATGAAGAT
Source organism: Begonia masoniana (assembly GCA_022432975.1). NCBI lineage: Eukaryota > Viridiplantae > Streptophyta > Magnoliopsida > Cucurbitales > Begoniaceae > Begonia > Begonia masoniana. The sequence goes on from CM039507.1 coordinate 1,999,822, forward strand.
ATTTATGCAGAATGTGAATTTGCAAAAGTGATGCGGGATAGGAAGTAGTGTGCGTTCTTCAACTAATTTTGCTTACCTCAAAAAAATCAAATAACTTTCAATGTCACAAATTTTTTCGAGCACGATGCACAATTGATGAAAAAGTTTGTAATATAATCATTGACAATGACAGCACTGAAAATATTGCTTCCCAGTTTTTGGTAAAGACAATGAATTTGGAGACTGAAAAACCTCTTTTCCCTTACAAAATTGGTTGGATTAAAAAAAGTCATGAAATTCAAGTATTTGAAGTTGGCAAGATTCCATTGTCAATTGAGAAGCATTACAGGATGAAGTCACATGTGTTGTGCTAGATATTGATATTTTCCATATTTTACTCGGACAACCATGGCTGTAAGACGTTGATCCAACTTATAAAAGACGAAATAATACTTTTGTAGTAAGTGGTTTGAGAATAAAATTGTTTCTTGGTTCCACATTTTCAAGCGTCGAATAAAATATTCTCTTGGATGAATTTTTTTCTGCTATAAAAATCGAGGACGAGTTTTTTTTTCAGGAGAAGAAGATTGATGCAGTGCAAGATTTTCTAATTAATTTATTTTTTATTAATTAATACTTCTATTTTTTAATTAGTTATTGCCTAATATTGGGTTATTATTAAGATTTCTAATCTTCTAGTATTAGCTTATTTTCTTAAGTCATTGTTTCTTTAAATTCTTATTTGTAAATCTATTTAAAGGCTCGTTTGTAATCTTTAGGAAGACTTTGACAGTTAAATTATCTATATTTTAAGAAGTGTTTTTTTGCTATTTATTTTATTTTTCGTTTGGATTTTGAAACATCTTTCTGCTGCACCATTTTAGTTTTTTGGAATCACAGAACCTTTAAGTTTAGCATGATATGGTCTGAAGTTTGATGAAAGATTTGGTTAGCTGTTAAGTACAACGTGAATTGCCAGAGTATAGAGGCTCGAACTTCATTCTCCTCAATTATGCAGAATGTGGTATATACTTATGCAGCAAACGAGAAGATTTAAGATAGCAGTTCTAATATAATCTGCTTGTATTTATTTGTCATAGTGTTCATTTTATGAAATTGTGAAGTCAAATTTTTCCTTTTCTGGGTAAGAAGTTTATTGTGTTGTATTCTTCTTTTATTATGGCAGACTAGATCTGTTGTGAATTTGGATTACCTCCTTATGCCTTCTTATTTCCCTGTGTTAATTGGTGATTTTTTTTAATCAGGGTTATCCTGGAAAGTTCTACTGTCCAAGGATGAATAGTATGAATAAACCAGCGTATGCTGCAATTTGCACCCACTCACCCACAAAACCAGTCCTCATATTTGTATCATCTCGCCGGCAGACAAGGCTTACTGCATTAGATCTGATTCAGGTGAAACCCCAAATTCATATGCAGTCTGATTTTCTCCATCATTTTCTTCTTGACTTTTGCGTGCTTTTTATCCTTTACAACATTTTTTGGATTGGTTTCATACACTGGTATGGTAATTATTTTTACTCATCCTTTGTTCATGTGATTGAAGTTTGCAGCATCAGATGAACATCCAAGGCAGTTTCTCAATTTTGCTGAAGAAGAACTTCATATGGTTCTTGGCCAAGTCACTGATCAAAACCTCAGGCATACCTTGCAATTTGGCATTGGAATTCACCATGCTGGTTTGAATGAAAAAGATAGATCAATGGTGGAAGAACTATTTTCAAACAACAAGATCCAGGTACTTTCAAATGACTTGAATCATCTTTTTACACTACTTGCCTCTGACTCTCTGTCTCTTTTAGCTAACCAGTGATTGAATATTTATCGAATGACAGGTGTTAGTTTGTACAAGCACGTTAGCATGGGGCGTGAATCTTCCGGCGCATCTAGTTATTATAAAGGTCAGAGCCAGATCTCAATGTTCACGAGATCTCATTTCCATTCTTGCCTCGAAGTTTTGTTTTTTAATTATTACTTCTCATGATTATCTCCTTATAAGACAATCTTCTTTCGTATATTGTCTTTATTAGATCTTATACATAGAGAAATTTACTGTGAGCATGGCATATGATGTTTGGATGGAAGTTTGTGTTGAAAACTGAGTGTCTTGCCTAAACTATAGCCATGTTTTGAGAATTCAAATTGGAATATGGAAGCTAAAAAGAAATTTTTTACAGGGGGGATGCACTTATTTTCAATGAGGTTGTTCGTAGTCTGCAGACAAAAAGAAAGTAAAAAACTAATAAGGCAATAAGATGGCTCTGCTATTTGATTTTTCTGGGACTTTGCCTCTGCATGTCTGTTCTATCTGTTCAGCACTATTATTATTATATTCTCATCTCTTCCGTAGTTGCCACTGATATCAGATTGTTACAAACATCACCCGTTTTAGCTTTTCTCCTCCTTATTGACTTCTTAACTAGCACATTTGGTAGTCTTTAATCCATGTTAAACCATCTCACGCAGTCTTAATATGTATGCCTTCTCAGTAATTGGGCAATCACTCTGCTTTTCTTCTGAATATTTTTGTCTCCAATATTCTCTTTTTTTAAAGAAAAAGCATCAAGAACTTTCAGCACATCCCAATTTCAGAATGGAGAACTTTGACGTAATACTTAGTGCTTTGAATCCTGGTCTTGTTTGAAACGAGCTTCAGAAATTCCTTCTGCATTCTTATTATCCTTTTCAGTTTCTGAATGACATTCTCTGTTAGGTATAAATCTCTTTTCCTCTCAATCACTGATGTTATTGATAAATTATCATCTACTGCAGGGAACCGAGTACTATGATGGAAAGTCAAAAAGGTACGTTGATTTTCCAATTACGGATATTTTACAAATGATGGGTCGTGCAGGCCGTCCTCAGTATGATCAACATGGAAAAGCCGTCATTCTTGTTCATGAACCAAAAAAGAGCTTTTATAAAAAGGTTAATTGTAGGCAGATAATATAATTCTGAAATCGTCCTATGATCTCTTAGTGATTTGCTTACATTTCGTACTTCCAATTTGTTACCAGTTTTTGTATGAACCGTTCCCAGTTGAGAGCAGCCTAAAAGAGCAATTGCATGATCACATCAATGCAGAGATAGTTTGTGGAACAATTTGCCACAAGGAGGATGCAATGCGTTATCTAACTTGGACTTACTTTTTTCGCAGATTGGTATGATTATGATGTGGGTTTCGTGTGTTGCTTGTGTTTAAAAGAACGATAAATTCATATTTCATAATGAAGATTAGAAAACGAAAGTAATTTCTTTCAGAAAGAGAAGCATAATAGTCAAGAAAGTAGTATAACTTTTAGATAAGGATTCTCCACTTGTTTCTTCAGAGGGTGTCATGAAATAAGACTATCTAGTTCTAAACAAAGTCCCAAAAATGTTTTTTTTTTTAATGAATATATCTTATCATAGATTATTTTTTAGGATAAGAACAGGCATTTTATTAAAGATTTAGAATGTAAAATAGGGGCATAAGTAGTTCTCTCGTAAAACATACAAGAAATATGGGGATGGCATCTTTATGTTTCAGCTGTCTATCCAATTGAAAATGATTATAGGAAATGATAAATCATATATCTGAATTTAGCGATAAAAAAAGAATTCAAAGATCTATGAAAGGTTGATTTTTTAGGATGGACCTTGTGAACAAAAAGAAAATTGGAATGATCAAGTCTATCTACCCATGTTATAGCATCTAAGGTAGAACGTTGCATTTGCTGAAAGTGTTCACAGTTTGGTTGACAGGATCAACATTGCGATGAATTTTGAATTTTTCTTGGTACCAGTGTTTTGGGATACAATCTCTCTCCCCCCTCTCGCTCATCCAATGTCATTTTAAATATTTTTCACTTTTAAGGGTCAGTTTAGATGTATGCTAGCGCAGTCCTGTTGAGTTCAATGCCTTTAGCGCCCATGCATATTCTTTAGGTTATTAGGACTTCAGAAAATGGAGGATAAATTTTTATTAACGGAAAACATTAGATAATGAGATTCCCTGACTTATTTGCGGCAAGATAATGAAAAAATGAAATTTCCCAGTCTCCTAAAAAATTATGTGTTACAAATTTGTTTGAATGCTGCAGACAGCTCACACTTTTTCCTTTTCTTTTTTCAGATGCAAAATCCTGCTTACTATGGATTGGATTGTGCTGAACCTGAAATTCTTAATTCTTACTTGTCTGGGTAATATATGAAACTTATGTATGATTCCAGGAGGTTGGTTTTTACAATCTTCCTTTTGGCAGGCTAGTGCAGAACACTTTCGAGGATCTGGAGGATAGTGGGTGCATGAAGATGAATGAAGACAGCGTGGAGCCAATGATGCTTGGTTCAATAGCATCTCAATATTACCTTAGCTACGTTTCTGTATCAATGTTTGGCTCGAATATAGATTCAAATACATCACTTGAAGTATGTGTTATAGTAATTGTTGATATCAATTGTATTTTCTTAGATTTTGTTTCTCATTAAGGTCTGTTATAGGTATTTTTGCATATTCTGTCTGCTGCATCTGAATTCGATGAACTTCCTGTGCGTCATAATGAGGTAGTGTATTTCATTAAAAATGTCAAATGATATTCTGAATATTATTGATTAATATTTATATTTTATACCTCAAATTTGTCAAATGGCTTAAATATAAAGGAACAGAATAGTTAGGTTATGAGTTTGATAACTTCCGGAATTCACAGTAACTCAGATGAGAAAAACTTCATTCCCTTTTATTCAATGAATTCACAAAAGAATTACAATCATAGGACACCTCTTGACACACTTATTCCCCCAAGATCCCCCCTCGGAATACACGCCCCTTGAACTCCCCTGATACAATTCGCTAACCGCCTACATAACGAACTCCTCCTTTTCTAACTTTCCTCTTAAAGTTATGACTATCAATAACCGCTACAGCTGGAGCTACTGAAGTGATATTAACTGCCTCCTCATTATTTTCCCTGTCTTCTTATTCCTCCGATTATACGTTTTTATAATAGGAGGTATTTGCTTATTTGAGTCGCCTATCCTTTTCTTCTTTGATGAAGTCATGTATCTTCCTCTTCAAAAAATTATATTAAGAAGTTAAATGCTATTATTCCTTTTTCTTGCATATCAAAATAGTGTAGTTCTGTTGTTTTTATAGTCATTCAATTATTATCTGATGAATGCATTCATTCCAAAATTTTCAATTAGTTTTGTCAGGGTATGTGTCTCAGTTGTAGAACACGTGATGAATTTTAGGTCTGGGACGTGTATTCAAAATCACTAGTTCACATTGTGTTAGGAATACCCACACCGCATTTCACTCGGTGGCACTTCACTTGGCCAATCCGCCTAATCAGTCGGAACTCCGGTCAGAACTCTCTGTCGGTCAGAACTCTCGACCGAGTATTCCCAACATGGTGGGTCCCATTTTCCACCAGTAACAGGGTTTAATCCCTAATAATTTCATCATAGGGGGATTTGAACCCTGCACCTCTACCTTGGGGGTAGAGGTCCTTTAACCAAATGTTCAATGTCACACTTGGTTAAAGGACCTCTACCCCCAAGGTAGAGGTGCAGGGTTCAAATTCCTCCATGGTGAAATTATTGAGGATTAAACCCTGCTGCTAGTGGGGAATGGGACCCACCATGTTGGGAATACTAGGCCGAGGGTTCTAACCGGCTGAGGGTTCTGACCGGAGTTCCGACCGATTCGGCGGATGGGCCGAGTGAAGTGCAGTGTGGGTATTCCTAACATAAAAGACGCCTTTTATGTTAGGAATACCCGCACCGCACTTCACTCGGCCAATAGGTCGGAACCCTGGTCAGAACCCTCGACCGAGTATTGCCGTCTGAGTTCCCTTCTTCCTTGCCATTGCCAGGATTTGCTCTGATACCAGTGATAATAAACCTGTATTTCCAGAATCACTACACCAAGGAAAACCACAGAACAATTGCAGAAAAGCAAATGAAACTATTAGCAATCCAGAAAAATCATCCAATAACAATCAACCCTACTCTTCACGTAGCACACCTCCCCTCCATTCAGTTTTTCCTCCTCCCCTCCTTCCCCACGTTATCATTTCTCCCCTAACAGAATTATGAATCAACTTTCATTTTTACCCGGTAAATCCTATTACAATTAAACTTCTACCATTCGTTATTGAAAATGAAACATACTAAGTAGTTAACCAAAGTAAATGGAAATATTGCTAGTTCTCCTTGCCCCACGCATCTCTCTTCCTCTTAGAGTAAGTGTTCCATGACACACTTGGTTAAAGGACATCTACCCCCAAGGTAGAGATGCAGGGTTCAAATTCCCCCATTGTGAAATTATTGGGTATTAAACCATGTTGTTGGTGGGGAATAGGACCCATCATGTTGGGAATACTCGGCCGAGGATTCTGACCCGCGGAGGGTTCTGACCAGAGTTTCGACCGATTCGATGGATTGACTGAGTGAAGTGTCACCGAGTGAAGTGCGGTGCGGGTATTCCTAACACATTGATATAGTGTTGCATGCTCAACATTTTGAGGGTTGATGTTAAAGTTAATATGGAAAGTAACACTTCTTGGAATATATCTATGGTTTGTGAGAAACGTTAGGTTGTGCAAACACTTGGGTTGACGTGACATTCTTTAGTTAGTAATAACTGATCCTTGACTTACTTTTCTCTTGTTTTCTATTAAAGCCATTAAAAAAAATGAAGAATTCTATCTCCATCTAGTCTATGTTCTAAGGGATTAACCATATTTTTGACGTTCCGAAGTCAGCTATGTTATCCTTTATGCGCAAATAATTGTTATTTATTTTTATTTTTTTGTTAAAAAATCAATCTCTATAGTCCCTTGGGATTTTGGGCATTTTCTCTTGGCTCACTCCTTTTGATTTTTTTAATTCATATACACAGTTTACCGATAAAAAGAAAAGTGTCATGTCTATATTAGTTGTGATCTTAGGAAATGCATATTTTACTTGGTTCTTTCCAAATGGAAAGTGATTGCACAACTTGATTAATTTTATTTTCAAATGGAGAAATGTTTTCCTTTTATCCATGTAATTCTATTATTAATACGACCTTTTATTTCTATCAAAGGAAAAATGTTATATTTGTGAACTGTTAGCGACTGTAACAAATACTTGATTTCATAACCCTTTTATTTTCGTTAGCAACAGCAGATGTCAGCAAATTAAATCATTTAGTAACGTACATCCTTTTTAATTTTCACATTTTTATAGGAAAATTACAATGCAGCTTTGTCTGCAAAAGTTCGATATAAGGTGGATAAGGATCGACTAGATGATCCTCACGTCAAAGCAAATTTGCTGTTTCAGGTCAACTTTGTTTTTGATGATTAATTTTTTTCCATACTTAAAAACTATTTCCCTTTGAATCTTTAGTCACTTTATCAATTCTACAACAATCGAATTCAGGCACATTTTTCTCAGTCAGAATTACCAATCAGTGACTACATCACAGACTTGAAGTCTGTGTTGGATCAAAGTATACGTATCATCCAGGCCATGATAGACATTTGTGCTAATAGTGGATGGCTTGCAAGCGCAATTACGTGTATGCATCTTTTGCAAATGATCATGCAGGTATTTCTCTCCGTAACTACACTACAAACTTTTTTCAATGTTGATTGTCCTCAGCCAGTGCATCAGATGAATCGTCAGTCCATAAAAATTTCCTGTTGGTGATGAAATATGAGCACTCTAAACTAACTTTATTCCACTGAAAATGCTATGCTGTGAAATAGCAATAACAATGTGTGTATATATACCTCCCTGTTCCAACTCCCAAGTCATTAACTCACATTAATATAAACCATTAGTTTCACCCATTCTAAAGTAGAAAAAAGATAAGTTGGTACAAGAGTGTTTTAGATGTACGGGGTTCTCCAGTTTTATTCTAGACATTGCAGGGAAAGCAATCTCTTAAAATATTGCTTGCTGATCTTGTCCTGATACCTTTTATTCTTTCAGGGTTTATGGTCTGATATAGATTCTTCCTTGTGGATGTTGCCATGCATGGATGAAGATCTTGCAAGTCTTCTGGGAAACAAAGAAATTTATTCCGTGCAGCAACTGTTGGATCTTCCAAAGACAACTTTACAAACTCTAGTTGGAAATGTTCCTGCTTCGAAATTATTAAAGGTGGGATTTGGGACATCACATAATCTCTCGACTCAGATACTGATGTATGGTTTGTCACGCATTGTTTTTCCCCATGTTCACTGTGATAAACTAGTAAAATTAATTATTGTCTACTTTTCCTTCTCATCGGAAAATTGATGAATTTATTTTAAAGAAAAGAAAAAAGGATTGCCAAAGCCTCTTCAGTCAAGCTAAAGAAAATATATTCAAGGCTCAGTGAATTGATTATGGTGCTTAACCTTGGTTCATTGACTTGATAATTTCATTTAGCATGTTAAAGTATTTGGGAAGGTTTTAGCAGTGAAAAACGAGATGGCAAAAGTAACTGATAAATGTAGCTTTTATGCCAGAAACATCTCTCTCGGCAACTTGAAGTGATTTTGGTTTTCGTTTTAACAGGATTTACAGAATTTTCCTTGTATCAAAATGATGGTAAAACTTCAGAACAAGGATGCTGGTAACGAAAAGTCTCTAAGTATCAGACTGGAGAAGACTAATTCAAGGAGAAATAAGTCAAGGGCATTCACGCCTCGATTTCCCAAGGTTAAAAATTTGTTTTCTTCTTTGCTTTGCATCTCTTTTTGTTAAGAAGCTCTCATATTGTATTTTATTTCTTAAAAGAGTAATGTTATGTTTACTCTCTATTTCTACTCTCTTAAAATATTTACTGACGTGTCAACCAATGATTAGTTCAATTAATGTAATAAATTAACTATTAATGATTTATTACATTAATTACACATTAATTACATCAATCATTGTTTGACACGTCAGCGAGTATTTTAAGATAGTAGAATAAGAGAGTAAACGTAGCAATATTCTTCTTAAAATAGTGCACCTAGGATAAAAAAAAAAAACCTAACAGTTGTCTTCCAACCCCCAACCCAGACTGGACTCATAGGCATCTGTTTCCCTCGTCAGTCGTTTTCGAGCCTTTTACAGGCCGTCGTTGTTTGTCATCCTCAAGCCATCCTCACCTGCCACTTCTAATTACCCTTCGGTTGTCGATCCTTCTGGTCATCTATCGCCTTGCAAGTCTTTCGCCGATTGTTTGAATAAACTCAGAACTCAAGAAGAAGATTGAGGAAAATTATTTTGTATTTCGGCCGATGAATGACTATCGTTTAAAGAGAAGAAAGAAAATGTTGCAAAAAAGAGGAAAGTTCACACACACGACACCGTTTTTCTATTTATGGTCTCCTTTTCCTCCAATTGTCTTCCATTGTGGGTTGCGCTTCTTACCCCATCGCATTCGGAGGGGTTGGTAGCATGCATCCCCCTAGGACAAACCTTGTCCCCCAGGTTTGAAGTCTCCGTAATCTTTGCAACATCAATCCAAGTAGCGTTGAATATGGGTTTGTTGTCCCACCGAATGAGTTTGTGTCACCGGAAAATCTCCTTTTTTGACTACTCTGGTCTGAAGCAGTGAATGTGGTTGTTCTGCAAATTCCGTAGTGAGCTCAAGTAGAAGATGGCCATGTGGAGTTTCAAATGAATCAATTTTTTTCTTGAGTAAAGCCACATAGAAGATCATATGGATACGAGATGAGGGTGATAATTCGAGTTTGTATGTGACATAACCGAGTTTCTCCAAAATTCGTAAAGGACCGAAATATTTTGGTGCTAGCTTGTGTGATGCTCTATCTGAAACAGATAACTGGTCGTAAGGCTGTAAACGGAGGAAAATCATATCACCAACTGCAAAGTGACGTTCGGTCCTGTTTTGACATGCATATTGTTTCAATCTAGCTTGAGCTTGAATGAGAGCATGCTTTACGAAATGAGCCATGTGAAATATTTCCATTAATAAACTATCGACAGCTGATGTATTCGTTTGCTGATAGGAGGGGCGCCATATAAAGCCTGAAAAGGGGACAACTTAATGGCAGAATGATAGGTGGTGTTATACCACCATTCGGCTAACGATAACCACTTACTCCATTGTTTTGGTTGGTTATGAGTCATGCATCTTGAGGACATATCTCTAAACATTGATTCACTTGTTTCGTTTGTCTGTGGTAGACAGTTGATATATGCAGTGTTGAACCCAAGGCTGTAAATAAGGAACGCTGAAATAATGAAGTAAAAACCTCGTCTCTATCTAAGACTATATGTTAGGGTAAGCCATGCAACTTGAAAATATGATCCATGAGCAACGAGGTGACCAGGTCTGTTGTGAATGGGTGTGATAAAGCGATAAAGTGGTTGTATTTGGTAAATCAATTGACTACCACCATGATGCAATTGGCGTGATTTGAGGTAGGAAGGCCCTCAATGAAGTTCATTGTTATATAGGTCCAAGGGTGGGTGATTTGAGGTAGGAAGGCCCTCAATGAAGTTCATTGTTATATGGGTCCAAGGGTGGTTTGGAACTGAAAGAGGTTTTAATCCAGGGTATGAAACATGTTCTTGTTTACATTTCTGACAAATGTCGCATTGTAGAACTACTTCTCGGATATGCTTGGTCATTCCAGACCACCAAAAATGAAGCTCTGCTCTGTAAATTGTTGCTTGAATTTTGGAGTGAGCTCCTGATTGAGAGGCACGAATATTGTGAATAACTTTCTGACGTATAGTGTTTGTGGCTCCAAGAACAAGCTTTCTTCGAACATGTAAAACCATCTGTATAAGAAAACCTTCAGCATATGTAGGACTGAGAAGCAGTGTTTTAATTAATGAAGAAGCCCAAGAATCATCCATACAGCCGTCTACCACCTTCTTAATCAAGTCAGGTTGAACACTTGAAATTAGTTGGCAATTTGGTTTTGCAGTATACGGTCGGGAGAGGGCATCTGCCGCTGTATTTGTATGCCTTTGTTTGTATTGAATTGTATATCGCAATCCTGATAGCTTAGCAAGCCATTTCTGCTGTAACTGGGTTGTAATCATTTGTTCCAACAAAAACTTAAGAGATTGATGATCCATTTTTATGATAAATTTGGGGCCTTCTAAATAGTGCCGCCATTGTTGGACTGCCCAACGAGAGCCAAAAGACCCTTTTTATAAACCGACAATCTCAAATTGTTGGTATGAAATGGTTGATTGAAATCAGCCATGGGTTGCTGGTTTTGCATAAGAACAACACTCATTCCTCCAAAACAAGCATCAATTTCAATAATAAATGGTTGAGAGAAATTGGGAAAAGCTAATACTGTTTCTCAGGGCCCGACTTGACCCCGATGGATTAGGATTTCCGAGGTAGGAAAATTCAAACCGACGACCTGGTCAACGAAGATTACGACTTCCAACTCAAACGTACAAACGTTCCCTAAGTGGGAACGTTGACCATTCAATCCTACCTTGCATCCTTAATTAGAATCTCATCATCAATTCAATCCAACCAAAAACAAATATTTCATAAATTGAAATATCTACATCATCGAAGTTTTCTCTACATCAACATCAAATCATATCAAACTCATCATCTTTTACATCAGAATACTCTAGCAGAAGCGTAAATAAAATAAATACATAAAGATCAGTCACGGCATGTGACTTTTCACAAACCCCAAACCTATGCCTCTGTGCATTCTTTACCTTGCCTTAGCTTTCCTGTCTTAGTGAACGTCTTCGTTATCTGAAAAATATAAATATCCACGAAATGAGCCAATGGCCCAGCAAATAAATCTAATTACTAAAATACCTAGCTCATAATCTATTTACGCTATCCAAGCCCATACGCCATCCTCAACCTAATCATTTGATTATTTTTAAAATCAACTTAAATCAAATATTGGTTTTGATTTGAAATCCATGACATTTATATAAAAATACATGTGGTTTGTATTTCAAACCATTTAAAATCTATCCAATCACAGTTTAAAACCAATTTCCAGCTATCAAATAAATTCTATGCAATTAGAAATAAAATGCAGGATTTAAAAACATCTTTTCAAACAGGTTTCCAAAATATCAGTTTTAACATTTAAATTGACATGTCAAAAATACTATCCACTCTAATCAACGCATATGACTATCACACACCTACACGTTCCCGGGCTTTCACCAGTAGGGCTGTAGAACCCACACATTGCTGCCTCATGAGGTTTAGGAACTTTAAACCCAAGGAGGACATACAGTTAATCTCTCAATATTTTCATAGCCATATTTATCGCACACGAAGAGGTAAGACCAGGCCAATGGGTTACCACACCATTCATTCTCCCTCCTTCTTAAATGCATGCTTTAAAAACAGTTGTAATGCGATGCTATGCATATACAAAACGCGCACTCACCCATGAATTTGATATTTAAAATTCAATATGCTCAATGCAAGATCAAACGTAGTTTTCCAAAAATGCTACGTTTAACGATTTAATATAATCGAATTTAAAATCATCTTTCCATAAACATCCAATTTAAACGGCATTTCATAAAAATCGAAAAATTTAAAATCTCCAATTGGAAACCCTAATTTTAAAAACCCTAAATTTTTCCCAAATCGTTTTATCAAATTAAATTCGAGCGTTAAAATTCTATATTCATAATATTTTGAAATTCTCTTTAAATGATAACATTAAAATGTGCGGAAGCTTTATCAAAATTAAATAACTTTGTCAAAAACTTGAAATTAATGCATAATTAACACCATTAATAAAACTTTATTTAATAATAAAATTCAACATAATTTATCAAAACATGAAATGTATTCGAAAGACTGAAACACATTAATTCAACTCAAAAATATTTCATTCTTCTGCATGTTCATTTGCAGTAAGTGAGAATATGTGCAGTTGCAAAATATGTACTTTTACCGAATCCTGTTAACTGTTACATACTGGTTGGAACCCAACCTTCTTTCAAGACTTAGTCATCTCTGACTTCGTCATCTTTTACTTTTAACGTTCAAGCTCTTGCTATTACGTAATTGCCGTCAATTCCATCATTTACATATGCAAATGCCTTACAAATTTTATCTTTTAAACTATTTTATATCAATGCCTAAACATAAGTGCTCATATATCAAATCGTATGATAAAACAATTATAGGAAAATAACATAAATTTCTTGTGATGTAGGGCCGTAGTCAAAACATTGAAAAATTTGTATTTTCACTTACCTGGATTCCGAGTGAGAGAGAAATAGGTATCGTTTCAAAATTCCAAATAATCTCCTGCCTAAATTATCGGGTATTAAATTCATACCTAAATAAATCCAAATTTCAGAATAATTTGGGCAGAATTTTTTTATGTGTGGCCTTAGGTCGAATCAGATCGAATTAAATCGATTATGGCAACTCTTAGAAATTTTTTACCTAAATAAAATATCTAATATAAATTTATCACTTTAATAAATCATTTTCACAAGAATTTAGGTACAAATTCGTTACAGGATTATTTTTGGATCGATTCGGGTCGATCGGATCGAAATTCGGGCCGAATCGGGTTCGGTTCTGTTCGGATGAAAAGTGCCGGTCGAGTGAACAGTACGGTTCGGGTTGGATTGGGCGGTTTGGTTCGGGCTTTTAAAAGAACTGGTTTAGTTTTAAAATTAAAATTCCTTTTTTCTTCATCTCTTCTTCGCGAGGGCAAAGAACACAGAAAGGCTCTCTCCTTGCGATGTTGAACGGCGAACAGAGAGAGGGATTGTGATCGAGAGGAGTGCTTGTCGGTCAGGTGAATGCTGAACGCTGAGCGAGGGAGAGAAAGGGTTCGTCCGAGGACGGTTTTTGCCGGAGGGGTTTTTTGTCAGAGGTTTGGCGAGGTAAGAGCTCCGATTTTTGGTGTGTCATTTCCCTTCCTTGAGCTTCTGTATTTATAGAGAATGATTTCAATTTTTGAAAAAAAAAAAACATCAGATGATTTTGTCAAAATCATTAGCTGAGATGAAGTTTTTTGTCAATTTTGTTCGGTCAAAAGAATTTTTTCCTTTCTTTTTGTCAAAAGCGTTTGCGGCACGTTTTTGATGTGTTACACTAATCTAGCTATTCTAATAGTTAGAAGTATTTACCGTATGTCGGTTCTACCTCTTTAACTGAAAACCTTCATCGAGCTTAATGATTCTAAGCCAAAACGATCCTCTCGACGCGCTGAACATTTTATCCTAAAAGACGGATCGTAAAAAAATCGACCCTTCCTTCCCCTTCTCCCTCTTTCTCCTCACAGATTTCTCATAGTTTTCTCTCTGAAACCCTCTCTGTAATTTCATCTTCTCTCACCTCTGATATCTTTCTTATTCTCACGTAGGCCCAAAAAAAATCAGCCACACACCTACTCTTTCCACCTTTATTCTCTCTCCCACGATGATAATCACCATTTGTATGCCACCTCACCCACTTTCTCTCTCTCTAGAAATTTCTCCAACTTTACGAAAAACAGCAGCCCCTCATCACTTCTCTCTCTTTCTTTCTAATGTTATTTTTTCCCCACTACTAATATATATATATATATATATTTTGTTTTTAAATGGTAGCCGATCGATCGCCTGAATTAACAGATCGATCGACGCCCTCAAAATCCCGAACTCTTCGTGTATACATAAGAAGTGATCGATCACCTGCCAAGGGACGATCAATCGGCACCCTCTCTGCCCGATTTCCTTCTCGACAACATTTTGACGATCGATCACTCCCTTCGGGCGATCGATCGGCCCCCACTATGCATTTTATTTTATTTTTAAATAATCAAATTTTGTATATTAATTTATCATTTTTTCGATTCAATTTTATAAAATGTATATTTATTTTCATTTTATGACTTTTCAACTCCACTTCTAATTAATTACACTGTTTTTTTTTTATTGAGTTCTAAATTTTCAAATCGTTACACCAACGTTATTATTGTGTGTTGCATTGTTTGAAAAGCAATGGTTGCTATTGGGGACTAGTGGAAATTTTTTTGGCGTAGTAGCTCTGTTATTGGCTTTGCCTGGACTCCATAGTCCCAAATAATCTAATAGCCGGTAAGACCCAAGAAGCCGTGCAATTGTTTTATTGTAGATGGAATCAGACAAGATACCATGGCTGAGATCTTCTTGGGGTCCGCCTCGATTCCATCAGTTGAAAGAATACGGCCTTGATAGGCGATCTTTGCTTGCCCAAAGGCGCATTTGCTCATCTTAGCAAATAGAATGTTGCCTTAGTAACGGTAAAACAACGAAGTGTAAGTGATTAGGTGAGCTTGAATACAGGGGTTGTAAACAAGTATATTGTCAAATAAAATAAGCACGAATTGACGTAAGTATGACCGAGAATTGTTGTTCATAAGTGAATTGGAAGGCCATTGGTGCGTTTGTTAAACCAAACGGCATAACCTTGAGTTCATATAACCCATGATGGGTCTTGATAGCTGTTTTGTGACCTTCACCGTTTCAAACACGGATTTGGTGGTAGACGACGCATAAGTCGATTTTGGAGAAGATGGTCGAGCCATGAAGCTCATCAATCAATTCATTGATGATCGGCATTGGAAATTTATCCTTAATGGTCATAGAGTTAAGTTGTCGGTAGTCGACGCCAAAGCACCATTGGTCGTCTTTTTTTCACCGGGAGCACAGAAGAAGCAAATGAGCTGTTACTCGGTACAATAATTCCTTTAAGCAATTCTTGTACTACCCGATCAATTTAGCTTTGTGAAAATGAGGGCATTTGTAAGGAGAAAAGCATAAGGGCTCAGCATCTGCCAGCAAAGGAATCATATGATCCTGAGATCAGAGTGGTGGTAAGTAATCCCACTGGTGAAGCAAAAACATCGTGATACTCGTTCTAGATGCATTTGTTTCTGTCTCCAATCAGACTCGGGTGCATTCTGACATCCAGATCTTCATCTTTGAGATTTTTAGTAGGAAGAAAGGTTTTGTAGACAAAATTTTATCTTTCAGACTTGGTATTTTGACTATTTGACTTCATCATAATGTTATTATTTCGAAGATAAAGAGTCAATTATCCATATTTAGAATAGTATTAGTTTTACAATTGCTAAGGGGATTATGTTCTTGAATTTTTAGGAATTATCCTTTCAGTGTTTTCTCTAACATGAGAGAAATTACTTTTGTTTTTCTGCGTTCTTGAGAAGAGGTATGACCCTCTCTCATACCTTAAAAATTATTTCTTTCAATATATTTTATTTCTTACAATAAAAAAATACATTTTGTTTCTTAACCAAAAAAATGTTTTCTTGAGTGTGTTTGACTGTAACAAACATTGCTAAACATGGTTTTTTACAGGTGAAAGATGAAGCATGGTGGTTGATTCTTGGTAACACCTCTAGTTCTGAACTATATGCTATAAAGAGAGTATCATTCTCTGACCGGTTGGTTACACACATGGAGTTACCTCGGAGTTGTTCCCATCTTCAGGTTTAGACACTCAACCACTTAAAGAAATGGTTTTCGTATTATTTTCATCTGTTTTTTATCTATTAATTCTGTTTTTAAGACTTTTGCACGGTAGAGAATAGACTTCTATATTTTTCATTTCTATTTTTTTCTTCTTTTTCTTCCTGGCGTGCATGCAAAGCTAAAATAAGTGGATGATCTCTGTCAGGCTAGTTTCATCCAGAGATCTTTTATGTGTAGCTCAGGGCATCTCAGTACATTTCGTAAAAATCTGTATTTCTTTGCTGCTGCATTATCTGTCGTAGGATTTTCAATTTGAAATTACTACCTTCAAACTCTATTTATTCAAGTGCAGTTAAGAAGCAAGTGAAAGCTAGTCTATATGTCAAGTATTAAAGAGTATAAAAATAGAAAAGTGAGGGGAAGATAAGAAATTTTCTCAATCAAGGAAAAGATATTACATTTCAGTATGTTTATACGGTCGTCAAATTGAAAATACCGAATTTCTAAATTGTATTTTGAGGAAGAAAAGAACTAATGCATTTAACCTCCTATCTCTCTACATATGAAATAGGGAAGTGCGACCCAATCATCAACCTCTTTCATTGTTTTCACCATATAATCTTGAATTAATTGTCTATTTATTTTTGGATGCTTTTTTCTTGTTGCAGGAAATAAAATTGATTTTAGTTTCAGATTGTTATATTGGTTTGGACCAAGAACACTCGATCAAAAGCTTATTGGATGATTGCAGTTAAAGCAGGGAGATATGAGTAGTGAAGAATTTGCACTCAAAACAGATTTTTGAATCTCCAAATCAACACAATAATCCAGTAATCAAGTTTTGGAACTAGGTACTGAGTAGTTTTTTGAGCAATGATTGTAATTATTACATTTTATGTTGAGAAAAAGAAGCATCTTTAATTCAAGGATCCATCGTTTCAAAGATATGTAGTGAAGAATTTGCACTCAAAACAGATTTTTGAATCTCCAAATCAACACAATAATCCAGTAATCAAGTTTTGGAATTAGGTACTGAGTAGTTTTTTGAGCAATGATTGTAATTATTACATTTTATGTTGAGTAAAAGAAGCATCTTTAATTCAAGGATCCATCGTTTCAAAGATATGTTTAAACAATTTTGAACCATGTTGTCTACAAAAAAAAAAATGCTATATAATCATTCTATATTCGTGTGACAATCTAGAGTCCAAACCATCGTTTCACAGATATGTTGAGAAGATGAATGTTTAAAGTTGTGTAAATGCTCTCTACTCAAATACATGCACGCCTGCCATGGCATGATAAGAAAAATGTCTAGGCTTTACTAAAGACACCGGAGCTTTTGTTTACATGATGTCGCGGCATAAACACAAACAAAGATATTATTTCTAAATTTTCAGATCAAGAACATCATGACATAGTTGGTGATTATATCTCGGCATAAATTTGATGAAGTGTAATTTCTATATTTCATGATGGATTTGTTGTAGCATAATATTTAAGAATGCTCCGGTTTTTTCACTGTTTTGTTGATTGGTTGCAATTTACTGATGAATTCATGGCTTCTAACGTTCATTTTCTTTCTTTGTCCAATTTTTTATAGACATGCATAGATAATCGAAAATATGTGCAAGTGATAAATAATTTTAACTTTTTACCATAGGGATTAACAATATATCACGTTTATAACTATTTAATAATAGTTATAAACTCAATTATCAACTCTTGATTTATTAAGCAGATAAAAAAAAAAAAAAAAAAGAATCATTCATACGCAGAAATTACAAATTTTTATTCAAGGAAACTACAAAATTTGGGAAATTTTTTGAAAGAGAAGATGCAGTTTTCTACATCAAAGAAATTATGTAGCAAATAATTATCATATTAATACTCATCCATGTTAGCTTCAGTATCAATCTTCGTTTCTAGATTTGTGTCAAAACCACAAATCCTCCGTCTTCTCTACTCTGAACCTCAATTTGCTCCCGTTTTGCCCTGCATCAACGTACACGGTCGAATTCTCATTGATTTCTTCTCGGATCAGCATTTTTGATAACTCCGTTATGATGTGTTTCTCGAGCCACCTCCTGATGGGTCTAGCACCGTAAACCTGAAAACAAAAATATGAGGAATAGGAGGTACGATAAGCAATGCAACTTATAGTTACATTACAATTTTTTAGTTATATACCGGATCATAACTCTCGGATAAAACGTAGTTCACGGCCACATCCGTCACGGATAAGGTGATCCCTTGTTCGGCAAGGCGGCTAGTTACATATTTCATCTGTTATCGAGCTACCTTCCTCAATCGGTCATGGGAAAGAGGATCGAAAACAACTATTTCATCAAGACGATTAAGCAACTCTGGCCTAAAATATCTTTTCACCTAATAATCAGGTCATAGTAACAGTATTGAAATTTATGTAAAAAATCTTGAAGAGCAAAATCATAAGCATAGATGCGAAGTTTGTGAATAAAACATAACTTAGTAAAAAAATCTCTATAATTTTTTTGGATAATTCTAAGTTTTTTAGCAATTTTTACTTCATAGTGCTTACTTCAAGAATTGTTATTTATTCATTGATAATACCTCTTGCAACACCATTTCTTGAGCTACTTTCATGGTGGTCTGGCCCAGTAAACCAGATAGAAGATGATCCGCGCCGAGATTTGACGTCATAACTATTACCGTATTTCCGAAATCAACCTTTCGGCCATGGCCGTCTGTCAGTCTTCCGTCATCTAAAACTTGAAGAAGTGTATTGAAAATAGAAGGGTAAATTCCAAAAACCACCTTGAAGTTCGCGAAATTCCCGAAAACACCCTCAGACTTTAAGTCTTCCCAGTCAAAACCTCCGAATTTTAAAAACTCACAAAAAGACCCCTGGCGGGGCCCCGCATGCCCCCCGAATGTGCATTCGGGGGGCCGAATTCATTTGCGGCCCCCCGCATGGCAAATTTGCCACTCACGTGCGCCGCACGTCGACGAATTCGGGGGGCCAAACCAAACTAGCGGGGCGCCGCACAACACGGAGGGAAGAACGCGGAGGGTCTGGACCACCCAGCGCACGTGCGATGCACGTGCCAAATAGCGAACTTACATCGGGGGGCCGAATTGTAATTTCGGGGCCCCGTTTGTTCATGTTCTAAATGCGGGGGGCCGGATGTTGAATGCGGGCCCCGAATGTGCCCTAGATCTGGAAACGGGGCCCCGAATATTTACTTCGGGGGGCCGAATTGTCGGGACTATTTAAAAAATCGGCCCCCGGCGCACCCCCTGCACTTTGAAACTGAGAGAAAAAGGGGCGAAACTTTCGATTTTTTTCCGAAAATCCTTCAAAAGTGAGTTTTCGTTGCCGGAAATCACAACAATCGGGCGCCTAATCGTCGAGAACCTCAAAAAAACCAAAACCCCATCGCCGGCGAAGCCCCTGTTGCCAAACCCGAGCCTTGCCTCCCAAATCCGAGCCTTATAATCTCTGAAAATCCACAACCGACCTGTCGAAAAGCCGAAAATCGTCAAAGACTTGCCTGTTATTGCCGAAAATCGTGAAACCCGAGCAGTGCCCCACAAATCCGAGCAAATTTGTCCGAAAATCCAAGGCTTAATGGGTCCAAAAATATCGTTCAAACGCCCTCGTGCCTCTCCATCAGAAGCTGGGCCATCTTCATCACAAAGGCCTCCGGCCGAAGCTCCCCAACCACATCCAGGTTGTTTCTCGATCGAATTTCGAACCGAGGAATGTAAAAAGAGGTTCGATCAAGATATATCTTTCCGGCCGATGATTTATGGGAAGACTGTCAATTTCGCTGGATGGGAGTCTTTGCAGATCAAAGAAATGTTTGACAACATTGGGTTGCAAGGGCTGTACCACATGAGCGGAGAGACTTGTGATCGCATTGTTCGCTTATTTTATGCGAACTTGATCACTACCGGGCGGCAGGGGTACATGAAGTCATATGTCTGTGGTAAGGAGATATTGTTTAGTGCCAGACATGTGAATGAGCTGCTCGGATTTGTGCTCGAGGGAGCTGCACAGTATTTTTCCGTTTCTCGAGAGTGTGATTTTGCCAGAACACGCGAGGGATTGGAATTTCTTCGACAGATTCACTGCGATGCAAATATTGAAAAATTCATCAAACCGAGATCGAAGCAGTTGAATGCCAAAGCCCGGGTTGTTCACAACCTCATTAGTCACTCGCTGCTGCCGAGAGATGGCCATATAGATCTAGTCAACTGGATGGATCTCTATGTTATGGAGAAGATGTACAGCAGCACTTTGTTGGACCCCGGGTTCATGATATTAGGGCACATGCACGAGATCGCCCGGACACGCAACAAAAATCTGGCCTATGGTACTTTGATTTGGCGACTCGTGCAGAGGTCACAGGTTGAGCTCCCCGCGGGAGAGCAGTTGAGAGCTCCCCGAGCCTTGGATGTAGTTGACAGGCTTCATCTATGTAGGATGGGTTTAGTCGAGATTTGCGGGCTTTGGATGCTTAAGGGGGAGCTCGAGAACGCTCCAGCCGAGGACGCTCCAGCTGAGGATGCTCCAGCCGAGGATGCTCCGATGGAGGATGACACCCCCACCACTGCGACGGCGCCGCCAGTTGCCCCTGAGGTTGGCAAGATGTGGGAAACGATGCATCAGATGCTTCTGGAGGAGCGTAAGGAGCGGCAGCATATGCAGGAGAGGATTGAGTTCCTCATCAGTAGTGTCGAGGAGTTGACCCGGGGCCAGAAGACGATGGTTGAGTCACAGGACTATTTCAGTGAGTCCATTAAAGAGATCACTGAGCAGCTGGAGAAGATGGCCAAAAAAGACAAAGATGACGATGATATACCACCGGAGATCACTGAGTAGTTTATTTTATATTTTGTATTTCATTTGATGTATTTTATTTTAGTTTTTATTTGAGTTTGATGTACATTATTAGTTATATTTGAGATTGATGTACATTTACTGGAACTGTTTGGGTATATATATGTTATTTAAACTTGCAGGAACAATTTGAAGATAGCGATGGGGAGTCATAAAACAAATAAAACTATGTCCAATTTTTCATTTTTTTAAAAAAATTAATTAATTAATTAATTTTAATGAAATCGTTAATTTCAAATTATTAATACATCTGAAATATATTTTAGTAAATAATTTAATAAAGTAATGTATCTGAAATAATTTGTAATAAATAAATTCTAAAATATCTGTAATAATTGGTAGTAAATTGTAATAAATTAATTTTAATGAAATCGTTAATTACAAATTATTAATCAATTGTAATAATTTGTAAATAAATTAATTCTAAATTATCTATAATAATCTGTAATAATTTGTAATAAATTAATTTTATTGAAATTGTTAATTTCAAATTATTAATCAATTGTTTTATTCAAATTACTTATTATATTTAAATGATTAGTTAAATAAATAATTTATTAATTACTTTAGTAATTTTAAGTAATTAATGTGAAAAAAAAAATTATATTATATTAACGTGGATGAATGTGAAAAAAAAAATTATATTACATTAACGTAGATGAAATCCAACACAAATTACAACACAAATTACAACAATTAATTTCTTCTGCTCCTGCCTTGGCCGTGCGTCGTAGATTCCTGAAATAGCATGAAAATTATATTATATAAAAAAAAATGGCAACGTATTTATGAGCGAACTGTTTAGAACGTACCTGTGTCTCATCATTTATGTTGAAACCCATAAACGTGTCTTGGGAAGCAGCAGTGCCTGAAGTAGATCCTCGGTTAGGACAAGTTCGACTATTGTGCCCGTACTGCCGACAGATACCACACGCCATCCTTGAATTCCGCCTACTAGCTCTCGAACTTGACGGCTCATCGGCATCTCGCACTCTGGTCTTCTTGGGTCTACCAGGTTGGCGATATCTTCTTGGTGGGACTAGTTCCACCATACCTGGCACATACGGCCACATTAATTGGCCGTTCATGGGTTGAATAAAATTAGCGTACATCTGCAGCAATGTCATCCGGTGATAGCATGGATGAACGTAACTTTCTGGCTTCATTCTCATGAAAAATATGCAAGAAATGGCATGGGCACACAGAATCCCAGTAAGCGTCCACCGGGTGCAGGAGCACTCCCACGTATTCAAGTCGACAACGAATTGTTCGTTGATGTTGCTCACTTGAAATCGTGAACCTGTCCCGAGCTTAGGCGACCAATTTGCAGCTGCATCTGCGAGCTTCTCAATCTTCTTATATATTTGGGGACACAGAAGAGTCGTCAATCCCGCCATCTTCTCAAATTTTTTAACGATCCGAGTCATCATGTACGTTCGGATATTCTCAAACATGGTGATGATCGGTTTGTCCCTGGCAGTCAATATAAGTGCATTAAATGACTCACACAAATTGTTTAAGCCAATATCGCACTTGGGAATCGGAGAGAAGGCATGACTGGCCCAATATCTAGGGTCTTCTCCTTGAAGCCATTCGTGGGTAGCCGAGCTGAGCCTTCGTAATTTCCCCATTTCTAAATTGAAATGAGCTCTTGTGGGTGCCCTAGCTGCCTTCCACATCGCTTCTCTAAATGCTTTGCCCCGAAACAGCCCTTTAAAGTTATTGTACATGTGCCGCAGGCAGAAGCGGTGTTCGGCTTCACTAAATTCGTCTTCCACGGCATTCCTCAAGCCCTGATATTAAAATAAAGTTAGTTAGTTACGCACCTTAATTACACACCTTAATTACACCACAACTAATTTAATTAATTAAACAACATACCTTTTGTCGATCCGAAACGATCGTCCAGCCGGTTCCATCTCCAGTGTATAGGTCCGCCTTCAAAAGTCTCAAAAACCACGTCCATGTTTCCTCGGTCTCTTTTTCCACGTTGGCAACAGCGACGGGGTATATTCCATCATTGGCGTCAATACTAACGGCTGTCAGTAATTGTCCAGGACAGGAGCCCTTCAAGTGACAGCCATCCAAACAGATCACTCGGCGACCAAACTGTAACAAACCCGTCTTGCAAGCGGCCAAACACATATATACTCTTTGGCACACAAATGTGTCCCCCGCATCGTAAATATGCACTTCGAAAGTGCTCCCCGGATTTGTTCTATGTATTTCGGCTTTGTACGACCATATTAATTTGTATTGTTCATCAGCCTTGCCTTCGTTAATACTCAGAGCAATACTCCTCGCTCTTCTAGCAAGACTAGGTGTGATATGACATCTGTGGTCCACCCTCACTGTCTCTACAATGGAAGATATATCCCACCTAGGGTGACTTTTGAACCTCGCCAGGTAATTTTTTGCCACCCATTTTGCACTAACATTTCTATTCTCAACTATTCTGGCACAACTGTGAGTACTGACCAAAGTTTTTATTTGAAAGGTTTGCTCAGCTTGCTTTTGCGAGGCATGCAAAAGCCAATCACACCCTTCTGAACACTTAGCCCTCAATCGTCTACTATCACTTTTAACGAATCTTATCCCTAATCCGTGTTTTATAGAATAATCTTTTATTTCATCTTTCAGCTCTTTTAAAGTTGCATATTCTCTAGTAACAAAAAATTCCATATGAATTTCTTCTCTTACCTGAACGCTTTCTACCTCATCATCGTCTGACATAATCGGTGTTCGCAGCTGATCGTCTAGAGTTCTGGATGTCGAACACACCGGTATTGGTTCATTTTGATCCGAGCCATCATCACCATGTGGAGGATCATCGTCCGGATACAAATTCATTCCGGCTTCACTATTTGCTTCCTCGTCAAATTCAAACCATCTATCGGGATCAGAATCCATCGTCCTTGCTAAAAAAGAGAAAATTAGACTGCTCAGAGAAAAGTTTTCAGAGAGGATTGAGTTATTTCTTCGCAGGAGGCCGAGCTCCTTAAATAATAAAGGAATTCGGCCCCCCGCTATTTCAATGCGGCCCCCCGATTGTCCATCGACATATCAAAAATTGATATGTCGATGGACAATCGGGGGCCGTATCGGATTCGCGGCCCCCCGATTGTCCATCGACATATCAAAAATTGATATGTCGATGGACAATCGGGGGCCGTATCGGATTCGCGGCCCCCCGATTGTCCATCGACATATCAAAAATTGATATGTCGATGGACAATCGGGGGGCCGTATCGGATTCGCGGCCCCCCGATTGTCCATCGACATATCAAAAATTGATATGTCGATGGACAATCGGGGGGCCGTATCGATTCGCGGCCCCCCGATTGTCCATCGACATATCAAAAATTGATATGTCGATGGACAATCGGGGGGCCGTATCGATTCGCGGCCCCCCGATTGTCCATCGACATATCAAAAATTGATATGTCGATGGACAATCGGGGGGCCGTATCGATTCGCGGCCCCCCGATTGTCCATCGACATATCAAAAATTGATATGTCGATGGACAATCGGGGGCCGTATCGATTCGCGGCCCCCCGATTGTCCATCGACATATCAAAAATTGATATGTCGATGGACAATCGGGGGGCCGTATCGATTCGCGGCCCCCCGATTGTCCATCGACATATCAAAAATTGATATGTCGATGGACAATCGGGGGCCGTATCGGATTCGCGGCCCCCCGATTGTCCATCGACATATCAAAAATTGATATGTCGATGGACAATCGGGGGCCGTATCGGATTCGCGGCCCCCCGATTGTCCATCGACATATCAAAAATTGATATGTCGATGGACAATCGGGGGCCGTATCGGATTCGCGGCCCCCCGATTGTCCATCGACATATCAAAAATTGATATGTCGATGGACAATCGGGGGCCGTATCGGATTCGCGGCCCCCCGATTGTCCATCGACATATCAAAAATTGATATGTCGATGGACAATCGGGGGCCGTATCGGATTCGCGGCCCCCCGAATTCGTCGACGTGCGGCGCACGTGAGTGGCAAATTTGCCATGCGGGGGCCGCAAATGAATTCGGCCCCCCGAATGCACATTCGGGGGCATGCGGGGGCCCCGCCAGGGGTTCTTTTTGTGAGTTTTTAAAACTCGGAGGTTTTGACTGGGAAGACTTAAAGTCTGAGGGTGTTTTCGGGAATTTCGCGCACTTCAAGGTGGTTTTTGGAATTTACCCAAAATAGAAAATTCGCGGCCCCCCGATTGTCCATCGACATATCAAAAATTGATATGTCGATGGACAATCGGGGGCCGTATCGGATTCGCGGCCCCCCGATTGTCCATCGACATATCAAAAATTGATATGTCGATGGACAATCGGGGGCCGTATCGATTCGCGGCCCCCCGATTGTCCATCGACATATCAAAAATTGATATGTCGATGGACAATCGGGGGCCGTATCGATTCGCGGCCCCCCGATTGTCCATCGACATATCAAAAATTGATATGTCGATGGACAATCGGGGGCCGTATCGGATTCGCGGCCCCCCGATTGTCCATCGACATATCAAAAATTGATATGTCGATGGACAATCGGGGGCCGTATCGGATTCGCGGCCCCCCGATTGTCCATCGACATATCAAAAATTGATATGTCGATGGACAATCGGGGGCCGTATCGGATTCGCGGCCCCCCGATTGTCCATCGACATATCAAAAATTGATATGTCGATGGACAATCGGGGGCCGTATCGATTCGCGGCCCCCCGATTGTCCATCGACATATCAAAATTGATATGTCGATGGACAATCGGGGGCCGTATCGGATTCGCGGCCCCCCGATTGTCCATCGACATATCAAAAATTGATATGTCGATGGACAATCGGGGGCCGTATCGGATTCGCGGCCCCCCGATTGTCCATCGACATATCAAAAATTGATATGTCGATGGACAATCGGGGGGCCGTATCGATTCGCGGCCCCCCGATTGTCCATCGACATATCAAAAATTGATATGTCGATGGACAATCGGGGGCCGTATCGGATTCGCGGCCCCCCGATTGTCCATCGACATATCAAAAATTGATATGTCGATGGACAATCGGGGGCCGTATCGGATTCGCGGCCCCCCGATTGTCCATCGACATATCAAAAATTGATATGTCGATGGACAATCGGGGGCCGTATCGATTCGCGGCCCCCCGATTGTCCATCGACATATCAAAAATTGATATGTCGATGGACATGTGAGCTTTTTCCACTTCATCGAAAAGCACAACACTGTACGGTCTCCTCCTAACTGCCTCCGTCAGTTGGCCGCCGTCCTCGTGTCCGACATACCTGCAAAATCAACCGTCGACCTCCGTTATTGTGAAAAGATTAATGTTTTTAATGGTTCAGTCTGAAAGGTACTTTACCCAGGAGGTGCTCCGATCAATCGAGAAACAGAGTGTTGCTCCATATACTCCGACATGTCCATTCGCACCAGAAGATTTTCATTGTCGAAGAGCTGCTCCGCCAAAGCCTTTGCAAGCTCAGTTTTTCCGACGCCGGTCGGACCCAGAAAGAGGAAGGAGCCAGTCGGCTGTTGGGGCCTTCCCAGACCCGCTCTCGACCTCAAAACCGCCTCTGCAACTGCATCGACGGTTCGGTCTTGTCCGACGACTCTCCTCTGCAGCCTCTCGCCGAGCCCAATCAGCCTTTCTTTCTCGTTCTGACCAAGCCGCGTGACCGGAATACCAGTCCACCTCGCTACCACCTCAGCTATGTGTTCCGGTCCGACGTTCCCCGTCAGCATTAAATTCTCGCCGGTGATACCTTCGATTCGTGCAATGGCGGTTTCCACCTCCTGAATTCCGCCGTATCGCAGATCCGCCGCTCTGGCTAAATCGTATCTTCTTTCCGCCGCCTGTAACGCAATCTGAAGCTCTTCCCTTCTCCGTTTCAATCTTCGAATCTCATTGATCCTCTCTTTCTCCTTCTGATATTTCATCAACAGAGGCTGAAGCTTATCTCTTAGATCATTTATCTCTTTCCTCACCTGGAAAAAAAAAAACAAATTTTTACAACAGTCCCAGTTTTGATCTCGGAAATGAAAACAGAAAAACTCTTACTTCAACGAGACGAGCTTTGCTAGCTTTATCCTTCTCTTTTCAAGAGCCCCCCCCCCCCCCCCCCCCCCCCCCCCCCCCCCCCCCCCCCCCCCCCCCCCCCCCCCCCCCCCCCCCCCCCCCCCCCCCCCCCCCCCCCCCCCCCCCCCCCCCCCCCCCCCCCCCCCCCCCCCCCCCCCCCCCCCCCCCCCCCCCCCCCCCCCCCCCCCCCCCCCCCCCCCCCCCCCCCCCCCCCCCCCCCCCCCCCCCCCCCCCCCCCCCCCCCCCCCCCCCCCCCCCCCCCCCCCCCCCCCCCCCCCCCCCCCCCCCCCCCCCCCCCCCCCCCCCCCCCCCCCCCCCCCCCCCCCCCCCCCCCCCCCCCCCCCCCCCCCCCCCCCCCCCCCCCCCCCCCCCCCCCCCCCCCCCCCCCCCCCCCCCCCCCCCCCCCCCCCCCCCCCCCCCCCCCCCCCCCCCCCCCCCCCCCCCCCCCCCCCCCCCCCCCCCCCCCCCCCCCCCCCCCCCCCCCCCCCCCCCCCCCCCCCCCCCCCCCCCCCCCCCCCCCCCCCCCCCCGAGCATGAAGCTCGATTTCCAGTTGCATTCTCTTTCTTTCCAGGTTATCAATGTCCTCCGGCTGACTATCTGTTGGGAATAATGTGCCCAACAAGCAAATGTTATGAACATTTTTATTGCTGAAATTAATAAATAAATTTTATGATTTTTATGTTTGCATTATTCGATATGCTTTATAAATTCAAAGAAAAATCCTTGATTATTTATGCAATTTTAAATTTACATATATGCTGATATATGTGGGATTAAATTTAAAAAGAAATAATCACAATAGTCCATGACTTATATTTGAAGTAAAGGATCTTCAAATTAATAAAGTCATAAATACAGTTCACTTCGTTGAGAACGTATAGTCAAATCCCGACTATATATGTAGTGACATAAAGTGATTGTATTTTATATGATATGATTATATAGGACTGGACCAGATGAAATTATATTGTTCTTATAATATCCGTTAAATGAAGAACAATTAATTTTATCATAATGATGGTCATATATGTATGATCTTAATTCATTGTATTTAGTAGACTCCTATTTCATTATAATTTATTCTTTGATTTACTCGGTACAGTTTTGTATGAGTTACAATACATAAACCTTGTATTTTGGGAATAAATTAAATGAGTAGCTGGGAATGCTAACATTGATACAATGAAATCCATAACATAAGATTCCCTTGTTTGTTAGTTAAGGGATTGAATAATTAGCGCGCAAATTCATAAATGTTATGAATTAATTATTCAATCAAGAACTAATGGTAGTCAAGGATAAAGATGTAATATGAGAGGTTAACGGATTTTATACCTAGCTCTATTACGAATCTTAATGGAGGATTAATACATATGTAATGACTATATCAATGGACATTACTTTGAGTAAATATACTCTATAGTTCTAAGAGTGCAACTCTAGGTATTTAGTGGAATTACTTTAGAGTTAATAATTGTGTTATTTAATATAAAGAGTTTATATTAATTAACAAATATTATTGGAGCTTAGAACTATAGGTCCATCGGTCCCTCTGTTATCTTATATCACTATTTAATTTCCATGTTATAAGAATAAATATATAAATGATTAATAATGATTAATCATTTATAAACACTCAAATAAATATATTGTTATTCAAAATATATAAATAGTTTTTATATTTTGAATTCAAAATAAAATATCTTATTAGATGAGATATTTTTAAGGGATTTGAATTAGATTTAAAGAAT
This sequence comes from Begonia masoniana, assembly GCA_022432975.1. Taxonomy (NCBI): domain Eukaryota; kingdom Viridiplantae; phylum Streptophyta; class Magnoliopsida; order Cucurbitales; family Begoniaceae; genus Begonia; species Begonia masoniana. Next base: position 2,028,981 of record CM039507.1, read on the forward strand.
CTCATCAGATGAGATTTGATCTTCAAATTTAAAGTGGTTATGTAACAAACTATCAAATCAGATTTTTGAAATTTGAATAAAAGTAGATCTGGAAAATCTGATTTGATTAGATTTGATCTACAATTGACTTATAGTTTGTTTACTATTTAAAAGTAGATCTGAAGAATCTCATAAGATGAGATTATCTTGAAAAGTAGTTTTCATAAATATATTCTAAAAACTGTTTTTAGATTATATGATTAATCGATAAATTGATTTATTAGATAAATCAACTGCTAATCAAATTAGATTTGATTAGATAAGATTTATTTTTTAAAAATTAGTTTTTATTAAAATAAATCTGAAAAATTAGTTTAAAACAGATTTATAAAATTGTCAAATGTGATTTGACAGGATGACGAACCTACGAACTACTGAAAAACAAATCCCTAGAGAGAAAAGGTGTGACCTTTCCGTATTCGATTTTAGAAAAACGTTTTCTAAGATCGAAGAGAGACGTCTCATGTGTTGAGAACACGTCTCTCTAGAAATATAAGAGTGTATTGTTCTTGTAAGAGAGACGCCCACACGTCAGGAGATTTTAGTGTAAAGATCTTCAGAGAAGACTCGACGGTATCAAAGTCTTCGGGAATAACACCTGATCCTGAGTTAAAGCTGTTAAGATCAGACGGGAGTACCTGAGTAAAAGCGTTGCTCCAAAAAGGTATTTTCTTTTATTACTTCACAACCTAATTCTAATAATTTTTCTCAATGTAAATTGTTTACATTTTGAAAAATTACATATTTCTCAAAAATAATTTCTTTTAGACTAACGATCCAACTTATGGTTTTTAATGATTTTAAAATAGTTTTAAAGTCGCAGGGTAACGCATGTCACTATTATTATGAATAATAGTGAATTCCGCCATGCGTAGTAACCCCGAAAACCAACACTATCAAGCTGTACTCTAACGTTTGCGCAGGCTTCGTCAACTAGGTCTATCGCCTTGTCAGGAAGACGACGACCTTTTCAGATCGAACCCACAAAGATCAGATCAAGAATTTCCAACATAGACAATTTCTTCATTCGACCCTTCAAGTAAGAACACATACCGGTAATATATCTGTCGGAGAGCTGAGCTGCAACGATCAGAGCTCTGTCTGGGATTCTCACGCCATGATGACCTTCGTATCTCTCCTTCAACCCTCGAAGAATACTGACTGTATCTTGGACGCTGGGTTCAGCGACGAATACCTGTTGAAATCGTCGCTCAAATGCGGCGTCTTTCTCGACGTACTTCCGGTATTCGTCGAGGGTGGTTGCTCCGATGCACCGGAGCTGGCCTCTGGCAAGCATTGGCTTTAAGAGGTTTGCGGCGTCCATGGCGACGTTCTCTGTGCGGCCGGCGCCGAGGACTAAGTGAATCTCGTCGATGAACAAGATTACTCTTCCGTCTGAATCTTCTACCTCTTTCAAAACTGCTTTCAGCCGCTCCTCAAACTCTCCCCTATATTTGGTTCCTGCGACTAAAGCTCCCATGTCTAACGCTACGAGCCTGACATCTGCGAGATTACTTGGGACGTCTCTTTTCACTATTCTCTGAGCTAATCCTTCAACCACTGCTGTTTTTCCGACGCCGGGCTCTCCGATGAGAACTGGGTTGTTCTTAGTTCTTCTCGACAAGATCGTCACCACCCTTCTAATCTCCTCATCTCGGCCGATGACTGGGTCGTGCTTTCTGGCTTGTTTGACGAGATCTCCGCCGTAAGTCTTCAAAGCTTGAAATGTCGAATCGCCAGAAGCACTGTCCACTCTCCTCCTCTCTTCTTTTCCACGAAGCTTCTCGACCTCGGATTTCACTTTTGCAGATGCAACGCCTGCTTCATTCAACACCTCTCCGATTTGATTATCCTCCAGAAGGCTTAAAATCAACTGATCTACAGCCAAATGGGTGTTCCCACGCGTATTTTGAGCCGATTGAGCCCGTGTAATCGCTTTGATGAGCGTAGAACTCGCCCGAATATCTTCTGGAGGAGGGGTTTGAGATGGGAATTTCTTCAACGCCCGATTCAACACTATCTCCACCCCTTTTGAAGCGTTCTCTTCGCCGGAGTCGGCAACTACCTGCCTGAAGATTCCACTAGGATCAGAAATCAAACAAACTGCTAGATGAAGGGGAGTAAATTGGGCATGACCAGCAGTCAGAGCTAGTACTTGAGCCCCAACAATCATCTCACTGGTCTTGGCGGTAAATTTGTGGGAATTCATCTTTGTATTTCAGTCTGCAATGGATTAAACATCAAAACTCACAGAGAAGGTATGAAACAAAGAAGTCAAACCACCGACACTAGAAGTCAATCATCGCGATCTAAATTTTGCAGTGTGATCTAAAATTATGGATTTGAACAAAACATGTCTCTATCAAATCGAACAAAACATGTCTCAATCAAATCGAACACAAAACAATCGAAAGTTGACAATTTGAAACAAAGTCAATCAACATATATCACTTCCAACAAACAGGGGAATGTTCTTCAGAAAATCTCATAAAAAACTTATCCCATCAAGCTAAAAAAAAAAAGTCTCAAAATTCTCAATTATGAACTTACCCAATCAGAAAGCTCTGCCAGCTAAAACACAACTTCAGAGAAGCACAAATTTAGAGCCTGCCTTCCTCGCAGTCACCAAACCTCTGCTTCAAAGGGTATTCAGGGTTGACCTTCACAATTCCCGAATATGTTGTATCCTCGTTGAAAAATTGCCATTTTTGTTAGTCAAACTGTTGAATTTTTAATCTGCACTCCACGTGATTCCATGTGTAATGGATCTCTAGGCTCAACGATGAAAACCAAAGCCCCAAAGTTTAAAGAACTGCAAGAAAGATATACATGGTCTGTATAAATACTCAATGCCTTACTCGTTATGGAATCAAATCATAAAAGTCCAACCCGACCATGTCACTCGAAGCTCTGGCTATGGCGGATCTCGATTACAGAAAATGAAGTATCGACATTGCAGAGAGGGAAGAACAGACCCGATCTTGCTTCTCAAAACAATGTAAACGTCGACGATCAGCGAGAGAGAGCATAGAAAAAGCTTTTTTTTGGCTCTGTTTTCCTATTTCCTATTTGATTTGGCCAAGTTTTTGAGAAAATCTTCCATTTTTAGCAAATGATTTACGTAACAGAGAGGTGGTTTTGGCTCAGAGACTGTTATTAGAGGAGAATAAGAAGAAAAGTGTAGATCATTGATGCCATCATCATGATGATCATAACAGAAAAATATGCATTAGATGCATGCATGCATGCATACATACATGCATACATACATATCATGTACAACTTCGAAGAATAATATTCATGGTTATATATATTAGTAAAATTTTATATTTAGAATATTACATCTTCAAATTCATCTAACCCGAAAAAATCAAAACAGGTTGGAAAATCAGACCCGTTGTTGTGTATATACACATAAACAACCACTGGCATTATAATTGTCAAATGATAAATATGTGATATGGGGTAAGGTTTTCACTCATCATCGCTATCGTAAACCGTCATTCTGCGATGGCTCGTCACCTTTCGAGGCAGAGATTCCTCGTCCGATTCGATCCCTTTCCTTTTAAGTCTTCCTCCAAAATCTCCACCTTTATGCTTGCGCCCCTACAAACAAGTAGATGAAAGGAAATTTTAGTGAATAATAATAATCGAAGGTATTTTGCAGTGTTAATAGTGTCTACGCTCAAAATATTCACTATCATCACTGTGTGTATTATAGATGAGTTGCCTGGCCTGGCTGAATATTTTTCGACAATAAGCCAGGAAATTTAACAGATAAATCACGTGATTGATTGAGAAATTGGTTCTAAATAAACAGGCATTTATCCAACTTTTAGGCGTTCACAAATTCCAAACTCTAAGATACAAAGTTCTTGGCACTTTCACAGAGAGAAATTACGACTCTTTCCTCGAGTAAAGTGAAATAGTACAGCAACAAAAATTACCAAAGCAAACAGAATGATGTATTCCTTTTAAAGTAAGAGTGTAAAGTACCTCCATTTCTTCCTCTTCGGATACTTCGTTAAGTTCCTGCTCTCCATCATCGTGTTCTTCCTCTTCCTCGTCTTCTTCGTACTCGTGCTCCGGTTCTTCAGTCCTCTTATGACGAGGCCTCTCATCATCTTCCCCATCAGTTTCATACTCTGACTCCTCCATTTCACTGTCAGAGATATTCATTGCACGTCCTGATGATTTATTGGTCGGCATCGATGACTTTCTAGGGTGGTCTTTGAATCCCTGCGACTGAATTTTCAAATACATAATTAAGAGTAAAACACGCCAACAAGATTTATTTGTAGAACTAACATTCATCAGACCTTTTTGGCATTCATAATGCGTTTTTCTGCTCTGGCCTCCACCTCCAGATCTTCCTCAAAGCGGTGACGGGAACGGCGCGGATCATAATAATCTGCTTCATCATCCTGAAATATGGAAAATAAAGAAATCCAGACCATAGTACAACGCAAAAGCAAGTAAAATAAAGCTATATCATCTATGCATATGGGTAAAACATGAGAGGTTATTGCCAAAATGTCCCCTATTTCAAAAGATAATGAAAAAGCAAACCCAAGAGTAACAACAACAAAAAGAAAAGGGTTAGACTCCTTTTTCCAAATTGAAGCAGTGCAAGTTCATGCTTTCCTATATCGAATAGAAATGACGACATAAAATAAAATGATAATCATTATCATGCACCTCCTCAAGAGCATCCTCCAAGAATCCAGGTGAAAGCTGACGCCTCCTGTCCACAGCTGGGGTATATTTCCGATTAACTTTTTCTCTTTTTCGATTAAGAAGCACATTGGCCCTGATTGTTTGGCTTTCAGCCTACAAAACATAATGAAGTGGAAATTAGAAATCCACAAAATGTCGTACCAAACACTTACCACCATTTATGCACCGTACCTTTTCCTTTTCCTCCTTTTCTCTTTCAGGATCAATGTCTGTGATGCAGTTCTTCACTTTATAAATTTTCTTGTGACGCGAGTCAACAAGAGCAGTTAACAGCCTGTGAGAATTAGACGACAAAGATGATGGCATAAACCTCATCTTCCTCAGAAGCCTTCCTTGTGATTGAAGGATACCCTGAAAGTATGGCAATAGAATGTTCAAGGACAATTCACATCTCCAATTTCACGCATAATACTGATACAAAATTTCTAGAACAGGTTATCATCCGATAAGAAAAAAAATTTAAGTGGTCAGGCCTATAAAATTGTCGGATAACAAAAACTGAACTATGGAAATAATGGTAGAAATGTATAGCATTTCAAGACAAGCATGAAAAAATGAACAAATGTTGAATCTTTAGGAATGTCACCTTCCCATGACGAAGAAATAGGTGTGCTTGGTCATGCTGTGCCTCTTGCACTGATATGTCAAGAACTTCATTTCCTATTAACAGCTGCAAACTGCCGTCTGACCATCTAACAAAACGTGCATTGCTTTCGTACTACAAATACAATGAATGGTGAGACAAATTACAGATTGCACAAGCTAACATCATGACTAATGCACCATAATCACCAAGAAGAAAACAATAAAATACAAATACACTAGGACATCAAACCTCATATAAAACAACTTACATTTATTGTACCATTCGAGCTTTTAACAGTTCTCCAGCGCACGATATTGTTTTCTAAGCGTATGCGTTTCTTAGATCCAGATTCATCTGTCACAAATATATCCTCTTCTACGTATGTCTTTGGATCAAATGGTTTTGGCTCAATGCCCATGATATTTGAAACCTTTATCATGTGCATCTGCAAGTAGACAAAATATTTGTCATTCTTATTTATAGTGATGAAAGCAATAAAAGTTTGCACCATTTCAAGATTTTTTTTGTAAATAACCTTAGCCTCAAGTTATTTATCAACTAGGCATAAGTATACAAAAAAGTATAGATAAAATATCTACACATAAATTGTAAATTATAAACAAGAAATTTCATCTTATGTAGTTATGAAAAAAACTGATCAAGTACAAGAGCCAAAACTTCCATTTTGATTTATATGCACAAGAGAAGAACGCCATGAGATGTAAACAAACAAGATAGCAAGAGAATAAAGAATAGAAAAACCTTTTCAGGACGTCCAGGAGGTGGGCGTAATGGGATCTCTAACTCTAAGGGAGGACCAACGGGCTTTTCTTTGTGCTTCACTTCAAAATTTTCCTCTTCTGATTCATATCTCGCATCCAACCCGTAGTGAGCATCTTCATCGGGTACCATATCCTCTGGCCTTGGACTCTTCTCATAGCTTTCATCTTCCATAGGCGATATCTAAGGGAATAAATACTTGCATCACCTTTTTGGAAATAAATATACATGTATTTATGTATGTGCACTAACAAAATACAAATGTTCCTGTGCTGTATTTAAACATCAGTCGCTCACATTGGAATCTCGCTTGATGTCATTTTGGACTCCGTACTCTGATTCTTCTTCTTCTTCGTCAGAGTCGCCAAAAACATCACGTATCTCAGCAGCTGACTGTGAAATGTGAACCTGATTTTTTTCCTCCCTAGATGATTCACTGTTATGGAATCAATGTCAGAATAGTAGACATCACAACTTCTGACATCACAGTCCCTTATATGTAGTGTCTTCTTCAAATAATTTAGCATGAGCGAGAGGCAAAAAAAGACAGAAAGAGAATACCTTGGACTCCTAGCCTGATCAACTTCCTCATCTTCATTGTCAGGATAACGATGTTCCTCAGACCTCTCAGATTCACTTTCAATTACATCTCTCCTTCTACTTGTTGCTCCTCTTTGACCATAATCTTCTTTTTCATCACTGTCTGACTCCTTTTCTTCACTATCTTCTTGCTGATCCCCAACCTCTACCTCATGAGAACTTTGACCTCTTTCAACTTCACTTTCTCCAGGATCAGGATCTACTTCTCTCAACTCACCTTCACTCTCAACTTCTGCTTCCCCATGTCCTTCTACTTCACCTTCACCCTCAGGCTCCAGTTCTCCTTCCCCTTCATCCTGAAATCAACATTCAAAAAACGTTACGTAGGTGGTAATGGATTAACTTTTTTCTTATAAATTAATGCCATTCTCAATGCAAAGAAAGAAGTGGATATGGTTATTCAACAGAAGAAGGATGGAAAATATTTAAACTTCATACACCATCAAGCTAAATATACCCCTCGGGATCATTGAAATATACAACCAACTTGGCATTTCGTTCTCATACGCCCAAGAAAACGTATAGACACACACGAAAGTAAAAAACAAAAGCAAAAACAAAAAGAAGCAAGCATACAGTTTTCACACCAATAACACGAAAAGTAGAGCATTAAACTCCTTCGTTAACAACATTATTGAAGTCTTTCTGGAAATCTGATTCAAGATTAGCATCCACCGTCCAAATTTATTATCTTCAACATCCACTATTTCCGAAAATTATTAGCAGTAGAAAACAACAGAGGAGCTTACGGAGGCGTAATTTGGCTGAGGATTGGATTCGTGCTCGGAATCAACCTCTTCCTCCTCTTCGGATTGATCACCGAAGAGATTCTGCATCATCTGGTGCCGCTCCTCCCCCATCTCCGCTCCTCACACTCTCCGTTACCAACCCCCTTTCGCCTGCGACCAAGGGAGATTATAAAATACCTTTGTCGAGCTTCAATGGAGCTTCGAGCTCGTTCATGCACACTCCCTGATCTGGCCCTGGCCTCCCTCCTGCCTTCCTTTGGGCTATGTTTGGTTCGAGAACTTATAACCCGACCCACTTAACCCACACATCCAAATCGGATCTTGTATAGAATTTGATGGGCCTTTATTGGGCCCAATTTGAAGCTCCACCTTCCCGTACATGTATTACTGTCAATCTATTCGTTAAATTTAATATGTATCTATGTTTCAATTTAATCAAATATTTTAACTTGATTTCAAATTCTTTCGCGATTTCTAATCTGATTTTGAACTTTATTGATTTTCTCTCGACGATTTTAAACTGTGGAGAAATTTTTAGAATTCGAAATCAAGTTTAAAATCGTCAGAAAGTTGAAAATCAATTATAATATCTTATTAAATAGACAAATGTTGTATATAGGTGTTGCATCTAATAGATAAATTGACTGCAAAATTTAAATTGCTGATAGCTAAATGGTGAAGTTACGATTCGTCAAACAATCAAATTTATGGTAGGGGTGGAATCGGTCCGGTTTGGTTCCAACCCTTGAAAACAAAACTGAACGAATTGGCCATTAGAATCGAAACCGAACAGATATTTTTCGGTTTTGCTTGGTTCGGTTTCAGATCTTTGGTTTTTTGGATTTTAATTCGGTTTTGTGTCGGTTCTCTTTGCTGTAAAGTCGGTTTGGGTCGGTTTAAGTCTATAATTTGTAATTTTCAATATAAAAATCTTAAAAATTATAAATTAAATTTAGTTTGGTTTTAATCAATTTTTGAAAGAATAAACCAAAAACCGAACGAAAAAATCTCGGTTCGGTTCCATATCAATTTCCAATCAATTGAAACCGAACCAAACTGAGAGTTCGCTTTTTGATTTTAGCCGAACCGATTTCCCCATAATTTAAGGTGTAACGTAGGATTAACCCATAATTTAAATATAATAATTAGTAAAAATAATAAATTAGTTTCTCCTCTTATTGAAAACTCATAAATATTCTCCATAGTTCATAATAGCAATGAAACGTGGCAATACATTATTGGGCGACTTACCTAATTCAGAACAACTCTCGTGCCTGATTGGAACGATTCGTTTCATTCCGTCTTCTGCTTCAAATTTCAAGCCTCAGCTTCGAGTCCATATCAACTGCTCTGTGTCCAAACCTTAGACTCGGCCCGAACCTGAGATTTGTTCCTCTGTTCGTTGAAAATTTCGCAGTATTTTTTTTTATCACTTTATCTCTCTCTCTCTCTCTGATCTCGGGGACTCCCGTTTCCGTGTTCAATACAAATCCTACCACTATTCCTTATAACGCTCCCGGAGGATCGCTAGCAAGCTTCAGTGGAGGTATCTGATATCATTTGTGTGTTTGCATACTCCCTTTATCCCTCTGAAAACCCTAAATCTTCCTCTATGACAGCTTATATGGTATTTCTGCATCGTACTTTTGTGCTAACTCTGATTTACGGCCGGAATTATGTTCTAGAAATTGATACATTGGTTTTATGCATGAATGGGCGTTTTTCTTTGTAGTGAGGGCCCTGAGTTATTTCGTTTATTATTTTTATTATTATGTTAGCGTGATAAATTTTATTATTTTCGTTTTTCACTTTGTAGAATACTTTTTATTTATTTAATCGAATATTAATGAATGGTTTTTGGGACTCCGTTGCATACTATTTGTGCTACATTGACTTGTATCTAGATGGAGTGATGGTTTTGTGATTTCTTCAACTTTTTAACTGATAATTATCTGGGCGTTTTGTGCTTCTTGAATTATATGGAGCTGCAGTGGTGTTGCTGAATTAGTAAAGTGATACAAGAAACAAATGCAGGCTCCATTCTTTCTATGGGAACTCACTAAAGCTTTCAAGATCTTGCATGCCGATAAACTGAAGCATATGTGGATTCATTAATTTACTTGCACGTGGCGATGAAAAAAATTTCTTTGCTTGATAACTTTAAACTTGCTATGATGAGTTGAGATCGAGGGATGAGCAGTGAAGTAGATAGTTCACTTGGCATGCTCGGAAGAAACTCCTTTTCCGTGATGTAGGGTCATATGCTAATAGAAATGATATTGGGTATAGGATATTTTTGGCAAACTAAACTCCTTATGATATATGAATATTCTGAGTTGCAACTATCTGCTTTCTCTCTCTCTCTCCATACGTATATGCACGCTCGCAAACACATATTTCTTAATGTTTCTAGAATGATAGATTTGCATCTACTGAGTGGGTTACTTCTTTGTTTTCAAGTTCAACTGGGAGATTATTATAACCACTGAAGTTAATTTTTTGTGATTTTTTGTAAATGAGAACATTATATATTGCCTTAAGGAAGAAAATTACCAAAAGTACCAGAATATGATTTTCAGTGAGTTGTTGAAAAATAAAATTTTTTTGTATTCCAATCTAAAGGCTAGGTAGAAAGACGTAGCTGATGGGCCTCTAGACTCTATCAGTGGCTTACTTCAATATCATTGTTTAAGGCTTAACAGTATGTAGTGGTATGAAGGCTGCATGGTTGCTTTATAAAGTTTTTCTGTGCTATGCTACCCTTTCCGAGATTTTTTTTAATGTTGGTCTCATCAACATTTAGTATTCCCACTTTCTTTAAATCAAATAAATGGATAAGTAATTAATTTCATTGCTTTTTTTCTTGGTAATTTGTTTTTACTTCTAGCATGATCGATCTCTTGTTGTCATGCTATTTAAGTATGTTATCCTCCTTGTCCTTGAAATATTTTTAAAATGCTGTAATGGCTTTATGCAGGATATACTTCAAGATTTGGTCACGCAGCTGTGACTGCTAAGTGCACAGAAAAAAATATTTATGAAATTGATTATACTAATGCATTTGCAATGATTTTGGGAATTTGGATCTCCTTTAGAACTTGAGCGTGGAATAAGTGTATTTTGTTTGTGAACACTGATTTTTTTGTTACATGTATTTCGGCTGAATTCTGTTGGCTGAAGTATCTATGCCTGGTAACGAAGTTGGAGATAGGGTTCACAATTTCTTTGGCCAAGAGAATTTGTACCAGGGCCCACATCAGTTGCAAGCTGCTGATGGGAACTGGCCAATGCTAACTGATAATACGTGGGTTGGAAGCCCACAGCACTTTGGTGCTCCTTTTATTTCTAATTTCAAAAACAATAGTGCGCATCAATCAGGTATCTATCATTAACAATGTGTTAATGTTTTATCCATTTTTTATAACATCAAACTAATCCTGTATTTGTTAAAAGAATATGAAACAGGGGTAATCTTCCATTGAATGTACAACTTTTATTTGTTATTTTTCAGCAAGTTCTGAAGGAGTAGGGTTTGAGAATCTGACGTCTGATGGTTTTAGTCATACACAGTCAAATCTATGGCCTGACTTCAACAGAAGTCAGGCTTACAATCAACAGAAAACTTTTAATGGCTTTGTGCAAGGGCATCATATGTTCCAGACAAGGGAGAATGAAGCAAACTTTTTAAGAGGGAGGATGGTATCTGATAGGAAAATTTTGACGACTAGAGACATAACCTTACAAGAAGCTCAGAGCTTCGATGGACCTGACCTTAATGAAAAAAATTTAATGGGATTGCAAACCAGTGATGCACATGGAAGTTTTGATCTTTTTGGCGGTCAACAGCAAATGAATGGTGGGCATGTGAACATGATGCAGTCATTACGAAGACAGCAGTCAGGAATGTCTGACTCGCAGCTAACGCAACAACAAGCTATACTCTCGCAAATAGAAGGACTTCAGAGGCAGCAACAGCTTCAATTCGAATCAAGGCATCATGGTTCAGTGATAATGAGGCAGGATAGTGGAAATCATTCATCGGCAATAAGTGGCAGTGTCCCTGTTAATGATAATCTCAACTATTCTTGGCAGCATGAACATATGGCAGGTAATGTGAACTGGCCTCAGTTTGGTGCATCGCCAGTAATGCATGGATCATCAAGTGGACTTGTATTAGCTTCTGAGCAAAATCACGCATTACAGATGATGGGATTGGTTAATCAACAAATTGATCAATCCCCATATGGTGTTCATAATACTGTAAGAAGCATTTCAGGCCCTAATTCATTAACTCAAATGGATAAACCTGCAATTCAACAGTTATCTGGCACGTACAATTCCTTCCCATTGAACCAGTATACAGCATTCCCAAATCAGTCTGACATGCAAGATGAGAATTCAATTATGAGACAAAACTTTCAAGGAAAAAGTTTGTTCGAACAGACAGCTGCTCAAGGTTTAAAATATAGACTGAACTCAGAAAACTCGAATCCTGTAAATTCCCAACAAGGAAATATATCAATGCAGGAGAGTCAGGGGAAACGACCGTTGGCTAGACAATCTGAAACATCACCTGAGAAAACAGAGATGCAAGTTACTTCTTCACAGTATGTGGCCACATTAGATCCAACAGAAGAAAAAATTTTGTATGGCTCCGATGACAGTTTGTGGGATGTGTTTGGGAGGACCACCACCCTGGGATCTGGAGTTTCTAACACGTTGGATGGTGTTGTCTTTGATAGTGGATTTTCCTCGTTGCAAAGTGGAAAATGGAGTGCTCTTATGCAGTCTGCTGTAGCAGAAACTTTGACTGGTACTAGCGGGGTACAGGAAGAGTGGAGTGGTCTGAGCTTTCGGAATGCTGAATCTCCAAATGAGAATCGACACCATGTATCTGTCGATGCTATAAAGCATCTTAATAGTATTAATCATCGTGATGCTTCTAGATTCAAGCAAACAAGACCAAAATCTTCCTTTGAAAAACACAATGAAAGTTCACAAACCTATACAACCCAAATACCTTACTGTGCAGAAGAAGAAAGCAGATGCTTAGATCAAAGCTTGCTACAGAAGCTGCCTGCTGAAGGCGTTCGAGTTTCAGAAAATGTCAATAATTCTTCAGGTGCGGAAATAAAAGCAAATAACATAGTAGGTTCTTGGACCTCTCAACAGAGCATACCTTTGAACCAGCATGGAAAACAAAATGGTGGGAATTTCATAGGATCTGTGTCCCCAGGTAAGGACAGCGATCTGAAATATCACGAGAATCAGAACCTGCCACCAAATCCTCCGGGCGTCGATTATAGGAGATTCATTCGTGAGGATATGTGTCATTCTACTCTTATGTTTAAGGATGATCCAGCTTATAATTCACGTGTTGAAAGTTTACGTGCAGAACGGGCTGTAGAATTACCTCAACTTCCTCAGATTTATAATGAAAGCAAAGTGGTGAATGGTGATGCTGCAGTTCCTCAGTCTAGCACTTTTAGCTCCGAGAGGGAAAGCCAGCAACAATATACACATAGTGGTCCTCATAATATTGGGAAAGATGTAGACTCTTTGGGGAAAAGGGGACACAGTTCTGTAGATAAATATCAACATCATTTGGATAATAGCTCTCAAATTTTGGAGTCATTTGGAAATAGTGGTCTAAACAAGGGCGAGTATGAAATTCTTGAAATGGAGGAATCAAATAGAAAAGAGAACTTCAAGGACAGTTTTAACTCTAGCATTTCAAATCATACATCCGCCGGAGGTTTGGGATGGTCCGATGTTAGAGAAGGACGTAGATTGACTGTGGGCAAACAGAAGTCAACTAGTAATGTTGTTCGAAGATCATCTACGACACGCAAATTCCAATATCATCCCATGGGAGATCTAGAAGTTGATGCAGAACCTTCTAATGGAGCTAGACGTTTTGCACATTCACAGGCTACATCCCAAGAGCAAATTTATGTATACAAAAGCCATGATGCAGGGAGTACAGGGCAATCAAAATTCGGTCATGCTGACAAAAGTTCTTTGGAAGTGGGCAAGGTATTGACTGCAAGCCTGAACATATTATAATTCTTATTAATTTGTGTACCTAATAAAAAATTCATGCTTTTTTATGTTGTGTGCTTTTCTATGGTCAAATTTCTTAAATACTTTTTCTATGATTGCTACTTTTATTATTCTTAATGAAAGGAGGTTTTACTTGATATCATCCAGGGTAATGGACCTACAAGAGGTTTTGGAGAAACACCTTCGAATAGAATGCTTACAGGGTTTGTACCCAATAAGGATGCTTCACTTGATAACTTCGTTGGTAATGATCCTTCGCACAACTTCCCACCATCAAGGTAGTTAAATAGTTAATTTCAGTTTCTCAGTCCTAGTATGCACATTTTTATACCACTTTTTTTTTTCTTTGCATTTGCTCAATATTATTTTATTTTATTACTTAATCATAAATCATTGGTGAAGATCTTGGAAACAAATTGAATGGATGAATATGATGTATTTTTGTTTCTCTTGGGAATATTTAATCATTTTGTATATTGAGGGTCAGATTCCAGTTTTTTTTTTTTTGTTTGTTTTCCCCCCTTGTATAGATACTCTTTTGGAAGAACATTTTTTTATCTATTTAATGGTGTGCTTCCGCTTATATGCGCAGCTATTGTTCTATTTAGTATGGGAAAAAGGTTCTTTTAAAGATATTTTGCGTTTAATAAATTTCTCTCTAGAAGATTTCTTAATTTTGTGATGCGTTAAAAGCAATTGTGTGCTTTTCTTGGTCGTATTAATTGCAGACAGAATATGCTTGAGCTTCTCCACAAAGTGGATCATCCTAGGGAGCATGGAGCATCGGCGAACTGTAGCCCCTCAAACTTCAACCCTTCTTCTCGGATGTATGGGGCCGAAAATTCTGATGGACCAATTGATCAAACTCAGCCATGTCAATCCTCTGTATCCCATGGTTTTGGTTTACAATTGGGTCCTCCATCTCAACCACCATCAATGTCAGACACAGCTTTTTCTTCTCATGAATCCTTTGAATCAGATAAGATTTTACGGTTTACCACCTCTGAGATTAAAGGAAAAGTTAATTCCTGGGTGGCTCCTACAACATCTTTGAAGTCCCTTACTCCTCGTGTGTCATTAGAAGGAGATCTTAAAAATCATATACCTTGTGCTTCTGAGTCTGTTCATTCTGGTGGTCATCTTCAAGCCAAAAACAAAATGAAAAATTGGTATTCAAAACAGATAGATGAGTTTTGTGACAAGGTTGAAACTAGTCATTCTTCTTTCATGCCTGATGTTCCTGAAATTTTGCCTCAACCAAAAATTGATGCATCTAGTGTGCGAAATTCAGCTCAACAATCTGATTGGTTGACTACATCTCAACAAGGTGCTTTTTCAAAAACGTCCTCTAATGAATGGGTGAGTGTTACAAACCCGCAACAATGTTCTGAACCTTTAAAGTCTTCTCATATGTTCAAATCCTTTCAGTCGGTCAACAATTTGGAAAGTGACATCTCTAAACTGAAAGCGCTAAATCAGGGCATGGAGGAACCAGTCAGTAGCCCTTCTGGTGTACATTCCGTGAACTTACAAAGCTTTATTGGGAGAGAGAAGCCAATGAAGGAAAGTCATAGAAAGTGGGTATCATCAGCAAATGGTCCATTTTCGTCATTAAGTACATTACAGGGAAAGGAAACCCTTGGCCTTCCTGACCCAGCTTCTGCAAATCCTTCTTCTAATCAAAGAAATTATGAAGCTTTAGGTCATTATTTAAGACCTAATAACACTTCGGATCAACATATTTCATCTCTGGATCAAATGCGGAACATAAACACAGAGATTGATCTGACTGAGAAAAGATTTAAAAGTGCAGACAGTGGTTTGGATGCTTCAGAGATCGCTGCAAGGGGAGGACAATGTCTATCATCTGGATTAAACAACATTGTTCAAGAGGCATCGATTAATCCAGCATCTTTATCACCTAGAGATTCTAAGATACAGACCCTTTCATCACAGCCAGGGGATAGTCCAAATGCTAGTGGCTTGTGTCAAGATGGATTAGTGTTTTGTCAAAGCAAGTCTGAAAATCTCTCTAATATATCTTGTGACAAAGGCGGACATTCTGGTATTAGTCCTCAGATGGCACCAGCTTGGTTTGATCGGTATGGAAGCTTTAAGAATGGAAATTCTACTGTCAAGTCACTGAATCAGTCTTTGGTTCATGGAAAACCTTCAGATAGTTTGAGTTCTCTACATGGTTTAAAGCAACCTAATACTTTAATTGTGAAAGCTTTGCCTGATTCAGCTGCGAAAAGTTCACCAATTTTGGTGAAAGAACTTTGTCGTACTGGCAGTGATTTACTGTCTTCTGCTGTTGCAAACGAAAGTTTGGTTGTAAGACCGCAGAAGCGCAAAACTTCAACATCTGAACTTTTACCTTGGCATAAAGAACTAGTACTTGATTGTCACAGGCTTCAGAACATAAGGTGGTTGAGTTGGGGAGAATATTTTATTTTATTTTATTTCATTTACTCCATTTCTTCTAGTGATACTCTAATTTTATCAGAGAATTTGAAATTTATGTTTTTTTACTGATGACATCCTGTTTTTTGTTTGATATGCACGATTCTGTCAGGAGAAGAATGTTTCTTCTTGAATTTATTTAAGTCTCCTGTTAGAAATTCATGCTGTTTCGTTCATAAGATTAAATCTGATATTTGCGTAAATTTTTCTGTGTTTAATCAATGACTTAATTTGTTTTGCTATTCTTTATAGATAGCGTGAAAAGTTTTACTTTTTGCAGCTTGGCTGATGTAGAATGGGCTCAAGCAGCAAATCGACTGATTGATAAGGTCAGTTAAATGTTGAACTAATGCATTTAAATTTGCTCCATTTGTGAATCTTATTCATAGTTGATTACTAAATAGCTATAATATCTTTAACTTGAGGACAGAGGGAAGATGACTTGGAAATGGTTGATGATGGAGAAGTGTTCTTTAGGGCAAAGAAAAGGCATATGTCGACAACACGGCTTATGCAGCAACTCCTTCGGCCTCCTCCAGCAATCTTTCTTTCTACTGCTGCTAACTTGCAGTATGAGAGTGGGGTTTACCTTGTAGCCAGATCTGCATCTGGCGATGCATGTAGTGCAGTATCTACAGCTGGGACTAAGACAGATTCACATCTTGACAGCAAAAACCAGTAAGTATATTACCTGTCAGCTGAAAGTTCTTAATGTCAATATGCAGCATATTAATTGTATTACGTTTTGCTATGTGTTTTAAAAAAAAAAAAAAGTGGTTTTCTCCAAGAAGGAGAAAGCAATCAATCAAGAAATAGCTTTTCCTTTACATTTGGAAATAACTATACAAAAAGGCATATTTGAAACTGTTTGTTTTATTAGCATGTAAGCGACTTTGTTATTATTCTATCCCAGAAGTGTATACAATCATGGGATCTATTGTGTTTTTCTTTTGTATTTTTTCTTACAAGTTTTCCTGTTTGCCTTTAGCATCTCTGGGAAGCTCAAATCATCAGTCGAAACTGGGGATAAGCTATTACACAAACTTATGGAGGAGTTTATTGGTCGAGCAAAGAAGCTAGAAAATAATATTTTGAGGTAGCCTGTTTAGCATGCTTGATTGAGCGACCATGTGTTCCTCTGTATCTCCAGAAATTTGAATTTGATGGGAAATAAAAAAAGCTTATTTTTCCCTAACAATTTTTATTATTTTCTGTGATACAGAGTGGATAAAGGAGTTTCAATCTTAGACTTAATAGTAGGATGTCAAGATCTGGAGAAGTTTTCAGTCATAAATCGTTTTGCCAAATTTCATAGTCGGGGTCAAGTTGATGGGGAAGAGGCCTCATCTTCTGATACAACTGCAAAATCTCAGAAAATCTGCCCTCAGAGATATGTTACTGCAGTTCCAATGCCTAGAAATCTTCCAGATAGGGTACAGTGTCTTTCACTTTGATAAGCAATTTATTGATTTTTCCTCCTTCGGGATGTATCATCTCTACACCCCTCAACTTATTCGCGGCCAGTTCTACATTTCCTAAAATGAGACATGGGTCGACAAATAGAACCATGCAACAGGGAACGTCGGAGAAGAGTAATTGATTATCTCCTCGAAAGCAGCAGATAATTTTAATCATGCAATTTAGGCCATTGATCTTATTCATGAGATATGTACATTAATGCCCCCCTGTATTCAATTTATTGAAAGAACTGCCTCACCCCGATCGGTTTTTCAGCAATGGGGTTTATAGAAGTGCAGGCTTCTCTTCTGGAAATATCCTGTGAGTGTAGACCCAAACCTATTTTCTCTTTGAAGCATGGATTTATCTTTGATGAAATAGGATTGGCTACCTCCATAGTTTTGGAAGAAAATGAGCACTGGCCGTGGGACTGACGAGGTGCGGCGGTGATCGGGAACCAAAAGTTTTGAGCATAAGGGCTTTGAGACATATTGGACATTGGCCTTAATATTACAGGTTCTTAATTGTACATCTCTTTGTTCCAATTTTAGCTGAAATGATAAAATGGTCAAAAAGTAGCCAATTTTTGTTATTGATGATTTGTCTTAAAAAAAAAATTATCTCCACCTTTGTCATTTGCCTTTTTTTTTCCCTTTACAATTGGTCTGAGCAGGTTTAGGTCCTAAATGTTTCATTATTTTAGCTTAAATTTCTATGGCCCATCACGACAACATGCAGGACTTACAAAACTCGACAAAAATTGGTATGTAAGTTTTGGCCCGTCGTCTTTATTTTCTCCAAAAGTGCTTGAGACTAACAGATGTTTACTTGTTATGGTAGCTCATTTCATTTTTTCTCTACTCAGTTCATAAGAATCGATTATCTTCCATTCACCCATCTGTCTCGGATTGTTTTTGCATAAATATGGATGTCGATTCTTTAGTTTCTGCTTACTTGTCTTGCTTTGCAAATTACGGTCAAATTTCTCCACGAAAGAAGATTGTATGGCCAAATTTTAGCGGGTTTGGAATTGAAGCTGATTTCCTATATACCTGTTTCTTTTTTAATCACTATTAGGCAATGCATGTATGAAAGAACAAAGATCTCGTTTTGAGTGGAGTTGCTATTAGAAGATTAATATTAAGTTTATCATCTAATTCTGTTTTATAATTATATCTTTTGGCATGACATTTACATGTTGAACCAATTAATAAGCGACACGAGGTAGGATTACAGTGTGAATTTTACATTACTCATATTAGAATTAGATGTGAACTTCCATCCAACTTTATGAGCATGTTTGAAATGTACAATTCAATAATTTCAAATGCATTCAATATAACAACGAGATTAGTATGAAATTGTCAATGAAATGAACAGTTTTAGGACCTGTTTTTTTTTTAGAAATTCCATGATGTAACGTAAAACTAAATTATGTGTGACAAATTTTCAGAAAATTAATGCTGTCATTAGTGATTTCAGTTTGGAGAAACTGAAGATATGTACTCTGGAGAGACTTTATCCTGCGGAAAAAGACACTCAATTTTCCAGAATTGAGATATAAATCATACTTTTATTATTAAAAAAAATGCTCTCCACTATGTTTCCAAGTGTAATTTTCACTTCTCGATGCTAATAATATGTTAGGAATACTCGCACTGCACTTCACTCAATCAATCTGCTGAATCGGTCAAAATTCTCGACCGAGTATTCCCAACATAGTGGGTCTTATTCTCCACCAGCAAAATACTTGGTTAAAGGACCTCTACCCCCAAGATAGAGCTGCAGGGTTCAAATCTCTCCATGATAAAATTATTGGAGATTAAACGCTGTTGTTGGTGGGGAATGAAACCCACTATGTTGGGAATACTCGATCAAGGGTTTTAATCGGTGGAGAGTTCTGACCGGAGTTTCGATCGATTCGGCGGATTGACTGAGGGAAGTGTCACCGAGTGAAGTACGGTGTAGGTATTCTTAACATAATATTGATACAATTTTACAATAAAATATAAAAAATATGAACAAATGATAATCAAAATTCTTATTTGCCAGCACATAATTTTGTATAATATAAAATATTTTCAATTTGATTATTTATTTCATTGTCGACAAGAGGATAGTCATAGTTGAATCCGTAGCTCTGATGACAACTACATACGCGCCATGAATCTATAACTCCACGCGTCTGTCGGCTGAACCATGAGGTGACTTCTGTCAATCAATACGACAGCGTATTGAAAGTGGGCCCAGGGCCACGTCATGCACCATTCTCAGGCCAAGTGGGACCCTGAGAGCTAGATTCGTATCTTGTCACAAATGTCGGAATCTAAAAACTTTGGGGCGGAAAAAATATTGAGAGAACTTTATTTAATCACGATATTGCCCTAAATGAAATAGAAATCCTACTTTTTGGCACACGCTTTCTCCCAACTCCCAACATCGAAGGGAAAAACAAAAGCTTCAAATTTGGGTTCCGCTCTGTTTCCTGTTCTCCAACGAATTCCCTCTCTCCCTCTCTCTCTCTCTCTCTCTCTCTCTCTCTCTCTCTCTCTCTCTCTCTCGCTTTCTCTCTGGATCGAGCTACGTTCGCGATCTGATCGGCGTACTGGATCGCTTTCGTTGTTTTTAGGAAGGTGCGGATACGTGCAATTACCTTTTTTTCTTTTGTTGCGCTCTCTTTGGCTATGAAGAAATCATCTGTTTGTTTCTTTTTTTTTTTAGAAGAATTGTAATTTTTTTTTATGGACTTTGCTTTGGACTTCGTATTGCTTATTTCTTTGGAATCGGAGAGTGGGAGTTGGTTTTTGAGATGGTTTGTGGTGAATACCTATATTATCTTTTTTGTTTTTAAGGTTTTGCGTTATATATGTGATGTTATTAATGTGTATAAATATTAATTAATGCATTGATGTATACGTTCATTAATGTGAGTTATTTATCAAGAAGGAAATCCAAAAGGAACCAAATTTTTGGCGTGATTCCTTCCTTCCGCATTAAGACAGTTAAATTTCATTAGTTCCTGAAGTGTTATAAGATACGACCAAGTTGAATAGTTGAATAGTTGAATAAAAAAAATTAATTGACAGTGTCTGAGCATGATGATTTATATTGAAAGAAACACTTGATTCATTGATCATGAGTAAGCTACCATTCATTAATTGACAGGTGTTTCTATTGTTGAATTGCTTGCGAGAGCTGGTCCATATAACTATTGATGCCTCTGTGAGGGGTTACGAGTATAGCATTGCTTGTCTTACTGGGATTTCCAAGAATACGAATCATTTGTGTTTTTTTAAGTAACATGCAGATGTACTTGTACTGAAGGCCAATAGTTAACATTAGCTTTGGAGTTTCTTAGAAAAGTTGGAGTAGTTGTTGTTGGTCTTTATCCCAATGTAGTTGGAATGATTGGCTGGTTCCCTTATACTTTATGTTGCTATATGCATAATCAAGTTAATAAGTTGTGAGGAATGGATGAAGACAGAGAAATTGGGCTGTTATTTCCAAGTTGGAATAGTAAGAATCCAAGTGATAGATTTTTCATTTTCACTTGTTTTGTTGCTGCGCTTATTGGAATTTTGACCATAGCTTATACAGCCTTTCAATGGCGGAGAAATATCAATTTAAGTTGGATGACAGCAATAGCCAGGACAAAAAGGAATCCGAAAACAACTCACAAGGTTCCTGTAGCCGCTCATACTTGGAGCATAGAATCCGTTTCCCGTGGAAAGAATTTGAACTGCTGTGTGTGTTTAAAATCACTGTCTCCATCTCAAACCCTTGGGCCTATGGTTGCTTCAGACAGTTTTATTAATAGTTGTACCATCTGCGGTGCTGCAGCTCACTTAGGCTGCTCTTCTAATGCACACAAGGATTGCAAATCTGTCTCTATGATTGGGTTTGAGCAAGTGATGCATCAATGGGCTGTTCGATGGACAGAGATCACAGATCAGCTGGATGAAACTTCTTTTTGCAGCTACTGTGAGGAGCCATGTAGTGGTTCTTTTCTTGGTGGGTCACCAATATGGTCTTGCTTGTGGTGCCAGCGATTGGTACATGTTGATTGTCATACTTACATGTCTAACGAAATGGGTGATAAATGTGATTTGGGCCAATTTAAAAGGTTGATCCTATCGCCACTTTATGTTAAACAACTACACAGGGCTTCCTCAGGAGGATTTTTGAGCACAATCACTCATGGGGCAAATGAGATAGCCTCTACAATGCGGGCAAGCATTAGAAGTCAGAGTAAGAAATACAAACATGGAAATGAACAATCTGCTGACTCGGGAAATTGTGGGAGCACCGGTGACATGTGTACTGAAAGCACGGCTGAGACACCTCAGGCAGTTAACGGTTATCATGTACCCGAGGATCATTGTAATGGTGGCACAAAGTTGGAGGTTCAGCACCAAAATGGGGACACTAATGCAAAATTTGATTCGAAGTCTATGTTTAAAAGAAGTTCATCACTCAATGAGAAGGATGAATCCCATGCACTTAAGATGAAACAAAGTTATGAGCTGATTGATTTTCCTTCAGATGCAAGACCTTTATTAGTATTTATCAATAAAAAGAGTGGAGCACAACGTGGAGATTCTCTTAAACAACGTCTGAACATTCTTCTAAATCCTGTCCAGGTTAGTGTGGGGTTGACGATCTTACATGGCAAAGCATTATAATTCAATAAAAGAAATTATTTTATGGTTATTATAATTTTAGGGAGGGAGTAGTTGCCGTGATTTTATAGTTCTTGTTTCTAAGGTGAGATTGATATGATTGGTCAATCTCTTATTGTTTCAATGTCTTTTGTTTTCATATGGATTCCAATCTTATAGAACTACCCCTGGGTAATGTACTAGTGAAATAAAATTTTTCAGAGAAAAAAGGACACGTGTATTCCTGATGAATCTTTGAATTTAAGTTCAGATTAACATTTCAAGCAATCACATATTATTACCATTTATTATTGTTGTTTTCTTTAGTTGTATATTATGAATTTTGCTTTTGTTTTTCTTATACATTTATTTTCGTGATTTTTCAATTCTGGCTAGGTTTTTGAGTTGAGCTCAACGCATGGACCAGAAATTGGTCTTTATTTATTCAGGAAAGTACCTCACTTCAGAGTTCTTGTGTGTGGGGGAGACGGAACTGTTGGTTGGGTGTTAAATGCTATAGATAAGCAAAATTTTGTTTCTCCTCCCCCAGTTGCTATTCTTCCTGCCGGAACAGGAAATGATCTTGCCAGAGTACTAAATTGGGGTGGTGGTTTGGGCTCAGTTGGGAGACAAGGAGGTCTTTGCACAGTGTTGCACCACATAGAGCACGCTGCAGTGACCATTCTTGACCGGTGGAAGGTAGCAATAGTGAATCAACATGGAAAGCAACTTCAGCCCCCAAAGTTTATGAACAACTATCTTGGTATGTGAGAACCTTTGTTTGACCCCTTTGATACAAGATGACGAAGGCAAATCTATTTCTTGCCATTATATTTTGAGAAATTTATCATCATCATTGTTGAGTCTATAGTGGACTAATCAAAAAGTAATGTAAATTGTCTTAGTTGTTTCTTTCATTCCTTCTCATGCAATTCATCCTTTATCAAATATTTATCTTTCATAAAAACTAAGTGGACCAATCATATTGTTTTCTTATCAGCCAAAGTCTGGTATAAAACTGGCAACTCAACTGAGTTCTCTAGCACTTCCCTCTGAAGACAAAGAAGTTGCTTGCATTTGACTTTTAGCTAGGTTGATGTGAAGCTGAAGAAATTTATTTTGTTTCTTTCTCATCCTAGAATCCCTTGTTCACTTGAATTGGGATGTACTGCTATTTGATCGTATAAAGGCAATTGCTTGAAAAGAAAACCATATTAATTTGCTGGTATATTTTCTATGAATACTTAAAAGGTTAAAACTGTTTCTCAAATTTTAAAATGAATGTTATTTGTACTTCTTATTCAATCTATAAAAACAATGAATCTTTATTGTTCCCAAATATTTTAACAAGAACCAATTGATATGTTGATGGATAACATTGTAGATTGTTATACTATCTTGATTGTTGCCGTACAATCAAAAACTCACCGGTGCAGGAAATTTGTTTTTGTTTATGTATTGGATTGATTCAATAAATCCGATCGCAATTTCAAATATAGACTTCAAAAGGATCAAATTGTCGTACTAAAATTTATTGTAAATAAAATATGATACAAAGTTTAGTTGTTGACATGAAATTTTGTTTTTCTTGTAGTATTTCGTTAATATTCATTATTAATGAAATCTTTTAATCTTCATTTGAATATTTTTTCTCAGTGCTCCCAAGATAATCATCATGCTTATCTGTTTGTAGGTATTGGGTGTGATGCAAAAGTTGCACTCGACATCCATAATTTACGGGAAGAGAATCCAGATAAGTTTTGTAATCAGGTAATGAAAAATTTATGATTTAATTGGTCACATTTTTTAAATGTGTACTATAAGAATATTTATAAGACATTTATAATGACAACATTTATAGTACGTGGTTGATATAATTGTGACATTGATGATACACATGATGAAAGCACAACAATGTTGCCTAACCAAATAGTTCGATACTCCATTCAAATTGGGAATGACTAGTTATGATTAAAAGATCTCAGTTGTTTTAGGTATTTCCTTTGAGTTAAGGTGACTTGCTCAAAACAAGGATTTTTATTTCTCAATAAAATGTGCTTAAAGAAATAGTTAAATTGGGTTGTAAACTAATTCAAACTAATTTAGAGCAAAATCAATTGATTAAGCTAAGGATAATAAAGTCATGGATCATGTCATGTACCAAAGACTTCTTGGAAATATTGATTCATCCTAGGAAAAGGATGGTTAAATTCAATGTTTTTGAATGAAGAATTAGAATACATATATAAACTAAGTAAATCAATTAATAGTCTTAATTCTATTGAAAATACCAGTGTAAGTGAAGGAACGATTATGAATGATATGTATCAGGGCCTGATCTAACTTATGCATCATAATTGGACAAATCGTGAAGTTAATAGACCTTTTGTCAAAAATAAGTGTGTGAGTGGGTTGATTAGCACCCCTTAAAAATAACTGATGCATTATTTTGCTGCATTGATCGTAGGTGCTTCTTACATGTGCAGTTTTGTTGTTTTATTTTTAAAAAGTTAATTCTACTTGCATAAGGTGAACACATATTTTAAAAGCTGTTGCATTGTTGAATATTTGCTTGGAAATCTTGTTCATGACCCTTTCACTTAATATTTACATTGACTGCAGTTTATGAATAAAGTTCTTTATGCACGAGAAGGGGCTAAGAGTATTATGGATAGGACATTTGCTGATGTTCCTTGGCAGATTCAAGTAATGGTAGATGGTGTTGAAGTAGAAGTCCCCGATGTAAGTGGCTGACCATTTTTCTTGTATTCCTCTCCACAAAACTGCATTGGGTGCTGTTTTTTTCTTTTTGAAGTAAATTTTAAACATTTTTCCCAGTGGTCTGAAGAGTGGTTACTGGTGTTTAGTTACTATTAATTTCGATCTAGTCATGGACTCAAGTCCGAGCTAAGAAAACAAGACCATGAGTGATTTTTATTTAATATTCTTAGGATGCGGAAGGTGTGCTTGTTGCAAACATTGGAAGCTACATGGGTGGTGTGGATCTGTGGCAAAATGAGGATGATACTTATGACAATTTTGATCCCCAATCTATGCATGATAAGATGCTAGAGGTCGTCAGTATATCCGGAACCTGGCACCTTGGCAAGCTACAGGTAATATATCCATTCATGATTCTGACACTTTTTTTTTATTCTCTATTTAGATCTCATGTTTTCCTTGTTATATTGAAAGTGTTTATGATGTGTGGTTTTGTCGTAACAGGTGGGGCTTTCACGTGCCCGGCGACTTGCACAGGGACAGTGTATCAAGATTCAATTATGTGCTGCGTTGCCTGTTCAAATTGATGGGGAGCCTTGGATTCAGCAATCATGCACTTTAGTCATATCCCATCACAGCCAGGTTACTTTCTCTCTCTGAGCTTTTCATTATCATTTTGTAGTGAGAAAATTTTGGACGAATTGAGTAAGTTTTCGGATATCATCTCTCGTTACTCTAATAAGCTTTCATTTTGTAGCGAGAAAATTTTAGACAAATTGAAAAGATTTTGGATGTCATCTCTTATAACTTTAGACAAATCGAATGTCTTGTTGTTCTCGTCCCAGCGACGTAACAATCTTTGCAAATCTACTTGCATCTCTTCTAATTTTTTTATCGGCTCTGTCTAGTCATAATCCATCGTATAACTACTCCGAAGATTGTCATCCTCTGATACCATTGATACGAATCCTATATAATAATAAGTTAAAAAAACTAGATGCAATTACAAAATAACCAAACGTTCGAGAGTTTTGTTAGCTCTCCCAAAATAGCAAGACGTTCGAGAAGTATGTTAGCTCTCCCTTTAGACTATTTTTCCCAAAATATAATTTTTTCCAATGCTACAATCTTCCTTTTTAATAAACAACACTTAGAGAATAATAGAATACATAATTAAAATATTATCTGAGAATTTTAAAAGAATTATAATAAGTGCACTATATTATAACTCTGTTAAGCTTTCATTAATGTCTGATTTTCTTCGTGGATTTAGAATTTATTTTTTCATGGACGCTCTTTCCTTATAATTCATGACCACGTTACTGGTAACATTATATTTTCTTCCCAATTTAAACAATTGATTTTATTTTTCTGGCAATAAGATGTTGATTTTTTTTTAAATAATAACTACAAGCCCAAGTTTTTAAGCGATGGAAATATAGTTGATAAAAAAAATTCGATGTAAGGTATTCTAGGCCAAGAGCTTTTTTCTTACCCCACCTGCTTTGTACATGCTCTGAATATATTCATGAAGCGAAATAATTTTAAGTTATTATGCATGGCTGAATATAGATGTATGTGGCGCTAGCTTAATGTTTTTGGTTGGCAGGCTTTCATGTTGAGAAGAGCAGCTGAGGAACCTCTTGGTCATGCAGCTGCCATAATAACAGACATACTGGAGAATGCGGAAAGTACTCATGTTATCAATGCTTCTCAAAAGCGAGTGCTTCTTCAAGAAATGGCAATGAGGTTAGCATAGTTTTTCAAATTCAGTCCTGTTAATGATCCGGTTTTTTGGTTTTGAGTTTTATAGTTACAATATAAATAAAAATATAAATCACGTGTATTTTATTTAAAAGGTCAGATCCTGGAGTGTGAGTGTGTAGTGTTATTAGCTGAGGCATTCTTGTACATGAACCTTCTTTAATATCTATATAAAGAGCTTCTCTCCTTTTTCCTATCTATTTATCTACCCTACTCTGTGAAGTTGGAGAAGTTCTTGATAATGTTATAATAAAAGGCAATGAGAAACTTTTGGAGTTTTCCTTTTCCTTCATACTTTTTTCTGTAGCTTTTAGGAAAGAATGGTTTTTTAGTAATGTGCCATAAATAAATCAGGCTTTGAGCCATAGATCCATATGCCTAATGGATAAGGAGTGTGTAGAATTAATTTTGCAGCAATGTGAATGAGCAGGGCTTTCCCTTTCTTTATTTTATTTTATTTTATTTTATTTATTTTTTTTTTAATATTTAGAATACCCATTAATTAAAATAGTAGAAAGTGATAGAATTTTATTAATTGTTATTAAGTTGATATAAAATACCTCATCTATCTAATAGGGGATCCACATATAGCTAGTTGCATTTTCTTTCTCTGTGCAACTTTATGATTTGTCATTTTATAAAAGAGTGTAGTGGGTATTTAGTTGAAGTATATCACTCACACATATATAAAAATAGAACACGGATTAGTTGAGTCTCTAGATTTAGTAGACATCTCTTGTATTAGGTCTTTGTGTATAAAAAAGCTTCTTCCCTAAAACTAGTAGCTTGGTGATTTGCTTAATCATGGTGGGTTATGAAACATTAGATGGCAGATGAGTGATTGGCACCTGTGTCTTAGTTGAAGTTATGATTTACATCGCATACTCTATAAGTAAAACATTCATTGTTTTTTTTAAATAAAAAAAACAATGCTTTTTGTTCAATCAAGGACATGTTCATGGATGCTGAAAATATCAGCATCTTTTTGGATTCGATATTGCTTAACATATTATAAAGGTGATAAGAATATTACATAAATGACATTTTTAGCTAAAGGAGCGTTGAGTTGCGTGGTGCAGCCACTTATTGGCTTTAAGAGGCACTAAGGGAAGTGAAAGGTGGCTGTGGATGTGTTATATATGGCTGTGTGTGTGTATATGTGTGGTAATAGAAGTTACGTGGCTATTTTGTCGAGCTCCCTCGAAAGAGGTGTCAAATCTCTAGGTATTCTATCCCTAACCATGCGTGTTAGTTTCGGGTAGAGGCACTTTTTTGTTGCTGGTCGTTCGAGTTTTTCTTGTGTGTGATTTTAGTTAAAGGATGATGAATGTGACCCATGTTTAAAAACAAAAGTATATATTTATTTTCGAATACGAGTTCTTGTTAGTAAAAAAGAAAAAATCGAATGTATTCAAGTACGGTTTTCTAGCAGAGTTGTTTCCTGCCATAAATAAAGTCAAATGCTCAAGAAGTCCCTTAGACAAGTAAAATTCACATACGTTACAACCAACACAGTCTTCTATTCTTAGATCTGAAGCAAACAGGACGACGACGAAACAGATGTCCAACTTCTTGCTAATTTAGAACTAAGCAAGTAAAGAGGAAGAACATTAGAACAAGTCTTTTGGAGAAGCATTATTTTAGTAGGATAAATAAGAGAAAGATTAAAAAAAAAAACCTTCTCCATGAAAAAAAAAACAAAGAGAAAGGATATTCAGATAGAGCCAAAAGCAAAGTCTCTTGAGTTTGTGCATATAATAAAACCAAGGGAAGGGCTAAACTCCATAAGAAAAGGTCATGGAAAAAAAAAAGAAAAAGCCAAAGCAAGGGATCTTATCCTAACCTTAGATGAATTTTATTATCATTTGGATACTTTTCGTGACACGAGATGAGTAATTCGACATTTCAAATCATGAATTTTAACCCTTTTTAGGGTCGTTAATGGTAAGTATTGTCCGAATTCAACAATGATATATACACTCATTGGAGGCCTAGTGTTTATTTTGGTCATCCCGAGGGAAGTTTATGTTTAGTTGAGGCATGATTATAGGGCAAGAAGAAAGAGTGTGTTTTAATGTGAATGATTGTTACGTGCATCCAAGTTTGAAAGTTGTAGCAATGTGTTATAGGCCATCAGTTTGGCACCTCTACCAACTAGCACCCAACCACCCTTGCTTCCAAAAAGTGCAAAAAAGAAATATTAAAAAAGAAAAGCCTTTGAAAAATAAAGAATTCTACACTTCTAGTACTTAATTTTGCTTCAAACCCATCTGCTCTCTCTCTCTCTCTCTCTTAACTTCTTTGTGATGGTTGGGGACACATCATTACACATGAGATAAGTGAGAAAAATGACCAAATCTAAGCTCTTTTGTTGCACAAATGTAATTATAGTTGCTTAAGTAGAATAAATATCGACAAATGCTCTAATTATCAGCTTCGACTAACGCAATAAACGTGGCTGGTGCCGTTAAAAATTAATCTCGGGTAACTTACCTAATATTAATGAAAACAAATGACTTCACGTTCGACCTTTTAGATAACTATTTAAGTTTGACAATATTGTCGGATATGTTGATTCGTCGGTCGGTGGGAGTGGGAGTACTTGGATCAAAGTGGAAGCAAGAGGAAAATTGAACAATCAAAGATGATAGATAGAGATATCAAGGATATTCACTACTCAACTAAAAGCCGGCTTGTGAAGAAGTAAAGGCCGGCCACTACAGCAAAGCATCTACTCCAATGCACGTAGCTAGTAATTAACTTCACCCATTAACTCCTCAAATATTATAATATATTCGTGTTGTCCCCTTGACTCGACGTATTGGCTTTTCAAACTCGATAAAATTAGCAAGAGTTCACCAGAGAAGAGTTCGATATCACTGGAGAAGCGACTGTCGGAAATGTTAAAAAATCATGTTGAAACACTTGATTAAATGAAAATAGTAGTAAACACGTATTATGTTAGATAAATTTACGGCAGAGTAAGCTATAATTTATAAATGACCTGAAACACATTAGAGTTTAAATTTACACGTTCGTGCCAAGACGTTACGTATACTAGAAAAACAAACATGACACATCACATAATAACGCAAGAGATTACGAATGTTGACGAAATAATGAAATACTTAGTTTCAAGGAGTCTATGAGTAGGCAAAGAAACTTATTGTTTGTTCATTAGTGAGATTGGTTGAATCTCATCTCCAAATTTTATATAATTTTGTGAAGTTTTTACACAAATTATTAAAAATTAATTTTATATTTCAAGAACATGACGTGTTGATCAAAAAATGTTTTTAAGAAAGTGGATTATGAGTAGGATTTCCAAATAAACAATGAATATTACCCCAAAAAAACAATAATTTAATTAAAACAATCATAAATATATAGCTAGATTTGCTTAAAACAAATTTAAGTTTCTAAATTTGGTAACATTTTCATGCAATTAATAAAAAATAACTAAAGAGAAACCCTCTATAACAACCTAAGTTTATAGTGCAAACTTCTATTTAAGAAATGCTAAATAAAGATTCCAATTTTTTTAGGTACTCAAGCGCGATCTTTTACCGCAGTTTTTGTCAACATCATGCAAATTTCGACAGTATAATCTCAATATCTTCTGTAAATAAACATAAAATAATGAATATGCAATCCGTGTTTGTCACGTCAAGATTTAAGATAACAGAGTATACATAGCATTACTCTAAAATAATAGTTTTCCGATACCATTATTAGAAACAATAGATTGTGAGATAAAATAAAAAAATAAAGAACTATTTTTTCTTCTTAGAATTTATAAACAAACCATATGTTATATTATATTTAATTGTCACACCATAATGACAAGAGGAACACAATGGGTAAAATGGGTACAAAAGCCTTTAGCAAATGAGTAATTTAAGACATTATTTTTATGTAGACTTGTTCAAGGGGATAGAGTGATGTCCACTCTTGTTAATTGGTCAAAGTTTTTACAACCTTTTTTTTTCTAAAAATATTCAATAATAAATAAATGACCGTCGATTATATTGTCCCTCAAATTATAGGGTTGGTCGACATTATTGTTACGTTTACATGCTTATTTTGACGATGAAATGTATTAAACTTTTATCGTCTTCGTCCCACGAAATTGCGTCTATATGATAGTTGAGTTCAATATATAAATGTGTGCCTTCGAATGGTTAGTTGTGTATTATACACTAGATAAAAAAGTAATTTACTAAAATACCCTCTAAGACACGTGACGAGCTTTGTGCGTTTACTCGGTAAATACATGTAATTGCGCATGTATACACGATGGTTAAGTTCGATAAAGAAATGTGTCACGGCTTCGAATAATGAGTAGTATGTTATGAACTAGGTCAAGGTTATTTACAAAAATACCCTCTGAGATGTAGTGACAAGCTTTACGTGGGTTACTCTTTCCATGAGAAATCCGTCGCTTGAAAATAACATAAAGAAGAAAAGAGAGCAAAGTCCAAATCAGTAACGCCATGGAAATTGGAATATCTCCTTGTTGAGAGAGAGAGAGAGAGAGAGAGAGAGAGAGAGAGAGAGAGAGAGACGTTGTCTAGAGAGAGAAGTAGAGAGAGAGAGAGAGATACTTTGATATGAAGACAAAGGAAGGAATAGTTTGAGAGGAAGAAGAGGCAGTTTTTAGCAGTATTTGCTGTTCCTAAACCATTGGGATTGCTAACTTGGAAACTTCTTCAGCCGTTTGATTGGTTTTCTTAGATCTTCTCACTGCGCTCTTTTGATGACACGTGTTCTCTCTCTCTTGATTACATGCATGAATTTCTCTTCCGTTTTCAGTCAAGCACAGAAATTCCAGCACTCCCTTCTATTCTTTGTTAGGGGAGTGAGAGAGAGAGAGAGAGAGAGAGAGAGAGAGAGAGAGAGAGAGAGAGAGAGAAGCTCACTAGCTAACCTTTTAATCCTTTCTTCTTTTCCTAGTTCATTGGCGTTACTAGAATTTGGAGCTCAGATTCTGTCCCTTCCTCCTAAGTTTTGATTTTTCTCTGAAACAGATCTTGTTTTTTGGCTAGAACTGAGCTAAATCGGAGATGGGTTTTTCTCAGATCAGTTCACGAATCAAGAATTCATGATCTGATCGACTTTTCTTACCGGATTGGAGCTTCATCCTTGATTTTCTGATCTGGGTCTTTCTAACTTTCTTTGAGATCGTGTTTCGTCATTATTTAGGTCCTGTTTTACTTCTATGAGATAAAGATTTGCAGAATTTTCTGGTTTTTGTTCTTGTTTACTGTTTGATTGATCTGTGATTCTAACCAATGGAAGCTGATCGGTCGTTTCAACATTTCTGCAAGCTCTGCAACAAAAGGTTCCGCTGTGGAAGATCTTTGGGAGGTCATATGAGGTCTCATTTGATGAACACTGAAGCTGAGTTTAATGAAAAATTGAACAGAGCAAAGCTTCGAGGTCTCAACAATGGCGGAAGCAAATCCGACAAGATGAAAATAATGGATTCCTCCACCTGCTCGGGATACGGCCTGAGAGAAAACCCGAAGAGAAATTCAAAACATAGCAATCAGGATTCAGACAATTCAAATCGAGGAAAGTTTTGCAGAGAATGTGGAAAAGAATTTCAGTCTTGGAAAGCTCTGTTTGGGCATATGAAATGCCACTCGGAAAAAGAGAAAACCTCCATTAAAACGGAGGATCAAGAATCATGGAGCTTCGTGGATCAAAAGCTGATAAATGACAGCCAATCCGACAATGAATTTTCAGCTCCGAACAGGAAAAAGCGATCTAGCAGAAGAAGAATCGGGCAATCAAAAACTGCAACTTCTTCGTCTTTTTCAATCGCAAATGCTTCTTCTTCTGCTTCAGAAATTGATCAAGAACAGGAAGAGATTGCTCTGTGTTTGATTATGCTTTCCAGAGACATGGGTCATTGGGGTGGCATTTGTTCAATCGCAGAAGCATCTGATAACAACTCCATTTTTTCTGAAATTCCGTCTGGGTTTGGTGAGATGGATTCCGGGAATCGGAATTTTCTCGGGAAACAAGCAGAATTCAAGAAGACGAAGTTCCAGAAGAAATCTAAGCATGATGACAGATTCGGAATCATAAATTCTGCTACGAAATTGGGGAAGAACATCATCGATGAAGACCCAAAAACCGGATCGAAACACCAGAAAACATCAAAATCCCATCCCCCAGATTCTGAAAACTACAAAATTTCCCATAAAAGAAGCAAATTTGAGTGTTCTTCCTGCAGAAAAATCTTCCGATCATATCAAGCTCTTGGCGGTCATAAAGCCAGCCATAGAAAAATGAAAAGCTGCTTCGATTCAACAATGGAGATCGCAGAGAACAGCATCGAAGCCGAAAACGAGAATCAAATCGACCCAGAAATCGGTGTTTCTAAGATCAAGAGAAAAATGCACGAATGTCCGATCTGCTTCAAGCTTTTCAGCTCAGGCCAAGCTCTGGGCGGCCATAAGAGATCACACTTGTTTGGATGCTCAGAAATTCGAACAACCAATCGATTATTCTCCGAGAAAAAATCCCAGAAATTCGAGATTTTATCGACCTTAATCTTCCCGCTCCTGCTGATGAAGAAAGCAACAACAACAACAACCTTGTCGTGGATCCATGGTGGGTTAAAAGCTTCTACGAAAACGAAAAGCTTCTAAGTTTGATCTCCAATGGAGCTTCTCGTGATCACAGCCATGGCTTCTAAAGGTTATTACTTCTTTAATTCTTTACAAGATTCAATAATCGATGCAAAATTGTGGAGAAAAAACTCACTTTCTAATCTCCTTTTCAAATTTTACTCAGACTTGTTCTCCCATTGATGCAGTAACTCAAGCTCCGACCTTGTTCTCCAATGGAGTTTTTTTTTTTAAATTGATTCTCTTGTAAGAGACGTACTTTTACTTTGAAAGTAATGTCAAAGCAATATTTTTTTTTTAGATTTATTATTTTGTCTTGTCATCAGGAGAGGAGATCGAAGCAAGAGTGGTCTAGAGAGAGAGAGAGAGAGAGATCACATCGCAATTCGCAGATGCTTCAATGTTAGAGAGAGAAAGAGGGGTCCCCATGATCACATTACAGACGTTAGTGTTGCTTCAAACTTGGCCTGCAGTCTTGAGAGAGAGAAAGAGAGAGAGAGAGAGTTTGGTTTGTGGTAGAGGAAGGTTAAGTTGAAAGCAGATTAATTAGACCAACTCCTTAACAACTTAGTCGGTGCTAACCACTAAACCAGTAGCCTTCAAAAAAACCTAATCTTTTCTCTATGTCCGGTTTCGTAATAATGTCGTTGCGTTGGATTCTATTTAGATCAGATCGATAAATTCGGAGTTCAATGAAAATTCAGACTAAAATTAGATATGTTTTTGCTCGGATCTGCAATGGTATAGAAGATATTAGATTGATAGAGTTGAGACCGTCGTAATCATTTGTATTTTGATTTTGATAATAAATTTTTATTTTTTATTTATTAGGATTTTTCTCGTAATATTCAAATTTTGGCCTTAGAGTTGGATTTTTATAAGGTAATGTGCATGGAAAGTCAGCATTCACATAGTGGATATTCAACCAACTGCACCCTACTTCATTTTTGGAGCTTTCAAATGGGGCTTTAGGCCTTAAATTTACAATAACTAGTTCAGGGGTGGAATATTTTTTTGGGTTTAACTCGAATTGGTTCCACTTCGGCTTTAGATTTTTTCGGTTTGAGTCCGTTTGGATTCTATTTTGTGTTGGTTTAAGATCAGATTGGGACGGTTTTGATTAATTTTGTTTTTTTTAATTAAAAAAATATATTATAATATCTGTTTGGTTTAGTTCTGACGAGTCTTTGAGAAAAAGAATTGAGACTTTGGTTTTA
Organism: Begonia masoniana; assembly: GCA_022432975.1. Classification (NCBI taxonomy): domain Eukaryota; kingdom Viridiplantae; phylum Streptophyta; class Magnoliopsida; order Cucurbitales; family Begoniaceae; genus Begonia; species Begonia masoniana. The sequence goes on from CM039507.1 coordinate 2,063,454, forward strand.
CTTGGTTCCGTTCTAAAAATCATTAAAAAAAATGAAACCGAATTAAACGAGAGCTAAGTGATCAGTTCTGTTTGGTTTAACTTGTTCAACCCGAACGGATTTCAACTGGAAACTAGATCCATAAATCCAAAAAATTTTATTTCTCATGACTTTGTTGAAAAACTTAATTAGAAATCGAAAAAGAAAATGAAAAAATAATGGACACCAAATTTACGTGAAAACCCTAGAAGTGAAAAAACCACAGACAGAAGAAAACGATCACTAATCAAAATCGGTACATTAAATTTTTGACTCAAACATCATAAATAAAAAAAACTACAAACTTATATTAACTACGACGCCCACCACCCAATAAATTCAGATCACACTAAATTCTACAATTTACACTAACAAATCCACATGAAAAATCAACGGTTACTCAGTCCAACTCCAGCAATCAGAATACTAAATTCTAACATACTTTGTCTTGTTCTCGTGGATTTTAATAGTTTATATACACTCGTTGGATTTGATTTTGTTGGTTTCAAAAAAAAAAAAAAAAAAAAAAAAAAAAAAAAAAAAAAAAAAAAAAAAAAAAAAAAAAAAAAAAAAAAAAAAAAAAAAAAAAAAAAAAAAAAAAAAAAAAAAAAAAAAAAAAAAAAAAAAAAAAAAAAAAAAAAAAAAAAAAAAAAAAAAAAAAAAAAAAAAAAAAAAAAAAAAAAAAAAAAAAAAAAAAAAAAAAAAAAAAAAAAAAAAAAAAAAAAAAAAAAAAAAAAAAAAAAAAAAAAAAAAAAAAAAAAAAAAAAAAAAAAAAAAAAAAAAAAAAAAAAAAAAAAAAAAAAAAAAAAAAAAAAAAAAAAAAAAAAAAAAAAAAAAAAAAAAAAAAAAAAAAAAAAAAAAAAAAAAAAAAAAAAAAAAAAAAAAAAAAAAAAAAAAAAAAAAAAAAAAAAAAAAAAAAAAAAAAAAAAAAAAAAAAAAAAAAAAAAAAAAAAAAAAAAAAAAAAAAAAAAAAAAAAAAAAAAAAAAAAAAAAAAAAAAAAAAAAAAAAAAAAAAAAAAAAAAAAAAAAAAAAAAAAAAAAAAAAAAAAAAAAAAAAAAAAAAAAAAAAAAAAAAAAAAAAAAAAAAAAAAAAAAAAAAAAAAAAAAAAAAAAAAAAAAAAAAAAAAAAAAAAAAAAAAAAAAAAAAAAAAAAAAAAAAAAAAAAAAAAAAAAAAAAAAAAAAAAAAAAAAAAAAAAAAAAAAAAAAAAAAAAAAAAAAAAAAAAAAAAAAAAAAAAAAAAAAAAAAAAAAAAAAAAAAAAAAAAAAAAAAAAAAAAAAAAAAAAAAAAAAAAAAAAAAAAAAAAAAAAAAAAAAAAAAAAAAAAAAAAAAAAAAAAAAAAAAAAAAAAAAAAAAAAAAAAAAAAAAAAAAAAAAAAAAAAAAAAAAAAAAAAAAAAAAAAAAAAAAAAAAAAAAAAAAAAAAAAAAAAAAAAAAAAAAAAAAAAAAAAAAAAAAAAAAAAAAAAAAAAAAAAAAAAAAAAAAAAAAAAAAAAAAAAAAAAAAAAAAAAAAAAAAAAAAAAAAAAAAAAAAAAAAAAAAAAAAAAAAAAAAAAAAAAAAAAAAAAAAAAAAAAAAAAAAAAAAAAAAAAAAAAAAAAAAAAAAAAAAAAAAAAAAAAAAAAAAAAAAAAAAAAAAAAAAAAAAAAAAAAAAAAAAAAAAAAAAAAAAAAAAAAAAAAAAAAAAAAAAAAAAAAAAAAAAAAAAAAAAAAAAAAAAAAAAAAAAAAAAAAAAAAAAAAAAAAAAAAAAAAAAAAAAAAAAAAAAAAAAAAAAAAAAAAAAAAAAAAAAAAAAAAAAAAAAAAAAAAAAAAAAAAAAAAAAAAAAAAAAAAAAAAAAAAAAAAAAAAAAAAAAAAAAAAAAAAAAAAAAAAAAAAAAAAAAAAAAAAAAAAAAAAAAAAAAAAAAAAAAAAAAAAAAAAAAAAAAAAAAAAAAAAAAAAAAAAAAAAAAAAAAAAAAAAAAAAAAAAAAAAAAAAAAAAAAAAAAAAAAAAAAAAAAAAAAAAAAAAAAAAAAAAAAAAAAAAAAAAAAAAAAAAAAAAAAAAAAAAAAAAAAAAAAAAAAAAAAAAAAAAAAAAAAAAAAAAAAAAAAAAAAAAAAAAAAAAAAAAAAAAAAAAAAAAAAAAAAAAAAAAAAAAAAAAAAAAAAAAAAAAAAAAAAAAAAAAAAAAAAAAAAAAAAAAAAAAAAAAAAAAAAAAAAAAAAAAAAAAAAAAAAAAAAAAAAAAAAAAAAAAAAAAAAAAAAAAAAAAAAAAAAAAAAAAAAAAAAAAAAAAAAAAAAAAAAAAAAAAAAAAAAAAAAAAAAAAAAAAAAAAAAAAAAAAAAAAAAAAAAAAAAAAAAAAAAAAAAAAAAAAAAAAAAAAAAAAAAAAAAAAAAAAAAAAAAAAAAAAAAAAAAAAAAAAAAAAAAAAAAAAAAAAAAAAAAAAAAAAAAAAAAAAAAAAAAAAAAAAAAAAAAAAAAAAAAAAAAAAAAAAAAAAAAAAAAAAAAAAAAAAAAAAAAAAAAAAAAAAAAAAAAAAAAAAAAAAAAAAAAAAAAAAAAAAAAAAAAAAAAAAAAAAAAAAAAAAAAAAAAAAAAAAAAAAAAAAAAAAAAAAAAAAAAAAAAAAAAAAAAAAAAAAAAAAAAAAAAAAAAAAAAAAAAAAAAAAAAAAAAAAAAAAAAAAAAAAAAAAAAAAAAAAAAAAAAAAAAAAAAAAAAAAAAAAAAAAAAAAAAAAAAAAAAAAAAAAAAAAAAAAAAAAAAAAAAAAAAAAAAAAAAAAAAAAAAAAATCCGAAACCCTGATGCAAGAAAACTTTGCTGGAAGAATAGCTTCGACGAGGACAATAGATAGTATCAAAAAAGAGGATGCCCTTGAGGAAGGTTTAGCACTAATGGCGACAATAAGGAAGGCGACGACGGAGGAAAAAGAAGGGACGGTGCTTGGGAAGATCAGAGACGTTGAAGGAAGTTTCATCAGCAATTGTTGGAGGGAGAAGGGGTAGTTGCGGAAGGGAGGTAGTTCTTGAAACCGTGGAAGTTGGACAGTTTTTGTGGTTGATGAGCTTTCTAGAGTTACTTTTTGGGCCTCTATTGCTGGGCCTTCTAGTGGTAAAGTGATCTCCAAAATTTTGGACTTCTGGAGATGTTGGATTTCTTAGTTGTAAGCCCAAATCTACTTCAACTTCATCCACTCTAATTACTAATGTCACACAACAATCGCCAGCAACAAAATATCATTGGAAACCTCCTTGGTTTGAGGATACGTTTAGCATATTAGAGTTGGAGTTTTCATTTCCTTTCCCCATGATCATAGTGGTTCAAGCTCGTTTGGGTTTGGTATGGATGATAGGGCCAAGAAAATTAAAATTGTTGGGCTGCTACCATTTCAAGTTAAAGACGATTAGATCGGGGCAAAAGAAATTTGGCAAATAAATGCAAAGAGAGTTTTTACACCTTGAGGACAAGGTGTGTTTTAGAGGGGAAGAAATGATAAGATAGTATAGTAGAAGTTAGTAGTAGTTAATAGAAGTTAAAAGAAGTTAGTAAAATACTTGTAACTGAATTGTATAAATACTAGGAGATAGGAATAAAAAAGAATATCGAGTACTTGGTGACTGGTGAGGAAAAATTAGGGAGATTCCAGGGTCTCGAAAGCCTGGGGGAGTGTGTGTGAGTTAGTGTCCTAGTTGTAGAAAGGAGGTTTCTGTATATTTCTATAGATTTCTTGAACAAAAGTGAAGTTCCTATCACAGATTTTCACAAGTATAAGTAATGTTGGTTAATTTTTTAAAAATTGTCATAGAATATGTATTTCCTACCAATACTGCCCTCATTCCTGCGTTAGCCCTTTGTATTTTTTTGCTTCCTTTCTCAACTTAAAATTGTTTGTAAAGATATCTCTGTTAGATGAGCTGGGATTTATTGGAAACTTATGGAATTTTTTTTTGTGGACATACTATATTGTTCTTGTTCTTTATGTGATGCAGAGATTAGAACAACATGTGGGTTATTTAACTGATGCACGTAAGGAAGACAAGAACCGCATTGAAAACTTGGAGAAAGAGTTGCTGAACTGCTCCCAAGAAATAGGTAATTGTATGTACTTATTCAAGCGTGTTTAGAATTATTTATTGTTCTTTTCTCTGTTAATTTCTGTGACAATGATTATTGTCTGCTTCTTTAATTTGAAATCCCAAGTTCCTATGTCCACTCTTCGGTCTAGCATCCTACCGTCCTTTATAACACATCCATCTTTTTTCGAAAAAAATTCTTAGTTAGATACAGTTTTTTGGACTTTTATGCTAGTCACTTGGTGCTGAAAAAGATAAACAGTGTACTTTTTTTTATAAGAAAAGTAGCTTACTGAATAGATAGTATATATAATATTTAATAACCAGAAATACGTAGAAATACTTATGTAAAAAAAGACAGGTACAGAGTTATCATTAGGGTCCCTTTTTTTACTTATTCAAGCGTGGTATGACATTAGTTGTTTTAAGTTATCAGTTGTTTGACATTTTTGTTTTTTGATTCATATAGCTCTTTTTTGTAGTTAGTCATTTGTTGTGGGTTTCAATGGCCTTTGATGTTTTTAGGAGCATTACTTTTCTCCTTTACTGATTGAAGTTCTAATAACTGTTCGTGTCTGAATAATCCAAACATCTATGACAGATTATTTGCAGGATCAGCTAAATGCAAAAAACTGTGAGTTGGACAGTCTTGCGGATCATGTTCAAAGCCTTGAGTTAAGATTGGTAGATTCTGAGGTTTTACACGGAATGGTGGGCTTGTTAGAGGGAGAACTAAAGAAATCCAGGTCTGAGTGCTTCATTTTAATGCAAGAATTAGATAATAAAGAAATGGAGTTACAAGCATCAAATTTATGCGTGGAGAAAATGGAAGAGACAGTTTCCTCCATGGCTTTAGAGTCTCAATGTGAAATAGAAAGCATGAAACTTGATATGATATCCTTGGAGCAGAGCTGCATTGAAGCCAAAAAAATTAAAGAAGAAGCCGTTCAAGAAAAATCTGCATTGACTAAATTGATTCAAGATCTAGAAATTCAATTTCAGGACGCACAAGAAGCAATTTTATGTTTAAAGAAGGAAAATAAAGAACTTAGGGAGAAGCTAGTTTTCTCAGGTAGAAATGTCAGAATATTCTCTCAGAAAATGCAAGAATGGATGGAAAAACATGACATAAGAAGATTGGACACTCATCGATGCTTGAATAAACCAGATAGTGAGCTTACCACATCAAAACAAGTGTGGTATGTTATAGTTGAAGTTTTTCTTCTTCTTTTTTTTGTTTATAATTATAAATGTTTTAGAGCTACTTCATGATTGATTTGTTTCTCCTTCTTAGACAAACACTTGGTTGTTATTTCATAGGTTTTCACCAAAGATTAGGAAAATGAAAATTTCATTAAGATTGTTTTATTTATTATCTAATATGGTTGACTAAAAGATGTTAAGGATCTAGAGATTATCTAATTACTGTTTTGACACTATTATCTGCAGCACTTGTGGAGAAGGCTTGAGTTGTCTTCTTGCAAAATTGGCTCCAGCAGAATCAGATTCAAAAGCACAAACAGAAGGAATGTTGCCTCAGATACAAGATTATGAAAATCTTGTGAAGCAACTTAAAGTACGATTCTGGGTATTTTGATTTGTCCATTTGATAACACTCTGTATTTAGATTGAAATTGTGATTGCTAGATCCAACCAGAGTAACGTGTTCAAATTATTATTATTATTTTTTTTAATTTGGAAGTTTTAAACTTGGGATTCGCTCTTGTTTTCGGGTTGTAAATACGACCATGGTAATGTTTGCCAGGAAGAATTAAGAATGGAGAAATTGAAATCCAAAGAAGAAGCAGAGGATCTTGCTCAAGAAATGGCTGAGCTAAGGTTCCAAATTACAGGTTTGCTTGAAGAAGAGTACAAGCGCAGAGCTTGCGTAGAACAAGCATCTTTGCAAAGAATTGCTCAGTTAGAGGCACAGGTAATGATAATCATAATTCGATGATTCTAACGATAGTTTCTTTCGGATTAGAATTATGATATCTGAATACTTTGTAATTGATCTCTTGTTCAAGGTATCAAACGAACGGAGAAAATCCGTTGCTGTGGTCAGTATTCTGCGTGAAAAGCCACCCTGTACTTGAACTATGTCGGAAAGGTTTGTTTAAAAAGTCTATTCGCATTTACACACACACATCCATATATGTATATGCTCAAGCGTTTGCTGATGAGCTCAACAAATTAAAGTTTTTGGAAAGAAGGCTATAGATTACATAGAAATAAATAGGTCAGGGAGATTGAAAGAACATAGGGATTAGGAAAGTAGAGTAACTGATGAGGGGGAATCAAAAAATGGAGAAGCCAATATCAATATTGACAGTACAATAATTAGAGCATATCTCAATAGATCTAATCTATTCATAGCCAAAATATAGAAATGCAGAAACTAACTCTAGAAACTATGCTGACAGACAAAATACTGGATGTGTGCTTGTTAGTATTTTATGCCGGTTTTGGTATCTAGTCTGATAAGCCAACATTCAAATGGACTTATTTTAGGAGATAGGAAAATACCCAGATTTGATTATTTAATTTAGACAAATGCATTTGAATTTATGTTGCATTGGATTAGATTTGGAATATTTATTGGGAATTTCTTTTTTATTCAATCAATTTGCCGTGTAGATCATGATCATCTTCCTTCTGCACACGCTGTCCAAAAGAAAGTGATGGACTGTATATGTAATAGTTTGAACTGTAACTGGATTCTACAAAATGCAGGTTAAAAGGCTCCATGAATTGTGGGTTTGATTTAAATTTGTAAGAAGATGGATAAGATTTTGCAGTTGAAGAAAACACATTTTTTGAGATGACTCTGCTTCACATGTTAGAGGGAAGGTCCTTTCTTCTACTTCTGTGTACATGGTTTTTCTCCCCACACATACACCACACGAACTCTTGTACTGAAAGTTCAGGTTGAATATAAATTGCTTCTGCTTTTGTAACTCGGGTGGAATCGGTTGAATTTTTCGAACTGTGTTACTTCTTTTAATCATATACGTTCGAAATACTTTATGAAATACGATCATTTTTAAACAAAATGAAAAGGAAGTCAGCATTTTTACTGGAAAAGCTTCTGTTTCAGAAGCTACAACAGCCTCTCTTCAGGCTTTACTTACAGGCAGGAGCATCAAAATTAGGAAGTACAGTGAATAAGATGGAGAGAGGAGAGATATGAATAGGAAATCTTGTGTTTTTCAGAAGAGGTTCCATTTTTGGAATTTCTCCACCTCTGGTAATCTCCAATGGAATTCCATTCAGGTTCATTGTTTGGCTTTGAACATATCCAGAAGTTGGAGTCAAGTGGTATTCCTCTCTCCCTGTTGCCGTGGTCGATGCCTCGATCCCGACCCACTTGACAGATCTCTTGGCCCTTTGCGTCCAAGAGCTTTCCGAGCCGCTCTCCTCAACATTTAAATCGCTACTCAAACCGGTTTGAACTTGGATTCCAAAAGTAGTTTTCCGGCTTAAGTTGATGAGGAGCAAAGTTACACCAGCCTTTCGATAAAAGAGAATGAGAAGAGATTAGAACTTTCTAAAGTAAAAGTAGACAAACACGATTGTGAAGGCTAAACTAATGGAAGATCTTTGAATCAAACGATCGTGCTAAAAAACTAGCTACGCTATCGCGTAAGTTCAATCAAGAGTTTCTTCCATATCGGGATAAAGTGCAATTTACTCCTTAAACGTAAAAACTTGATAAGAATCTTACTCTTCCTTTAGTGCAATGAGCGTATGAGCGTAGATACGGCGAAGCATCGGTCCTAACTGTTAGAACGTGTTTTCCCATAAGCCGATGCCAGAGCAGAGCACTAATCGAGACATGGCAATTCTTCATCAGACAACAAGTCTGCTAAGGGATTTGAAAAATATAACTAGTCTCACCTGTAATAATCTGGATTTGGCAGGAATGTGTTTGAATCAAGCAGACCATAATTCCCACCCATCAAAGTCTGACGACAGTAAACTTTAGTTCTATACTTAGACGCCATTCCCAACTGATCTAAGTACCTGTTCATGTGAATTTTATTGTCTGTATGTAGGATTGCTCACAGCTTTTTGAATTGGGTAAAGAAATTTAAGCAGAAATGCATTGAAATTACCAGAAACTATTTACAAATGTGTTCGAAACGTGACGACCACCGCTGTTATAGGCCCCACCAGCTTCTCCTATCCAAGCCGATGCCCATGGACCGTGATTTCGGATGGTTTGATCGAGACTGCTGAACGTTTCCACTATCTTGCTCAAGTACCAAGGATTCAATATCTTATTTACAAGATCTGGATCAGCTCCTGAAATGGAAAAAATTCAACTTTCAACTGTTATTCCAGTGATTATTACTAGTTTTTACACATTTCTAAACAGTTTTTTGGTAATTTCAATGTATTTCTGCTTAGAAATGGCAAGAGGATCGGTGCCATTGAAGCCCACCTGAACCCAAGTTATATATGTGATGACTGACAATGTTAACTACACGAGGACCCGAAGCCTGAAGAAGCTGAGTAAACCAAGCCTCGTTGTAGAATCCTCCTGGCGCTATAAGTAAAGGTTTCAAGTGCGAATTATTGTACAACTCTCTAATAATACTTCCAAGTTTGATCAAGTCCTTTCCGTACTGTCCAGCGTTAACGCTTGCTCCAACACCGGTTCCACTCAACTCATTGCCTAAGAATCATAAAAGTCCAATTTGGTAAGTGAAAACTTATACCCTCAACTATTTTAGCAAAATAGTTAGCAAAATAACTCATGTCTTGATAAAAAATGTTTTACTTCATTTTAACCTCTCTTACATAGACTCACTCGATTCCCCACATACTCGATATCAAAATCGATTTCGAAGACGAATACAGACCAATTGAGGTTTGTGTTCGAAAATCAAGTGCGAAATTGAGTGTGTGCGTGAAATCGAGTGAGTCAATAAAACTAAAATGGATTAAAATGACCATTACAAGTAAAAAACGTAAAACATTTGATAAATTTTATGAAGGCGTAAGTCTTTTTGACACGACGCAAAGTACAAAGACGGTTTTGATTAAAAAAAAAAGTTTAGAGTATCAATTGTCATTGATCACATAAATATGTCCAGCTTAGCTGAACCAAAGTAAAGCCAGTATGCAAATATTTGACCATACCAAATTCCCATGAGTCTATCTTATATCCCTTGGAAATGGTGTATTTTATAAAATCCATGGCATTGCTGTAATCCCAGTCTCCTTCCCAAATAGTTCCAGTAGAGTGGCGTCTCCCATAAAGTGCATTCAGTCCAAATGTAACAATGGCCCTGAAATGTACAACTCAAACTATACGAAATTAAAAAAATAAGCGCATTCGTAAGAAAATCAAAATCAAGTGTATATTTTAGGACTGAATAGCCTAAGTGGAGATAAAATGTCAGTGTATATACAATCATCTTTCTAGTTTTCTCTTCTCTTTCGAACACTGAATGCAGTGGATTGGTTAGAAGTCTACAGCATTCCACTTTTTCTTTTTTTCAAGTTTTTCCATTTTTTTCTGATTTGTTTCTGTGAGAGATAAAAGTATAGAAATCTTACCCTGTCTGACTGAAAAACTGGTTCAGCTCATCCCACCTCCTCATATGCAAACAACCTTTTGAAAACCCAAACAACCATGATTTCATTCTTTGAAATGGAGTGCATGGAGACTTCAGACTTCCTACATCATATATTACTTTATCTTGCAAAGAACCTCCAACTCTTATCCTCAAAGGCTTGAAAGCTGTTTTCATCAAATTATGATATATTAATATAAAACTTTAGAAATCATTTCTATAGTAAGAAAGTGCATATTACCTCTTAAATTTATAAAAAAAAAACAAGTAAGTTCTTGTGCTATTTTTTAGACAAATAACTTCATAAACTTAAGGACATTAATAATTAAGACTCTGCCGTTGGGGTTACCGTCAAAGAGATCACATTATACGAAAATGTGATCTTCTTTGTTGGATAATCCAGAGAGAAACAACAAATTGTTTAGGAAATCGACTTCTCGAGCTCAGTAACTTCCCCAGAATAGCCTCTTGCAATGGGTTTTCCAACTTATTTCTCTCTGAAAATCGCTAAAAACATTGTATTGGAAGTTTTTTCCTTTTGAAAATCGCCCAAAAGAGAAGATCAAGTGACAGAAACGTAATTTCTTTTGCAGCAACTCTAACAATGGGGACGTAATTGCTAAAACGTCTAAGTTCAAGGGGTAATTTGCATAAAGAAAAAAACTATAAGCATATACTTGCTCTTTACTTCTAAGTTTAATGCACTTTACATTTTCTACAAAGTGGCTAAAACCAAAGATTTTGAGATTATATTTCATTTAGCTTGGAGGAAAACAGAACAGTTATTTCAAAATATACACCAGAAAACTAAAAATTAGAAAATCCAAACCTTGAACTGCCTTGATAAGATGTGGGTGAGTCAAATTCTGTGAAAATCATAGCAGATGCAGCAGATTGAATATGATTAGCCAGCGAAATTGAGAATTTTCGAACGTCTTCTGTAAAAGCTTCTTACCAAATTCAAAGCAGAAGTATAACCCCATGGACATTGGTAGTAGTTACACTTATCATGAGGCCACCAATCAATGGTAGCACAAACAAAATAATCATCAGTTTCTACAACTTCTGCAGTTCTATGGATGAGGACTCTAGCAAGAACTGTATCTTGACCCAAAGTAGCAGGCATAGAAGCCAGTAAGAGAAGCAATGAGAGAGTTAAGTCCATCTGAGAGGATTAATTACGAGCTTAGAACAGTCTCACAAATCCAACTTAATCGAACCAACTCAAAACAATTTATTGAGAATAGAGCTGGAAATTCAGACCCATAAAATGAGGATTAGAATTTTACTGATCTGTTTGCCTAGATTGGGCTATTCTTCATCATTTCATCTCATTAAGATCTTAAAAAAAAAAACGTTTGACTAACAAACGATCAGTAAAGGAAACTGTCTATCCATTTCAAACAGGATACCACATGAAGAAATACAACTGAAAAATAGCAGTAGAAAATGAAATCCAAAAGTAGAAACAGTCCAGTAATTTCTCAAAAGGGCAAAACATATAACGAAAGACTGTATCTCTCACTGCATTCGATCAAAATGAGGAAAACCCAGATGCCAAAAATTTCAGAAAGTAAAAAATCAGCAGATGCGACGAACCTCAATTTCCAAAATTTTCAGCCACACGAAAAAAGCAATAAAGTCTAAATGACCGATAAATTCACTTCTTCAGCTGCAGCTCCTCCATTAAAGAGGGTCATCGACTCCAAACCACTGATTTTTTCTCCATTTCTTGGACTTTTCTGGAACCCCATCACACTCATCCAACAGAGTAAAACCAACCAGGACCGGCCTCAGAGTTGTCGGCATCAGCAGAAAAGTTTGCCATGAAATTATAGTTTTAGCCATAAACTTTTCACGGGCAAGACACGACAAACCATCAAATACCCATCCGCCATCGAACCAAAAAAATAATAAATTGCAGGAAAAAGGGAATAAGGCCGGGATGCTTAAAATAACTCAACTTTTTGTGTTGAAAAGGAGGTTGATATTTTATATTTATACTTGCATGAATGTGATAGTTCTTCCCTGGAACGAGAATAAAGTTAGCAATAAATAGCATTTAATGTTCATGAAAAGTATATGATCTCCCTCTAAAATATTGATTAAAATAATGTAGAAAAACTATCGATTTTTCTTGAGGTTATATGTGTCGTGGTATTAGTAATTAGATAAAGGGTGGCTTGCGTGAAATTTAGTAGGGGTGATTAGGACTGGACCGAGGATCGAGGACCGAGAATCGGACCGGACCATCAATTTTGGTCCGATTTCGGTCCTAAAAATAGAATTCTCATGAAAAATGGTCTGGTTCTCGGTCCAGGACCAAAATTTCTCGAAATCCCAGACCAGACCGAAACTTTAATTCCATAACCATTTAAGGCTCGGCCTAAGGGGGAAGAAGGTTCAAAGTTTCAGTTTTCTACAAATCTCAAACCTTCAATTTCTCTTCTCTTTGTAATTTATCATTTGTAGTCTTTTAATTTTTTGTAGGAAATGGTTTGATTGTATATAAGTTGTCCTTAAAGGAAATTTTAAATTTTTTTATTGTAATTTACTGTAAAAAAAAATTGATAGGAGTAACCGAGACCGGATCAAAAATTTCGGTCTGGTTCTAGAATTAAGAAAAAAAATTCTGAATCCTTTGGTCCGGTCCGATTCCGACTTGGAACCGGACCGGATCGGACCATGCTCACCCCTAAAATTTATGAAATAATTCATTAAAAAAAATTTAATACGTGATTCAAAAATTTTAAAATTTTTACAAAAAATTCTTATTATATTCTCAGTTAAAGTCGTAAAAAAAAGTCAACAAATTTGAGTTACTAAGCAAAATGACTTCTCGGCAACGGTGTGGGCATTGGCGTGTTGCAGCGTGTCAGGTCCCGACCTATCGAGCCCCGACTATTAGGATTCTCGAGATGGAAAAATTCAAATGACGATCTGGTCAACAAATATCACAACTTACAAGTCAAACATACAAACGTTCCCTAAGTAGGAACGTTGACTATTCAATCTTACATGGCATCCTGAATTAAGATATTATCATCAATTCAATCCAACCAAAAATATATATTTCATAAATTGAAATATCCACATCATCAATCAATATACACGACAACCGAAATACATTTCATAAGTTGCACCATCTAAATCATCATCAATACATCTCCAAATACATTACATCTGTAACACCCGGCATTTTTGCCATGTAATTGTTTCCCCGAATTGTATAAGTGGAATTAATATTATTTCAATTCAATGAATGTTTTGGTTGAAATGATGGGATGTTTAAGGGAGAACCAAACTAATGGCCAACTAACCAAAACAAATTTAATTGGTTGTAGTTCAATGGAAGGGTAAATGTGGAAGTAATTAAGGTTGGTAGAAACAAGCCAATTGATGGTTGACACTTGGCAACTTGTTGAAGAAGATATGTCTTCTCTTCCTCCTACGTGAAGCTCACTTCTACCTCTCCTTTCTGTTTTCTCTTTTCCAGGCGACCAGCAGCGATTTTTAACCTCAATCTTTTCCTGATTACCTTCTGTTTCTCCAGCAAAGGTAATCATCTACTAAAGCTAACATTTTGGATAAGTTAAAATGTGAGTTTTACCGAAGTTTAGGGTTTCGGTATTGGTGAAAACTCACTGTTTTTGGATGAAAACACGTTGTTGTTTTCTAAGGATTTGAAAGATGTTGCTGTTGATTTCTAAGAGCTTATTAGTTAGCATTTGTAGCGTGTTTTAAATTCTCTACATGCATGCTACAGGTCCGAGCATTTCTGAGACATTCAGAACATCAACGCGACAGCAACCAGGTAAGTTCATGCGTATATGTTGGCCCTTAAGGCCCTACAGCACGGAGGTACTAGGTCTTGGTTTGGGTAGTTAGGTTGCAGGTTAAGTTTTGAGTAAATCCTGTTCTGTATCATGTCTGTCTTTATTTTGTCTCCTGTACATGCTAAGTTTTGCACCATATTCTGTTCATGCATACAAGTTTTCTGGAAAAATCATGTAAATGTTTTTGAGCACCAGATTTGAAGTAATGAAAGTTAAAACCTGTAATGTAATATATGGTTAAGTGTGGACGAGGACTGGCATCCTGTCTGTCCTGTTGTGGCATGTACTCCTGTTGCGCCAGCTCTTCTTCCCACTTATACCTTCCTGTCCAGTGAAATGTAATGTAGTGTAATATTCATGTATTTAAAAATGTTCATGCACAGCATATACATCACTGCATTCTAGTATGTTCTTACTGAGCTCTAGGCTCATAGTTGAACTCCCTGTTGTAGGTATGGATCCTCCAGATGAGGATTTTGTGCCTCAAGCTGATGAGTTTGGGAGGTTGGCGGATTGAGCTCATGGGGGGTTTGGTTGCTGCAGTCAGACAAGATGTATTCCTGTGAGCGTGTATTTTTGAAAGTTAAGTCGAGTCCTGTATAGACTTTGTGTTTTGTTTTAAAACTTCTGTTTTGGTGAATTTGAAATGTATGTCAAGTTTCTGTAGAACTTTTGGAAATCTGTATTTATATTCAAAACCTCTGTATTTGACAGTTGAATTACGTTCTGAAGTATTCTGGAATTGTTGGAATATTTTTCTGTTGGCCTGTGCATGGATGGTTTCTGGTTTTAGAGCTATCCATGTAATTTGATTTTTCTTAAGTTTCTGCTGTGGTTTACTGTTATGTTTGAAAAATCATATTTTGAATCGGTTTTGAAGGTTTGAAACGTTTATGTTTTTATGCTATCTGTTTGTTTGTCTTTCTGTTAAATGTTGACAAATTCTGCCTTTAAAACTATGTTTTCCAATTGCATCCTCCACTGTTTTAAAATTTCATCTTCGGTCACTGTTCACAAATTTCATCTTCCGGTCACTGTTCACATTTTTCATCTTCCGGTCAATTCATCTTCCGGTCACTGTTCACATTTTACATCCTCCGATCACTGTTCACATTTTCATCTTCCGATCACTGTTCATTTTTGTTTATTATATTTTCTGCCAACATCTTCCGCCCCGGTTTATTTACTTTTGTTTTCATTTCTTTCTGCTATTCTTCTGTTATCCAGTGTCTTCTGTTTTCTTCCCTCATTCATTCTGCCTTCTGAATTTAACTGCTTTTTCGTTTTACTTTCAAATCCAGAGAACGTCTTCTCCCTCTGAAAAGTTTTAAGGGTTTGTTTTAAAAGCTCGGTCTGTTATGTTCAAAAAAAAATATGTGCCCGTTTTCTGTCATATGTCCCGGGGTGATGGCTCTCGGACCCCGATCGGGTCCGGGGCTGTCACAACATCAAAGGACAACGGAAGCGTAAACGAAATATAATTACACATCAGTCACGATCTGTGACTTTACAACCCAAAAGTCTTATGTCACATTGTACACTGTACCTTGCCTTGGCTTTCTTGTCTTAGTGAACGTCGTCGATATCTAAAAAATAGAGATAATCCACGTAATGATCCAAAGGCCTAGCAAATAAATTTAACTACTAAAATACCTAACCCATAATCTATCCACACTATTCAGACCCATATGTCATCATCATCTACCTAATCATTTGATTATTTTTTAAATCAAATATTGTTTTTTGATTTGAAATCCATAACATTTATATAAAAATACATGTGGTTCGTATTTTGAACCATTTAAAATCCATTCAATCGCAGTTTAAAACCAATTTCCAGCAATCAAATAAATCCTATGCAATTAAAAATAAAATGCAGGATTTAAAAACATCTTTCCAATAAGTTTCAAAATAGCAGTTTTAACATTTAAATTGACATGTCAAAAATGCAATCCACTCTAATCAACGCATATGACTATCACACACCTACACGTTCTCGGGCTTTCACCGGTAGGGATGTAGGACTCACACATTGCTGCCTTACGAGGTTTAGAGACTTTCAACCCAATGAAGACATAAAGTTAATCTTTTAATATTTCATAGCCATATTTATCGCACACGAAGAGGCTCGACCAGACCAATGGGTTCTTGTGTTATCACGTCATTCCTACTCCCTCCTTCTTAAATGCATGTTTTAAAAACAGTTATAAAGCAATGTTATGCATGTACAAAATACGCACTAACCCATAAATTTTATATTTAAAATCAATGAATTCAATCCAATACAAAACGTAGTTTCAAAATACTACGTTTAACGATTTAATATAAATCGAATTTAAATAATCTTAGCAATTCAATTAAAAACATTCGGTTTTGAAAACCAACACGTCAATGTAGTTTTAAACTATCGTTTCAAACTATTTCATAAAAATCGAAAATAAACCAATTTATATTTTTCAATTCATTATTCGTTTTTCATAAAAACAATTTCAAATCCTCACTTTCATATATTCATTCTCAATAAAATCTCAATTAAATCTATCATATCCAGATCCAATGACATAATTTAAATCTAACTCTACCTATCAAGGCAATAAAGTCTAATATAGCTATTCTAATAATTAGAAGTATTTACTGTATGTCGATTCCGTCTCTTTAACTGAAAATTTCCACCGAATTTAACCATTTCTACGCCAAAATGACCATCTCGTCGAGACGAACACTTTACTCGAAAGAACGAATTGACAAATCTCACGCCTCTTTTTTCCTCTTTTCCCTCACGATTTTCTCTCGGGTTTTCATTTCCCCTACTCTCTGGGATTCTCCCCTCTGATCAGCTTTCAACGTGAAAGCCACAAAAATACCTACTATTGCTTTTGAAAAAGCATTTATTTTCTCTCTTTAATTTCTTTTCCTCCTCTTCTCTACATAAGCACCATAAAACAATGCCACCTACCCTACTTTCAATAATGATTTTACGTTAATTTACATAAAAATCAAATTTATCCTTTTACCCTTAGTTCTTTGGTAATAAAAACCAAACCTATCATTCGAACTTTACCATTTTACCCTTAATTCTTTGATAAATTACCAAAATGCCTTGATTAACAAATCCTTATTCACCATTATTTTTAATCCAATCTCAATTAGCTTAACCTTAATCAAATTTTATTTAATTTTAAATAGTAGCCTATCGATCACCTGAATTAGCAGATAGATAGGCGCCCTCAAAATCCCAAACCTCCCCTCGTTTCAGAAGGGGCGATCAATCTCTTTTTAAGAGCGATCGATCGACAACCTCTCTATTTCTAAACCTCATTTTCTCCTTACAATAGCCGAACGATCGCCTCAATTCTGCGATCGATCAGCACCCTTTCTGCCCAAACTCCTCTTCTTCACCATTTTGGCCATCGATCGCCCCCTTCAGGCGATCAATCGGCCTCATGCATTTTTCTTATTTTCCCACAAATATCAATTTTTATCCTCAAAACGCATCTTTTTGTCCATACAATTTTATACACGTATATTTTACATGTCTTTTAATCAAAATATCCTCAAATACTATTATAATTGAGTTCTATAAATTTCAAACCGTTACACAACATGTGTGTGGGAAGGGCACTGGGCATGCAAGAGATAGGTCTGGAATCATAACTATTTCATATATTGTTTTAGGTTTCTTAAATTTTATAATTTTTGCACATAACTCTAATACGTAACTTTTAGTTATATCCACTTTTACATGTAATTTCGTATTCGTCAAGGGTTTTCATGTAAACTCTAATACGTTACTTTTTGTTTTTTTCATGTAATTTTGAAATTTTGCGTTGGAATTGTTGATATATTATTAGTCATATGTCCGTAGACTATACTAAGCCACATGAATTAAAATATACTTTATTTTTCCATAAAGTTAAAAAATTATAATTAACCAGTATTTAAAAGTGAGTATGGTTCACTATATTTTTAAATGTATTTTAATTAAAAATTTGTGAAAGTTAATAAATAAAATTATGGAATCTAAAAATATATTAATATAATAATTAAGTAAAATTTATTGTGATTAATAAAAGGGAAAGCAAAAAACCTTTCAAAGGAGGAAGCAAGAGGAATCGAGTTAGCATTTGTGAGTTTTACGTCATTGTTTTTTATTTTTTGTAAAATTATTTATTTAATCTATTTTCATTTTTATTTAAGATTGAAATTTTGTCTTTTCTAGTTATGTTATGCATTGTAAATTTCCTCCATTTTTTTTGTGGTTCAAAAGAATACTAAAATCTCAATTACTTTTGTAATTATGTAATGTCTTTTGGTTCTCAAACAACAATAAGTCCTACACGTTCTCAGGCTTTCTTCGACAGGACTGTAGGACCCTATGCATTGTTTCCTCTCGATGTTTATAAATTTTCAACCCAATGAGTACATTAAGTTGATATCATTCTCAATTTCATAGTTATACACATCGCACACGAAGATACAAGTCTAACCATTAGGTTCATCTGTTATCAAGATTGTCAACTTTCTCTTTTCTTTAAATGCATGCTCTAACACATTTTATAAAGTCAATGTTATGCACATTTAAAACCATGCAACTCACCCATGCAAATTATTTTGAAAACCAGTATATCACATTGATTTAAAACAATATTTTTAAAACATTTTTTTTTAACGTCACAATATAATTTGAAAACATAAATTTTCATAAAAATATAATTCATTTCCCATCAAAACAACATCATTTAATAACTTCAATCCACAATCAAAATTCTAATTCTAACTAGAACCAATGACATAATCAAAATTCTAATTCTAACCAGAACCAATGACATAATTTAAATCTATCTCTGAGACTTAACAATGCAATAAATGTTACATTAACTATTCTAAATGTAATATTTACTTGCCTATTGAAGTTTCCTCCTTTCCCACGAAATTTCCACCTTAAAGAACTGATTTTTAGTTATTTAGAATCGCCTCTTCAAGCTGGGTAACTTTCCTTTCAGGAGCAAGTCCAAAATCTCATTTTTTTCTCTCTTCTTTCTCTCTTTTTCTTCTTCTCATTTTCTCTCTTCTCAATCTGAAGCTTGGCCACGAAAATGGCTTATTCTCCAGCATTTGTCCTTCATTTCTAGATGGTTCTTTGATAAACTTTCATTTCTAACCCAACATCTTTATGTCTTTCTACAAAACTATCATTCCTTCTATGGATATTCTAAAAAATATCATGCTTACCCAAAATATGCTGACTGCCACGTGTCGTAACTTCATTGATTGTCCAATGCTATTGCATGGATACATGCTACAAGTGTTGGAAACATTTGTCCTTCTTTAACTTTCTCTAAATTCTCACTCTAAAATATAGTTTAAAGCCATTTACCAAAACAGTGTAGTTTAAAACGTAAACTGCATTTATCATATTAAAAAGTAAATAACTTTTGCTAGATACATCTAAATTCTTTCATTCTAAAGCCATTATTTTACTCTACATGTCTAGTTTAAGACTTTCAAATTTCATAATAATCCAATTATCACAGCAAAAATTACTATATTTACAATCAAGTTTGTTCTTACAAAACAGTTTCATATTAACATTTTTAAAAACTTTGTACAATTTCTTCAATACAACTTCCATAACTTATATTCATATATCATCCATAATAAATATCCACAATACATTATTGACAATAGAATATTGAAGGTTCAAATTATTATATTCTTTCACGTACAACAAAGCATGCCCAAGTGGTCAGCTACAGACGGACAAGCACATGAAACATTGTTTGGCACAGAAGGTCTCATTGTTTGAGCATGTTTTGTTGTTTATACTCATCGTGTGTATGGATAGAGCTGTTTTAAAAAATTTATGATCGAAGCCTAGAATCGATCTAGCAACTTGCAACAAATTGATCATCGTTTAAACGCTTCCTACCAATCATCTACACACTTTCTTTAAAATGACTTTTGATTTCGAAATCACATTAAGTTCGTTGTATGATAAGACACTATTCTGCTCGTGTTGTTTTACCGCATGAATCAGGTCCTCACATTCATCATTTGTTGCGCTTAGATTGCCTAAAAATGCTGGTCATAGTTTTAGTACATATCCCAAAACGACCTTACCATACTATTTTGAGTCGTAATCAAGCTACAAAAACGAGTATTGCTATAGATTTTTCGTAGCGTCTAATAAGACACTTCAAAATCACTTAGATAAACACAATTGAATATATCATACTATTATATTGTGATGATGCTGCTTGTTTGGCTATGATTAGATAAGTTCAAATCAAACTAATTTAATTGAATTTATACCTTATTAATTATTATTTTTATACCAAAAACTTACTTCCTTGATCTTTCAAAACATTGAATATTGCTTATTAATGGTTGAAATTTCAGAATATTTAAAATTTTAAATCTAATTAAATTATATATCATCGACAGTCCTATTTGAAAAATCACACGTCGGAGAAGTCAAAGCCCAAGAAGGGACATGACTTTGACCAGTTAACCCATCCGCTAGATTTGGCCTTTCTCTGCCAGAATTGAAATCAAGGGTTTTTCCACTACGTGTTTGACTATGATTGGATAAGTTCAAATCAAATTAATTTAATTGGAATTTATGTCTTATTAATTATTATTTTTATACAAAAAACTTAATTTCTTGATGCTTCATAACATTGAATATTGCTTATTAATTGTTGAAATTTTAATACATTTAAAATTTTAAATCTAATTAAATTATATATCGACGACAATGCCCTTTTTGAAAAATTACACGTCGGAGAAGTCAAAGCTCAAAAAGGTACAAGACGATGACGGGTGAACCCATCTGCTAGGTTTGACCTATATATGCCGGAATTGAAATCAAAGTGACGTGTCTAGGATTGATCTCAATCAACTTCGGCCAAGTCCATAGCCAAACTTTCCAATTAAAGAGTTTTCTCATTTCATAAGTCCTCATTTTGGACGACAAGAGGGATCAAACCCCCTCTATCATAACGAGCTTTTGGAGCCAAAAGCAATATTCATCCAAAGTAGAGGAGTAGTGCTCGACCACTCGCTTGCGTGGCTCGGCTACAAGGAGAAAATGGAGAACAACATCAAGAAGCTTATCCATGGGCAAAGGAAGTTCAAGTCATTGGTCCAACTAAGGAGGGTCGAAACCGACCTCCACCATGGAGGATCATACTCGGCCATCATCGAGTGGAATACGGGATTTTTCTCGCTCGAGACAAAATTATGTAACCGAACTATTTTACTTTTCTTTGAATTACTTTAGTAATTTCTAGTTGCTTGCATGGTTAATATTTTGGAGGGAAATGGAAATATACTTGGGGGGTAAATTGGGCATCAAGAATTAGGAGGAGAGAGAGAAGGTTCATCTGCTGATGGGTTAGAGGGAATGCCCTATTCTTGAGCTCTTTATTGTCGTTTTACTTGAACCCTAGCTGCTCTGTTTAGGCCTCTTGGTGGGTTCCTCGCCATCCTCACTTCTAGTCGTTCCTGGAGTTTGAACCCTGAGAAGGGCGGATACCCAGTTGCGTTGCTGGAGTGCCTCTTCTTCGCCGAAGGAGCCATCATCCGAGGTGCTGTTTGCCCCTGGACCAGTGTCCAACTTCGACCGCACATCCTCATTGTCGTCGTCCTCTGAATCCTAAAATCCGAAGGTTTGAGCAACGGATCCCCAGTAAGCGTTCCTGGAACTCTCGCGCATTTTCTTCCTGTCTTTGTTATGAACATCCTGCTTCTGTTTTTGGGTACTTTCGGCCTCACTATTACAGAACAGTTTTGCGCCATATTTCGTTACCCAACCTTTGGGTCTCCTTGGATTTTGTCTTGAAAATTGCAGAACTCTTCCTATAAATTCGTGAATAACCACTGTTAAGTTTTCAGCTCTGTTGGGATTTAAATTGAGCAAGATATTCTGTTGGATTGGAGTCTTCTTCGGCCGATTTTTCGGTATAAATCCGAGGTGCGTTTGTTGTGGTTATTGCAGCATTTTGATTGCCATTAGAGCCCCATCCTTAGGCACGTCACAAGGGTTGGATTATTCTGCAACTCTCTTTCTCTCCGTGTCTGTGCGCACGTATACGCTGAAGGAAGCAAAAGATGCCTCGTACTACCACGGTGGAATGCCCTGGTTGTCCTCCATTGCGAGCTTTAGCCTTTGACAGTCTCGGTTTGATCAAGGGTAATCAAAATCCCATGTCTTTCTCTTTTGCAGAAGTCAGTCTTTCTTTGTATTTGTGTTTTCTCATTATCTGCTGTTGTGCGTTGCTAATAGTTGTCGAACATCGTGGTGAACAAAGTGGGATTCCTAAGGTCGTGGAGAGATGGGGTGACCCCGACTTCTCTAAATCCATCATAGCTACTTCTATTGTTCACCGTAAATCTAACCCTGTACGTGTGACATATTTTTTTGGCATTTTGTTTTGTTTCTTAACGGGAACATGGCTTATTTGGTTTATTGAATTTTCGAAAGTTAATCCAGTTCAAGTGGTTGTATGCGTCCTTTCGAGTATTTAGTATTTGGGTTTTGAATTTTTCTCTGAGATTGGGAGCAGTTATGCAATTGACCCTGTAATAGATATGTAGAAAGGGGTGTCCCAATGTCTTCGTTCTTGGTCCTTTTTTAGCTCAAATCTTTTATAAGTAAATGCATTTGATGTTGCGAAACTTGACATCTTATCTAGTAAAAGTCTATGTCGTTATTCTAGCACAGCAATGAGAAAAACATTTCGGTGATATGTGGTGCTTGGACTTTGATCACAAGTTTATTTTTTATTGGAACGTTCTTAATTCATTTCATAGTTATAGGTTACTGCCTCAAGGTTGTATTTTTTCTAATGTGTAATTAACTGGCTTTATATTGGATGACTCTTGTTCTTATGCTTGTGCAATTAGCATTATTCCAAAATAGCCTTTTCCTATGAGAATTGTAGATGTTAAACTCCTTTTGTATAAATTCTGAAATTGTGAAACCTTCCCTTTTTGGCAGTTGCTAGCTATTGCAAGAAAGAATGGCCAGGTATGTTACTTATTCAGATTCATGGCTGTGCAAACATGATAGTTCTAGATTATTTTTGGTATTGATTCTCTAGCATTGCAGATAGAGATTCTTAATCCTCAAAATGGGCATCTTCAAGTAGCAATTTCTGACAGTAACCATACTGAGGATCTACCTAAAGATGATGTTGTTGCTGGGTTACATTTATTTACAAAAGAGATATTTGAGTCAGCATCTAGGTAATGTCTCTACATTGAAACAATACTAAAATTATATTTCAATTTAATCTGTCATAACAGTTATTTTATTTACGTTGCATATAGCCACTCACTTCTTCAAATATAAATTTTGGTAATTAGGTCTTTCACATTGCTTACGTGTAAAACAAAAGGAAATGCCAGTTTGAGATCCATGGAAGTTTCTAACTCGTCTGCAAATATTGGTTCTTCCAAAACATGGAATGTTTGTGCTTCTGGTAGTATGACATGCTCCAAAGTTGATGGAAGTGAGAAATATGTTTTATTTGGAGGGTGAGTTTAACTTTCCAATCTCTTCAGTCTTCATTAATGTTGATATAGTATTGTATTAAACGTTTTTAGGACTAATAATACCATCTTCTTTCAGGAAGGGCGTTGAAGTTAATGTGTGGGATCTAGATGGCTGTACCAAGATTTGGGCTGCAAAATCTGTAAGGATTTGGTCACGCGATACTCTAATTTAAGAATTCTATTTGTTTGTATTTATGTTTATGTATATAGTTTGCATTCCCCTAATATCTTTTTTTTTTTTACAGCCACCTAAAAATAGCCTTGGTATTTTTACACCCACTTGGTTTACGTCAGCCACATTCCTTAGTGAAGATGATCACCGAAAATTTGTGGCTGGTACAAATAGCCATCAGGTATCGATTAAATCAAACTTAAATGGATTTTGAAAACTATATGTGTTAGCAATTCCATAGCAATAGGATAAGCGAGCTTTCTCGTAAAAGGGAGCTCTTTACTACAGAGAGGCTTTCCTTCAGCCAGATGTTTCAAAGGCCACTTTGACAATCAATTGGACTTTCCATTATTGTTTGTGTAATATTGGAATACGCCACATCTTAAATTTTAAGCATACAGAAAATGACAATATCTGATTTTGTAGATATGGCAGCATAATAAATGATAATGTATAGATGGAAATATTGTAGTCTGTCATAGCACGCTGATTGGTGGAAATGCATGAATTGTAAATGTAAACAATTATCTATATCTTGAGACTTTCTGGTTACAGGTTCGACTTTATGATATTTCGGCTCAAAGAAGACCTGTTATCTCATTCAATTTTAAGGAGACCCCTATCAAAGCACTAGTGGAAGATTTAGATGGCCGTACAATCTTCTTAGGAAATGGATCAGGTGACCTTGCATCTGTTGATATACGAACAGGTATTTGAAACGGTGTCAAGGGTCGATTTTTATTTTTTTTTTAATAATGCAAGGGATGTACTTTTCTTAACTACACTCCTCACAGGAAAACTGTTGGGATCTTTTCTTGGCAAATGTTCTGGAAGCATCAGATCTATTGCAAGGCACCCTGAGCTACCAGTTATAGCATCATGTGGTGTGTAATTTCTTTTATTTGTTGATCGCATCTCTTCTCTTTTCTTTCTAGGTATTTGGATTTCTTTGCTCATATTTTTTTCCCTCAGTGAATCACTGAAGCCCAAGTGTTTGTTTTGCTGTCTCTCTTTTCCCATTAGCTCAATACTTTGAAAATCAAAGATGCCATGCATTTAACAAAAAATCACCACATTTTTTACAAAAAAAAAAAGGAAAAATTATTATTGTCTTATTTGTTTTATGAAGAACACAATGTATTTATACCAATTGACCTTATTGGCTCAAAATTACATCTATGTACTTGTCATTTGTAGTTTTTCACATTACATGATTTTTACTTGCTTTGCAATGGGGTAACCTATTATTAACACAAGTTTGATTTTGGTTTACTGTTTGGATTCTATCCCTGTGTCCGGTACTTGTTTAGTAATTTGACTTTGGTGTCTTATTTTGGATTGTATTCTATCTGAAATTGATAAATCTGTGTTCCAGGTTTGGATAGTTTTGTTCGTTTTTGGGATATAAATTCACGGCAACTTCTTTCGGCTGTAAGTTATTATTCCGTTTATAAATAAAGTGAATTAGTCCAATTATCAAATAAAATATAGGATGATAAACTATTACTTCTAAGAAAACAGTTAATGAATGGTGTATATCGTGGTAAAAATGGAAGTAAAAGCAATTGGGTTTTGCTTCATTGTCGACTTAATTGATCAATCTTCTTCTTCATTGTTGGTGTCAGGTGTTTTTGAAGCAGCATCTGTCAAGTGTTGTTTTTGATTCCGTCTTCACCAACGAAGGTTGGTTTCCCACTTTCTTCCCTTTGGGTTATTTTGTGAAGGGAAGTTCTGACCATTTTCCTTCCATTTTTTATTGTGGCATTGGTCTGAGCAGAATCGAGGCCGGAATTGATCAAACACGACTCAGAGCTTGTGACCCAAATAAGCGATGAGGGACGACAGTTTGCTATGAAAAGAAAGAATGCAGCTGATGAAACAAAAGGAAGCAAGAGAAGAACTAAGGAAGATAAGCCAATCAAGGGGAGAAACAAAAATAAGGCATCATTTGCCAAAAACGAACAAAGCAGGAAAGCGAAATGCGAGGACGAAATTTGAAATCCAAGGATGGCATTGTGATTCAGACTGATGTTAGATTGTCTGAAGCTACACAGGCAGAAGAGACTAAGAGGAAACACTTAGAGAGAGAAATAGAACACTGTAAGTTTTACCCCCCTACGCAAGATGATTGGCGAATTCAAGGGTATCAAATTCTGTGAGTTTTTTATTCAAATTTATAATTTTGTCAACTTTTAGTAAATAGTGAAAATTTCATTTTTGCAAAGCTCTGGCCAAGTCTAGATTTTTCAAGATTTGTGGAGGAGGGTGTGATTGGCTCCCATTTGGTCTACTTCTGTCCTAGAATCGAAATGTTGTCCAACCGTTAGGTTCCAAACTGAAACTGAACCGGTTTCGAAAACTTTTTTTATTTTTTTGTTGATTTTGGGTTGGTTTATTGGATTTTAGGCTCAATTGTTAGTTATTTTGGATTTTGGGTCGGTTTTAGTTGGATTTTTGTCGGATTACCGACCATGGTTTGACTTTACATAGAATGTACTACTCAATCAAAACTAGTTCTGGTTCCTAAAATAGCACAAACCGAACGAAACTAGGATTGAATTTCGTATTTGGTTTGAATTACACTATGGTCCCCTTTTTTTCCCACTAAGCGAGAGTTTCTTCCCTAATTTAAAGTGTTTATTTGTAATGTTTTTTAATTTTATTTCATATATAATAATATTACATTACATATTGAAAAAGAGAATCGTTAAAAGTAAATCAATTAAACTTGTTTTTAACATTTTATTTGGTTTATATGTCAAAATCTTCCTGGATTTTTTTATCCCTTGAATTTAGTTTTTAAAATAAGATTTTGTAATTTATTATTGAGTTATTGCAAATAATTGTAATTAAATACCGAATAACAATGTTTTGTGGAAAGTCGAAAAAATCACGAAAACGGGATGTTGGGATTTTACTTGGAAAAAATTCTCGAGAAAAAATATGGACATAAGATAATATTATATTACGGATATCAAAATATAATCGTAAAGTTTGACCACTTAACTTTGTAATGCAGGCCATCAAAAAGAATTTAAGTCAATAATTCAAAAAATTCTCACGTTAACACAAATTAAATACAAAGTAGGGTTTTCAGTATGACTCAAAAAGAATTTAGAACGTTGAACTCTAACACACTTTATCAGTAGTGTTTATGTTATAATACGATGTGACATTCGTTAATACGACGATTTTAGTTTCTTATAAATATGCAAAAAAATAAATTTGTGGGGAAGATCATTATAAAAAGGTTACAATTGCTTTTTTTGTTATTGGGTATAAAATATGTTTTTAATTCTTATAATTTGAAGATTATTTTTACAATTTAATTTTTTCATAAAAATTTTCGTGTTTTGAATTTTATTTTTAAATGTAAATTTAATTTTTTTCATTACTATATATATATATATAAAGGTAGGCATAGGCATAGCATAGCTGACCTTGCTTCCACATTAATTTTGTCATTTTGAGTAGCTTTTTATTAATTCTGGGTCATAAAAGTCTAACACCAACTGTAATGATTTTATCCAAAAAAATTCAGCTTTTTCACTTTTTTTAGAACTATTTTTTTATTTATTTTTTAACCCTATGTATATTTTAGAACTAGAATTTAAGAGGGATAAATAATTAATACATCCAAAGTCTAAAAAAGATGTAATTACCTATAATTGCTGCTACCATTTATCCCATCAGCTCAGCTCTACCCTCTTTCCTCAATCCATTCTTTTGCAATCATAAAAAACCAAACATAAAACAAACAAAATTGCATTATTTCCAACAAATATAACTAATTTTCAAGAACTAATTAGGAAAAAAAACATAAATCGTGTTTTTAAACAACTTATCGTGCTTTGAAAACAATATGTTTAAATGCAAATAAAAAACACAATCTGTCAAGCATTTATCAGTCTCATCATACATATATGGTAGAAATCGAACACTAATACGAAAAAATATATATATAATTTGATACCGAAATTTAACGTGAGAAAACCTTTTAAAAAGCTAAAAGCATACAAAAATATTTACTATATCAACTATACTACGATCAGGAGTTTTGTAACTCAAACTTACATACAAGTCGAACTAACATTAAAAATTCTAATAATTTGAATAAATGATTGAGGGTCTTAATCTGCATGAATAAATGAGTTTACCTAAACATTTCTATAACAATTTTGAAGCAATGATTACATCCAACTAATCCATCAATCTACGTTCAGATCTTTATATGGTTATAATGGAACCCAGCATAGAGAACAGGTCTCTCATAAAATAATAAAAAACAAAAGTAATCCACTCCTCAAAAATTATAAAATATTTGCAGACTTCAATCTTTGTCCCCTTCTATCTACATGGTTTCTGGTCAAGCACTTAATAACAATAATGCACATTTCTATAGACTATAGTGTTTGCCAGCCCACATTAATCATAGCTTTTAATATGACGTGCAGGAGAGTGAAATCAAAGATAAAGGAAAGGTACTTACTCCAATTGCTCTGCCTTGGAAGTGTGACATAAACTATATATTATCTGCAAATTTTCAGGCATAATGGTCAACATAATACAGATTGATATGCAATATAATAAGAGACAAAGCCTTATATCTATAACAATAACAATAGCATGATTTGATCAGAGAAGAGGAGAGGATATGCTTGTAATGTAAACCAAACAGTTTCTAAATTATGCTCTTTTATTAAAACAATGCTAATATTCTTCTGAAAAATAATAGGAACGGCTGTAAAGTTTCAAAAAGCCTTCAACATTTTAACCATGACTTTATCAGAGAACTGAACCGATTGATTCTGTGTCAGATTGCAAAAAGTTCTTTGGCCTCTGCTTTTGCCTCCTTTGGATAAACTCAAGAAAACAAACAACCAATTAATCCAGTCTGGTCTAAGTTCAAGTTCAATCGAATGAAACTAATTATGGAGCTAGGAGACATAATATTCAAATAATCCAGATAATTAAATACAAAGCAAGTATTTTTCAAAATCTGTACAAATTTTCCTGTATGAAGTAATGCTAGCTATCTATGTCTGGTAAGTACTTAATTGCCTTAAAAAATATTCAGTGAAGTACCAAGGAGCTATTTCTCTGATTTTGCCCCAAAAACCGGTTAAGAAAGCCACCAGGTCATTCATAGTTAGTCAGATACTCTAATATACTCGAATATATAGCGATATAACAAAATAACGCAACAACTAGAAAAGGATAGTCAACTGGCGAGCATTTACTACAAACTTTAATCTTAGTTTCCTCACAAACTAGTGTAATACATAATATTAGCCTAAAACACAACATTCCTTTTCTGAGTTCACTTCACTGATCCATAAAGTACATGTATTAAGTTCTTATAAAGAAAATCCTAGAAAAGAGAGCAAATTATAATATGACAAGAGTTTCCAACCCAACAAGTATTTAAGCTGAGCCTTGATAAAGTATGCTCTCAAAAATCTGATATATTCTTCGACTGGCAACAAAAGTCTTCCGTTATTTTTTTTAGAGAAAAACCTACTTGGGGCCAATGTCCTTCAGAGCACAAATCTGCTCTTCTCCCATGGCAGACATCACAGTGACAACAAGATCTTTACCGTCAGAAAAACCCTCCTTTATCTGCACACGCATTTCATCATTTAATAACATTAAGCAATCTTAAAATAATCAAATGACATCAAATTTGGTGTAGACATGCTTGGCTCCTTCCTAAAACTCTACTTAAAGTTTACTAGATTAATTACAGGAGGTGAAGATTATCTTCCGTTCTATAGTTGAGAGAGAGAGAAGAAAGAGTTAAGGCCAACAAAACTTGTCAATCTAGCAAACTCGTCAAGTGTAGAAATACATACAAAAACATAAACATGTAGGAAGACATACTAAAATTACTCTAATTGATTTAAGGATATTTACTTCAAAACACAAGGAAAAAAGTAAATGTGATGCGCATTAAACCCACCTGGGTAAGCAAACCATCATCACTTGGGAGCCTCAGATCATCCTTAGTGTTTCCATTTTCTGTCAGCAAGCTCACCTTCCAAGTTCAAACATTTGATTCAGTAAGAAAAAATAACGGAAAAAACAAGAAAACAGAAAATTTGGTTTCCTTACAAATCCATCCTCTGAAATATCGATAAGCTGATAATCAGTGCGATTAACATGAGGAACCTGTAAATTAATTAGAAAAAAATGTAAACCACCAAGTGCATTTCAAACAATTTACTATTACAGCAGAGGAGATAACTACGTACATCACAGTTATGGGAAGAGGGAACTATATCATCAAACTTCTTGCCAGTGAAAATGTCAATTCCAACAAAGTGGCACTTAGCATGGCCATGTTTTCCAGTCTTGGAGGTAGAAACTTCAACAACCTGTTATAAACTATGACCGTCATCAAACTTTACCCCACAAACAAGAATGAATGACTCTAATTCCAATATTTCGTAAAATCAAAAATACAGTTCAAGTATTAACGTCTCAGTAAGCTACTGTTAAACATCAAGGGCAAACACTGTCAGACAATGGGTAAGTAAATTACGGCCACGATTTACAAATTGAAGAATGGAAGTCGATATCAGCACACCTAAAAGCAAAGCTACGAGTTTGTTAACAAACACCTTTTCATATTGGTAATCGATTATATTGATAAAAAAAATGAGTGAGAGCTAAAAAGTACTCAACACGAGATGGGTTATAAACTCTCCTCGTTTTGTTAACAGCACCATGAAACCCATAACTTAACTTAATCACACTTACTAAATAAAAACGATTAACTACAGAAGCAATAAAGGCTTGTTTGATTGGTAGAGAGTACGGGAAAAGCTTATGCAAATTTACAGGAAACTGAAATTTTATGTAACTTCAGGAGCAGAAAGATCACAAACATGGCAAAATCTCAACATTTTGAGTGCATCATTGTTCTCACAGAGATTTTTGATCTGAAATCATTCATCCTTTTGGCATTTCGATATACAATGATCCAAATGCGCACTCAGACCAAAACTCATAAAACAAAAATGTGGGAAAAAGCAACAAACGATCTGACATAAATATCGTGTGAACACCTAAAACCAATTCCAAAAGAACAAGCAGATGAAAGAGAGAGAGAGAGAGAGAGAAGAAGACCTTGCAAGGGCGGGCCTTGATGACGATGTAGCCATTCTTGCGAACAGTACCAGCTTGCTGAGGGTAGGTTTTGGAGGCGCCGGCGTCGGCCTTGGATTCAAACTGATGATCTTCGCTGTCGGACATGATTCTGCACTCGAATTCACCTCAACCGTACCGATCAGGCTCCACTCCAGTATATGCCGTATGCCGCCCTGACGACGAAAGATAATATCTAATATAATTCATTATCAATTTAACACGTAAAGTACTAAAGTTACAAAATAAGTGATAAAATTTCAATTAAATTGAATATTGTTGAAAAAAATTACAATAGATGCACTGTCCGTCCGTTCTGTTTTCAGTATATTATATAAACGGACGTACATTAGATCAACAGGATAGACAACAGACACACTCGTATATAGAGAGTGCGTCCGTTTGTATGAGTGATTATTTTTCAAAAGATTTATAATAACTCATACAAGTGTTAGAAAAAAAATAAAAAAATTTATATTATCTTCATATGATGTGGTGAACATATAGTAAAAATTTCAAGTAAATTGAATGTTGTTTGTTATTTTTTTAAATTTAATTTTTAAAATGAAAAAAAAAATAAGGACTAATCGAGCGGTCTATCCAGACCGGTCGACCGCCGACAGGTGAGGTTTAAGTTGCTTTTTTTTTTTTTATATATACTTTAAGGTTTGGATTGGTCGAATGTTAAGGGTTTTTTTTTTAAAAAATTCATACTTAAGTGTTTAAATTAAAATAAATCCAATTTAAAAGTAAATGGTTTAATGTATTTGAATTTATGGAAAGATGAGATTTTATAATCTTAATGAATTCAAATTTTTAAGGAATAAAAAAGCATTTATTTATTAATAAGAAATAATAACTCTATTGTGCAATCGATTAAGTTCAAAATCTTGGTTTTCATAGTTTATAATTAGGTTAAAATTTCTCATTAATTGGAAAAGATGGTATGCACATGCTAAATTTAGCAGATAAATTAGTGATAATATTTAAATTATTAATAGTTGAAAGGTGGAAGTTTTTTTGTAAAAAAAAAAAAAAAAAATTTAAAGTTTAATACGTAAAAGACCCAAAAAGTTTTTTCATCCAATAACAGGTGAGAATTTTTTTTTTTTGGTAATTTTATTAATTATTAATTTTTATTTTTACGTAAGTATGCGTATTATATATCCGATGTTATCTTGAATTTCGTTACATTGTTAAGATGTTGAAGTGTTGCGATTTCTAATATTATCGGTTTTCTATGATAATTTTATTCAATATTTTTCCAAAGTATCGAAAAGTCAATTATTCGTATAAGACTCTGAACTTGTGGATTTTCGGTGTTAGGCACGGTGGGATTTGTAGTTATTGTCATAGTGATCATCTTAATACACAGGTCTTACGAATCTTAAACGAGGATGAAGTCACGAGAGAAGACATACGTACATACGAGATCGTTACAAAATTTATTGACGAAGTCTCGTGTTTATTTTTATTATTTAATGTGAGATTAATTACTGATACTGATACTCATGTAATTATTGTTGTTTTATTTTAAACTATAGTTTTTTTTTACTAATCATTTAGAAGAAGATACAGTACAATATCCAAAGTCATTATTAGACAACTTAAGTTTATTATAATTATTTTATAAAATAATTAAATAAAATTATAATAAATAGTACAAGTTTTAAAAATTACTAAAAATTTTCAGATTATCTTCTTACGATAATAATCAAGTAGTAAAAATTTCAAGTAAATTGAGTATCGATTGACATTTTTATAAAATTAATATCAATTATTTTTTTATTTTATAAATTAATTTAATAAAAATATGTAACGATATTCAATTTAGTCGTAAATTTTTAAATTGATAATGAATTATATTGATATTATTCTTCGTCAGGCGGCGTATACTGGAGTGGAGTCTGATCGGTACGGTTGAGGTGAATTCGAGTGCAGAATCATGTCCGACAGCGAAGATCATCAGTTTGAATCCAAGGCCGACGCCGGCGCTTCCAAAACCTACCCTCAGCAAGCTGGTACTGTTCGCAAGAATGGCTACATCGTCATCAAGGCCCGCCCTTGCAAGGTCTTCTTCTTCTCTCTCTCTCATCCGCTTGTTCTATTGGAATTGTTTTAGGTGTTCACACGATATTTATGTCAGATCGTTTGTTGCTTTTTCCCTCATTTTTGTTTTATGAGTTTTGGTCTGAGTGTGCATTTGGATCATTGTATATCGAAATGCCAAAAGGATGAATGATTTTAGATCAAAAATCTCTGTGAGAACAATGATGCACTTAAAATGTTTAGATTTTGCCATGTTTGTGATCTTTCTGCTCCTGAAGATACATAAAATTTCAGTTTCCTGTAAATTTGCATAAGCTTTTCCCATACTCTCTCTACCAATCAAACAAGCCTTTATTGCTTCTGTAGTTAATCATTTTTTTTTAGTAGAAGAAGTGTGATTAAGTTAAGTTATGGGTTTCATGGTGCTGTTAACAAACGAGGAGAGTTTATAACCCATCTCGTGTGATTGAGTACTTTTTATGTCTCACTCATTTTTTTTATCAATATAATCGATTACCAATATGAAAAGGTGTTTGTTAACAAACTCGTAGCTTTGCTTTTAGGTGTGCTGATATCGACTTCCATTCTTCAATTTGTAAATCGTGGCCGTAATTTACTTACCCATTGTCTGACAGTGTTTGCCCTTGGTGTTTAACAGTAGCTTACTGAGACGTTAATACTTGAACTGTATTTGTGATTTTACGAAATATTGGAATTAAAGTCATTCATTCTTGTTTGTGGGGTAAAGTTTGATGACGGTCATAGTTTATAACAGGTTGTTGAAGTTTCTACCTCCAAGACTGGAAAACATGGCCATGCTAAGTGCCACTTTGTTGGAATTGACATTTTCACTGGCAAGAAGTTTGATGATATAGTTCCCTCTTCCCATAACTGTGATGTACGTAGTTATCTCCTCTGCTGTAATAGTAAATTGTTTGAAATGCACTTGGTGGTTTACATTTTTTTCTAATTAATTTACAGGTTCCTCATGTTAATCGCACTGATTATCAGCTTATCGATATTTCAGAGGATGGATTTGTAAGGAAACCAAATTTTCTGTTTTCTTGTTTTTTCCGTTATTTTTTCTTACTGAATCAAATGTTTGAACTTGGAAGGTGAGCTTGCTGACAGAAAATGGAAACACTAAGGATGATCTGAGGCTCCCAAGTGATGATGGTTTGCTTACCCAGGTGGGTTTAATGCGCATCACATTTACTTTTTTCCTTGTGTTTTGAAGTAAATATCCTTAAATCAATTAGAGTAATTTTAGTATGTCTTCCTACATGTTTATGTTTTTGTATGTATTTCTACACTTGACGAGTTTGCTAGATTGACAAGTTTTGTTGGCCTTAACTCTTTCTTCTCTCTCTCTCAACTATAGAACGGAAGATAATCTTCACCTCCTGTAATTAATCTAGTAAACTTTAAGTAGAGTTTTAGGAAGGAGCCAAGCATGTCTACACCAAATTTGATGTCATTTGATTATTTTAAGATTGCTTAATGTTATTAAATGATGAAATGCGTGTGCAGATAAAGGAGGGTTTTTCTGACGGTAAAGATCTTGTTGTCACTGTGATGTCTGCCATGGGAGAAGAGCAGATTTGTGCTCTGAAGGACATTGGCCCCAAGTAGGTTTTTCTCTAAAAAAAATAACGGAAGACTTTTGTTGCCAGTCGAAGAATATATCAGATTTTTGAGAGCATTTGTGGATTGACTTTATCAAGGCTCAGCTTAAATACTTGTTGGGTTGGAAACTCTTGTCATATTATAATTTGCTCTAGGATTTTTCTTTATAAGAACTTGATAATATGTACTTTATGGGATCAGTGAAGTGAACTCAGAAAAGGAATGTTGTGTTTTAGGCTAATAATATGTATTACACTAGTTTGTGAGGAAACTAAGATTAAAGTTTGTAGTAAATGCTCGCAATTTGACTATCCTTTTCTAGTTATTGCGTTATTTTGTTATATCGCTATATATTCGGGTATATTTGAGTATCTGACTAACTATGAATGACCTGGTGGCTTTCTTAACCGGTTTTTGGAGCAAAATCAGAGAAATAGCTCCTTGGTACTCCACTAAATATTTTTTAAGGCAATTAAGTACTTACCAGACATAGATAGCTAGCATTACTTCATACAGGAAAATTTGTACAGATTTTGAAAAGTTACTTGCTTTGTATTTAATTATCTGGTGGATTATTTGAATATTATGTCTCCTAGCTCCATAATTAGTTTCATTCGATTGAACTTAAACTTAGACCAGATTGGATTAATTGGTTGTTTGTTTTCTTGAGTTTATCCAAAGGAGGCAACAGCTGAGGCCAAAGAACTTTTTACAATCTGACACAGAATCAATCGGTTCAGTTCTCTGATAAAGTCAAGGTTAAAATGTTGAAGGCTTTTTGAAACTTTACAGCCGTTCCTATTATTTTTCAGAAGAATATTAGCATTGTTTTAATAAAAGAGCATAATTTAGAAACTGTTCGGTTTACATTACAAGCATATCCTCTCCTCTTCTCTGATCAAATCATGCTATTGTTATTGTTATAGATATAAGGCTTTGTCTCTTATTATATTGCATACCAATCTGTATTATGTTGACCACTATGCCTGAAAATTTGCAGATAATATATAGTTTATGTCACACTTCCAAGGCAGAGCAATTGGAGTAAGTACCTTTTCTTTATCTATGATTTCACTCTCCTGCACGTCATATTAAAAGCTATGATTAAGGTGGGCTGGCAAACACTATATAGTCTATAGAAATGTGCATTATTGTTATTAAGTGCTTGACCAGAAACCATGTAGATACAAGGGACAAAGATTGAAGTCTCCAAATATTTAATAATTTTTGAGGAGTGGATTACTTTTGTTTTTTATTATTTTATGAGAGACCTGTTCTCTATGCTGGGTTCCATTATAAACATATAAAGATCTGAACGGAGATTGATGGATTAGTTGGATGTAATCATTGCTTCAAAATTGTTATAGAAATGTTTAGGTAAACTCATTTATTCATGCAGATTAAGACCCTCAATCATATATTCAAATTATTAGAATTTTTAGGATTAGATCGATCGACTTGCATGTAAGTTCGCGTTACAAAACTCGCGATCGTAGTATAATTGATATAGTAAATATTTTTGTATGCTTTTAGTTTTTTAAAAGGTTTTCTCACATTAAATCTCGGTATCAAAATTATATATATATTTTTTCGTATTAGTGTTCGATTTCTACCATATATGTATGATGAGACAGATAAATGCTTGACAAATTATCGAGTATCTTAGCATTTAACGAATATATAATCGTAGGTTACGATAGTCAATTTGTGATTCTTATCTGCATTTAAACAGATTGTTTTGAAAGCACGATTTATGTTTTTTTTCCTGATTAGTTCTTGAAATTAAGTTATATTTTTTGGAAATAATGCAATTTTGAATTGAGGAAAGAAGGTAGAGTAGAGCTGAGCTAATGGGATAGAGGGTAGTAGCAAATAGCAATTATAGGTTAAGATGGAAAGAAGACTTGACAGACAGCACATGCCAATTTCTTAAAAGATTAGGCAAATCCTCTCTCCCACACATGTGATGGAGTAAATTTATTCACCTTTTTATTATATTTTTTTTCATTATTTCTTGAAAAAAAAAATAGAATAAATTTGAAGGGAAAAATTGATTTCCATTTGTTCTTCAATTTAATGGTTTGATCAGTTTTTTTCTTTTTTAAACTAAAAATGTTAGAAAACGAGGAAGGAACGTGTCACTATTGAGCGGACGAGCACAATTTGGTTGCTATGAATGTATTTCTCAGTGGACATGATTCATTTTGCTTACGAACACGGGCTATAGCCAGAGCGGAGGTGTAGATTGTATGAGAAGTCTTTCCTATATTCCCACTCTCGTTGATGTTTCAAGAGCATTTGGAGCATTTTATGTCTAGGTCGAGTGGAATCGTGAGTAACTATCCAGTTCGCGGTTTTGGGAGTCAAAATCATAAAAAATTGAATCGAACTGTGGGTAAAAAATTTAATAAAAAATCAGTTAAAACTCAATCCAAAATTCCAATATATCGCCTCAAAGCAACAAAAAAAAAACTTTATAAACAAAAATAAAGATTCGGGTCCAGTTCCAAAAATTGAGAACTATTTGGGTACAATTCAATCGGACCGAACTGACTTTACCCACCTCTAAAGAAGATTCGTCGACGTTGAACAAAAAGAAATGTCTATGTAATTAAAAAGTGCAAAAGCTGCATTTTTTGGATAAAAAAGTGAAGGCTCTGTTAAAAGCATTGCAGTTGGTGTGAGACTTTTATGATCCAAAATTAATAAAAATGCAAAATTACAAAATTAATGTGGATACAGGTCAGCTATGCTATGCCTAGCTTTACAGTTTATTTTATTTTATCCTGATGATTTATAATATATATATATATATATATATATATATATTATATATATATATATATATATATATATATTAAACCTAGCTATCTGTAGGGATAATTAGAATGTATAATCTTCCATACTAATTTTTGGTCCTAAAATTTATTTTGTCATTACAAAATTAATGTGGATACAGGTCAGCTATGCTATGCCTAGCTTTACAGTTTATTTATTTTATCCTGATGATTTATATATAGATATATATATATATATATATATATATATATATATATATATATATATATATATATTAAACCTAGCTATCTGTAGGGATAATTAGAATGTATAATCTTCCATACTAATTTTTGGTCCTAAAATTTATTTTTGTCATAAATTTGTCGAAAAAAATACCAATTTTTATCTATGTTATCTATTAATATTAGTTGAAAGATATAGTTGAAATAACCCGACTCTTGTGTCTTGAGCTAAATTGGTTAACAAATTTCTTATTTTTTACATGTAGCTAAATTGGTTTGAATCATTTTGTTGGTTTTGACGGTTTTCATGTACGACGGAATTCACTGTTATTCATAATAATAGTAACATGCGTTACCATTGTGATTTTAAAACTATTTTAAAAATCACAAATAACCATAAATTGAATCAGTTTAAAAGAAAATATTTTTAAAAAAATATGTAAAATAAAAAGAAAAATTACCAATCAGAATCTTAAAGTATACATTTTTTTATTTCAAACCCTAAACTATCATTACTGACGCCATTAACCTTAAACTATAAAAACCTAACTAATCCAACCTTGGCGGACGTCCGTTTACTGTTCGTTCTCGAATTTTGCTGTAGTTTAGACGAACTCTTAATATCAGAGTCTCTCTGTTACCGAGAACAGACAGACTGTTTCAAAACACAATCCATCTGATCTTTCTGAAGCTCATTCGCGCGTTTTCCTTCGCAAAAACTACGTTTCTCTTGGAACTCTTGCAATTTTTTTTTGCAGAAAATCGACCGAAAAACGTTCCAAGTTATGGCTTTCTCGATTCTGAATTGTTTCGTTCGATTTTTATCCAATAAACCTCATAAATTCGAATTGAATAAACTAATCTCTCAGTCATTTCAGTATAATTTTTCCAAATTATATGCCGAATTGAATAATTCCGGCAAATCAAAAAGACAACCGGTTAGTTATAAACTCCAATTTCGTACAAGCCAAACAGGAAATTCGTGCAGTTCTGAAAATTATAAACTCTAAGCTCTAGAGCTAGAGATGACGATGAAGATGATATTATAAACAAAGTAACAAACAATCAAATTCACGCGGTTCTGGGAATTCAAAATTTTCAGCGATCCGGTCGGATTTCACAAATTTGTTGGATAAAAATCAAAACAAACAATTCATAATCGATAAAGTAATACCCTGGAGCAATTTTCGGTAGATTTTCTGTAAAAAAATTGCGAAGTGTCGAAAGGAAATCGTCGGTAATGGAGAGGAAAACGTGCGAAATGCGAATGAGCTTCGAGAAGCTCTCTGTTCTGATATAATTGTGAGATCAGATGCACTCGGCGAGAGTGGTGACTCTCCGCTCTAGTCCTAATTTTAAAAATGGACGCACTCTCTATATAAGAGTGCGTCCGGTGAGGACAACGGACAGACTCTCCAAGAGAGAGTTCGTCCGTTTTCTATCCTGTTGATCCAACGTGTGTCCGTTTATATAATACATTGGAAACAGAACGGACGAATAGTGTAGAACGGAGGGTGAACACCCCCCAGAGTGCGTCCGATGGTTGTTTCCAAGTGGCACGTTGCCAGAGAAGAACAGACGGACGATGTTTTTCGAGAGTGCGCACCATCTGCGGCAAAAAATATAAACTGACGGATAGTGTTTTGTAACAAACTGTCAGTTCTCGATAATAGACAGACTCTGATATTAAGAGTCTATCCGTTCTACGGCAAAGTTCGAGAACGGACGATAAACGGAAGTTCGCCATGGTTGAATTTGTTAGGTTTTTCATAGTTTAAAGTTAAAGGCGTCAGGAATGATAGTTTAGGGTTTGAAATAAAAAAAAAAAAAAGCATATACTTTATGGTTTTAATTGGTAATTTCCCAAAGAAAAATGCATTTTGAGAAATATTTTTACTCAGGTACTCCTGTCTGATCTTAACAGCTTTAACTCAGGATCAAATACTTTTCATAGACTTTGAAACTATTGAGTCTTCTCTGAAAATCTTTTCATTTAAATTCTTGACGTGTTGACATTAAACTTATGAGAATAACACACTCTTATATTTGTGGAGATACGTGTTCTCAACACATGAGACATCTCTTTTCGATCTTAAACAACGTTTTTCTAAAATCGAATCCAAGAAATGTCACATATTTTCTTTCTAAAGGATTATATCTGTCTCTATTTATCTCTCACTCTATTTGTCAAATGACATTTGACATTTTTATATATCTCTTTAAAAAAACAGATTTATTTTAATAAAAATTAATTTTTAAAAATAAATCTAACTAATCAAATATACTATATTTCATTAATAGTTGATTTATCTAATAAATTAAATTTGTCGATTAATCATATAATTTAAAAACAATTTTTAGAATATATTTATGAAAACAACTTTTCAAGATAATTTTATTTTATGAGATTTTCTAGATATATTTTAAATTTTTAAACAAACTATAAGTCAATTGTAAATCAAATATTATCTGATCAGATTCTTCAAATATACTTTTAAATCAAATTTCAAAAATCTGATTTGATAGTTTGTTAAATAACAAACTTCAATTTAAATTTGTAGATCAAATCTCATCTTATGAGATTCTTCAAATATAATTTAAATCTCTTAAAATAATCTCATCTACTGAGACATTTTATTTCGAATAATAATGTATTCATTTGAGTATCTATAAATGATTAATAATTTATATATTTGTTTTTTTAACATGAAAATTTGTATAGTTATATAAGATGACAAAGAGACTGATGAACCTATAGTCCTAAGCTCCAATAATATTTATTAATTAATATAAACTTTTTATATTAATTAACACAATTATTAACTCTAGAGTAATTTCACTAAATACCTAGAGTTGCACTTTTAAAACTGTAAAGTATATATACTCAAAGTAATACCCATTGATATAGTCATTACATATGTATTAATCATTCATTAAGATTCATAATAGAGCTGAGTATAAAATCCGTTAAGCTCTCATATTACATTTTTATCATTGACTACCATTAGTTCTTAATTGAATAATTAATTTATAACATTTATGAATTTGCACGCTAATTATTCAATCTCCGAACTAACAAACATGAGAATATTGTATTATATATTTCATTATATCAATACTAGCATTCTCAGCTACTCATTTAATTTATTCCCAAAATGCAAGACTCGTGTAACGTAGCTCGTACAAAACTATACCGAATAAATTAAAAAATAAATTGAAATGAAATAAGAATCTACTAAATACAATGAATTAAGATCATACATATATGACTATCATTATGATAAAATTAATTGTTCTTCATTTAACGGATATTATAAGGGCAATATAATTTAATATGGTTCAGTCCAATATAATCATATTATATAAAATACAATTACTTTATATTACTATATATATAATCAGGATATGACTATACGTTCTCAACGAAGTGAACTGTATTTATAATTTTATTAATTTGAAGATTTTATACTTCAAATATAAGTCATGGATTAATGTGATTATTTCTTTTTAAATTTAATCCCACATATATCAACATGTATGTAAATTTAAAATTACGCAAATAATCAATGATTTTTCTTTGAATTTATAAAACATATCGTATAATGCAAATATAAAAAATAATCATAAAGATTATTTATTTATTTATTACATGCAATAAAAATGTTCATAACATTTACTTGTTGGACACAATATACCAAACACATTTGACTTCAGTTAATTATTTTAACGAAACAACGCAGCCAAAAAAAATATTTCATTACTTTTCTATTACATTTAGTGATCAAATAGATTAGATAAACATTTAAAAATAAATTTCAAAATTAAATTAAACTGTAAAAATAATCTTCAAATTACAAGAATTAAAAAAATATTTTATACCCAACAACAAAAAGACAATTGTTAACCCTTTTTTATAGTGATTCTTCACGACAAATTTATTTTTTTGCATATTTATAAAAAACCAACATCATCGTATTAATGAATTTTACATCATATTATAACATAAACACTAGTTATAAAATGTGTTAGAGTTCAATATTCTAAATTATTTTTGAATCGGACCGAAAATGTAACGACCCCTTTTCCCAGCAAGATATTGTTCGCTCTAGGGATTGAGTCGTAGCCCAATATCCTCCCATCACGGCTTTGTTTGACGAGAACTTCTCAGAAGGTTACCCAACCTAGAATTGCTCTCGCCGAAGCACTTTTAACTTCGGAGTTCTTATGAGATCCGTTGTCAATTGTGCTCCAAAACGCGTCTTGCTATGTTGGGAGGGTTTCTTTACATATGTTTCATTTCCATATACTTCCCCAAGCGATGTGGGATTGTGACGACCCCCTCTTTAAGACCCGGGATTCGCCTATACTCGAGTCCGAGATTCGCCTACACTCGGCTTAGGTCCCGAGGTTTGCCCCGCAACCCGAGATTTGCCCCGCAGTCGTACTCATACGTGCACATTCGGATCATCACAGAAAACCCTACTTCGTATTTATCTTTTATTACAACTCTCGTTAAGTGGTCAAATTGCAATTATATCTCATGTCCATATTTTTCTTGAGAATTTTTTCCGAGTAAAATTTCAACATCTCGTTTTCGTATTTTTTTTTTTTATTATTTCGACTTTCAACAAAACATTGTTATTGAGTATTTAATTAAAATTATTTGCCATCACATTGCAATAACTTAATAATAAATTACACAATTTTATTTTTAAAACTAAATTCAAGGGATAAAAAATCCAGGAAAATTTTGACATATAAACCAAATAAAATGTTAAAAAAAGGTTTAATTAATTTACTCTTAATGATTCTCTTTTTATTTTTACAGGCTCCTTATTTTCTTTCAATTAAATTTAAATTATTAATTTATTTTTAGGCAGTTCTACATTTATCTTCTAAATAATGAAAATAATATGATAAATTATAAATAATTAAAATAAGTTATTAATTTCAATAGTTAATGTGTTAAATTTAGAAGAATTAAGAATAAAAAATAGAAAAAATTATCTAAATTTATAATGCACAACAAATTTTTGGAAAAATAAAAATTAAATTGTATATTAGCTTCTCGTATAATCTATCTTATTTTTTATTTTTTAACATATTTTTTTTAAATATTTCTTATTTGTTAAAAAATATTATTCAAAACAAATTTCATTTTTTTATTATTTGAAACAAAAATCTAATCATTAAGACTTCAAAGTCTTTTCCGGTGGAAAATTT
Source organism: Begonia masoniana (assembly GCA_022432975.1). Classification (NCBI taxonomy): domain Eukaryota; kingdom Viridiplantae; phylum Streptophyta; class Magnoliopsida; order Cucurbitales; family Begoniaceae; genus Begonia; species Begonia masoniana. The sequence continues at coordinate 2,105,727 of CM039507.1, forward strand.
GGCAGTATGAAGAGTTTTTTTCCTTTTCGCATTAATTTCAAGTCTTTACAACGCTGAGTCAAAAGAAACTTCCAACAATCATTCAAATTCCATCAAAATTCGATTGTTCAAAACTTGGGTTAAGTTCCCATTTGCGACTGTCACCCAACACTTCGATAGTTCACATGAGAATCAACTGATAATTCCAAATGAAAGACTGCATTTAATTCTGTTTGCAGATTTTTTGTACTTGTGTTTTGAGTTTTCTCACTCAAAAATCGATTCGAAACATTAAAAAAATGGTGGAATTAATGAAAGACTGCGACCAATAGTTTACATCTTTCCGTTGATTACGCTGAGTTCTTAGTGGAGCCGCTCATTAAAGCCTTCATCCACCATCGCCCAGGCCACAATTATCGCAGAAGTTCAACCCCATGGGAAGGGTAAAAAGAAAATAGAGTTGGGAGAGAGAGAGAGAGATAGTGACGGTAGTCTGAAAAGGGAAAGGAGGAACAAGCGTCTGAACTTTGCTGAGTGGGGATATAAAGCTTGTTACTTTCTGGTTTTCTGAGTATTTTTCTGCGAAGGTTCTAATATTTTCAGTTTTTATCATCTGGGTCAGTCCTGGTTTTTATGGTGGTGGTCGAGTGATTGCTAATGGGGTGTGTGAGCTCGAAGCAGGCGGTGTTAGTGACGCCTGCGTTGGATCACTCCGGTGTCTTTAAGGACAATGCCTCGTTGGGTCTTGGGCAATCGGGTCGGAGCCGTTCGGAACTGGAGAAGGAAGGGAAGTCGAAGGTGAAGGCGAGGATCAAAGCTCCGGCTGGGCTGGGGGATTCAGGTAGCGAGTTAGGTGAGTCAGGGAGAACAAGCTCGAATGGCGGAGGTGGAGAATCTTTGAGCTTCCGACTGGGGAATCTGCACAAATACCTCGAGGGGGAGCAAGTGGCTGCGGGTTGGCCGCCCTGGCTCAGCGCCGTCGCCGGAGAAGCCGTTCACGGTTGGGTTCCTGTTCGTGCTGATGCCTTCGAGAAGTTGGAAAAGGTTCTTCTGATTTATATAATTCATAGTTTCCATTCCATTTTCTTTTTCTTCAACAGCCTTTGAATATATCCCCAGTTGAAGATAGTTCTGAGTTCTGAGTTCTGAGTTTTCCGATGTTACTATGCAAATGTTGTCTGGTCTGAAGTCACGGGTTCTTAATACCGGTGGTTCTCATCTGTTCTTCTTGACCATGGTCGTGATCTACTCTATAACATAACTTGAACTCGCCTTTTTGGATTGAATAGTTGAAGTTCTTTCATTTCGACGCATATTTTTCGTAAAACTTCTATCCAATCGATAAAATTGCCAGGATATTTTATCTTGGTAGCTTTATTTCGTACAGCGTTAGTGTTTTTTTCCGAGTTTCTCTCTGTTTTGCATCGCTTATCTTGTGTTTTAAACAGATTGGACAAGGAACGTATAGTAGTGTATTTCGAGCCCGAGAGCTTGAAACAGGGAGGATAATTGCTTTGAAGAAGGTTCGATTTGATAATTTCGAGCCGGAGAGTGTTCGGTTTATGGCTCGGGAGATAACGATTCTCCGCAGGCTCGACCACCCCAACATCGTGAAATTGGAAGGCTTGATTACGTCACGATTATCGTGTAGTATATACCTCATCTTTGAGTACATGGATCATGACATTACTGGCCTACTTTCTTGTCCTGATGTCAAGTTCAGTGAATCACAGGTAAAGCTCTATTCTTAAACTTCGATAGAACTTTGATCAATGAAGGATGAAACTTGATTAAATTTGACTCCCTTGCTTTTATTTTTGAGTATGAAATAGATATCACAAAATTTCGCGAGAGAGATTAAGTCTAAATAAGGAATTTCTCGAGAGAGAGAGAGAGAGAGAGAGAGAGAGAGAGAGAGAGAGATGAGAGAGAGAGAGAGAGAGAGAGAGAGAGAGAGAGATCCAAAAAGGAAATGTAAGTTTGATTCGTATTTCGGTTTTCATAATGAATATTTTTCTTTGCCCGTAATTTTTTCCCGAAAGAGTTTTTTCACGTTAAATCTGTGCGTTTAGTTTCTTATTTCCTTATTTCGGTTTATTATTCGATTTCTAGGTGAGTTCTATGTTAGATTCTTGAATACTTCTGGGAAGTTAATGAGTTCAAAATTTTTCGTAGATCAAATGCTATATGAAGCAGTTGTTATCTGGGCTCGAGCATTGTCACTCTCGGGGCATAATGCATAGAGATATTAAGGGATCTAATCTCCTGGTGAACAATGAAGGAGTTTTGAAAGTAGCTGATTTTGGATTGGCCAATTTCCTTGTTTCTGTCGGTCATCGACACCCATTGACTAGTCGTGTTGTCACTTTGTGGTATCGTCCTCCGGAGCTTCTGCTCGGGTCGACAGATTATGGAGCAGCTGTTGATCTTTGGAGTGTTGGCTGTGTTTTTGCTGAACTGCTTCTTGGAAAGCCTATTCTCCAAGGGAGAACAGAGGTAACCTCTTTATCCCAGTACATTATGGAGAGTGTTGAAAACTAAATATTAAAGCTTCAATCATGTTAGTTAAAAGTCGAGCCATATGGCTTGATCTTTCTAAAGATTCGACAAACTGTTTTAAGGTTTTTCTTTGATCGATCGTTTTTTATTTTCAAAGGAGTAACGGGTTCTCCTTCAATCACAGGTGGAACAACTACACAAAATTTTCAAGTTTTGTGGATCTCCTCACGAAGAATATTGGAAAAAATCGAAACTTCCGAACTCGACACTGTTCAAACCACAGCAACCTTATGAGAGTTGTCTAAGGGTGACCTTTAAAGATTTTCCTGCAACTACCGTCAACCTTCTCGAAACTCTTCTTTCTGTTGAACCATATAAACGAGGGACTGCCTCGCTTGCTCTTGCATCAGAGGTACCGACGCGAGCACTATTTATTCTATTTTCTCGTTGTCCTCTTAAAAATCACATGTTTTTCAAGTCTGATTTATTCAATCTTTTCCTTGAAATTAAAGAGAAATATTAGCATTATTATCGTTACGATTTTACTCTATGGGTTGGTTTCAGTATTTTGCTACAAAGCCATATGCCTGTGATCCATCGAGCATGCCAAAGTACCCACCTAGCAAAGAAATCGACGCTAAAAATCGTGAAGATGCTGGAAGGTGAAGAATTTGCTGTAAAAATCTAGAAAGCAGTTCAAATTTTATGGAATCATGGGTTTTCCTACATAAATTGTTAAATAAAGTAAATACTTCTTTCAGGAAAAGGGTTGGTGGGAGAGCCCATGGAGCAGAAACTCGAAAGCCAACACGAAAATCTGTTGGTATCTGTAAATTGGCACCAGCAGAGGTATGCCTGGCCGTTTCTCTTTCTCTCTCTCTCTCTCTAGACGCATTACGAAAGTTTTTTTTTTTTGTGCAGGAGTTGGCATTACTAACTCGAGAGCCGGTTAAGATGAGCATTATAAATTCACAGAATCTTAAACATGAAAGAACAATCAAAGTAGGGGAGGAGTCAAAGTCCCTGGCTGGTAAACTAGAAGATGCTATTCATGTAAAGAATGCATCGCAAGGAGACATTCCCTTTTCGGGTCCTTTACAAGTTTCCACGTCGAGTGGCTTTGCATGGGCGAAAAGGCGAAGAGAAAATTCTTCTACAAGATCCCATAATCGATCCATTTCAAGAGGACACAATATAAACCCCTTGGAGTTTTCTTCCTTTTCACACTCGAGAAATAACATTGACTCAAAGATGCATCAAAATGGAGATTCTCGTGTGGATTCTAAAGGTCGCGATTCCAGTGATATCGCCAAGATTGGTTCGTGGAATCAATGGGGTAAGTTTGAACGGCCCGATTCGTTTGACGGGTCCGAAGGTTACCACTCACAAGAACTATCGTTGGCTCTTTATCAACGAGAGGAGATGGAAGCTAAGAGAAGTGCTATGGTAAGATAGACTTGATGAAGATGAAATATTGGATATGTTTGAATATGAAAAGTAAATTGTTTTCGTCAGAGTATCTCGTTGGATCTAGTTAAAAAATATACAAATAATTAAATCATTCTCAACCCACAAGCTTAAACTTTGGGAATTGCTGGTAATCACTACGTAGACATTTTTTCTTGTAAAATTTGGTCTGCTTCGTGACTAAGTCTGAACAAATCATGGCCACATGGATTGTACTAAGTTCGCATCATTTTTCGTATGATGATAGAAATATGAAATTGTAGGATTTTCCATAGCTGTCAATCTATCATGAGATGTGATGAGCCATCCTAGAAATGTGTGGGAGTTTCTTAGAATTTATTCTTTTAGCTTATTTCTATATAATTAGGGATAAACTACAATAAATTAAGTGTTTGTTCATTCTCTTCTCATGTATCTTTCTCATTTATCTTTCTTCTTCTAATATAATTCGTTTATTAAAAAAAATATTTCTACGTTTGTCCTTTTTGTTGGGCTCGGGTTTTTAATGGCTTTAATATTGGTTTTGTAATAGGGATATCATGATCAAGAGGAAAAGGTTGAATTCTCTGGGCCGTTGTCATCTCAGTCTCATCGGATGGATGAACTTTTAGCTAGACACGAACAACAAATCCGGCGGATAGTTCGAAAAACATGGTTTCAAAGAGGTACGATAGTTGGTCGAAGGAAATTAAAAAAAAAAATCGAAAAATATGATTTAAATTATTGCATTTTTTTTAGGAAAAACACTACCAAACTGAATTGTATGATACTCTAACACTTAGGTAAGAAGCATGGGAACCAAATGCCATAATTCCATCGGTCCGACGAGGTTAATCTCTCTGCATCCTGTCATAACGCAGCAAAACCGGCAAATGGCGTAGTCTGACCATAATCAGAATCATAAATTTCCAGTGCAGTAATGAGAAAGGTAAGGGTCAATTTCTCTAGTTGCCTTCACTTTACATTCTTGTTTTTACTTGGAAGGTTCTCTGTTTGTGATTTTTGAAATTTTATAAGCAATGTATAGACAGACAAGTCTGGTGATAGAATATCAGAAGTATTTGTATATATGTTCATGATTGGCTGTGAGAATGGCCTCAAAGTCTTCCCCTTGTACCCTTTTTGCCTGCTTTCTTCATGGTAAATCCTCTGCTTTTTCTAAGCTTTTGCCAAGCATAAACACAGGACTTTGTTTGATCTCAGAACTAGGGTGGGGCAGGGGCTAGTGGTGTTGAACCGGGTAATCTAAATTCAACAGAGTATTTAGAACCTGTTTAGTTCGGTTTCGACGTTTAAAAAACTGACTGTAGGACCGAAAACGAGTAGAATTGAAGTTCTCGGTTGAGTTGACTGCTTTCTGACTGTAGGATTGATCTAATTTCTACTTAAAATCTTCTTACTTCTTTCGAAACGCATACACACATATATATACATACATGTTATATATGTATATCATATATACATGTATACGATATGAGTAATGCTATATTTATTATCTTCTTCTACTATATAAACTTGTTTGTTGTCGTGTCAAACAATGATGAGTGTAATTAATATAATAAATTGCAACTTAATTGCACTAATCATTATTTTTCGTAAGTATGTGTAAAAAATAAAATAAGAGAATAATTGTAACTATGCGCGCGCGCGCGCACACACACACAAACCCGAACATACGCACGCTCGCACATGTCTATAAGTGAATTTTATGATCTGCAAAAGGATGGATCATGAATTATGAATTTGTCCAAGATAATGTCATTTTCATCATACAAAAGTTCAAACAGGTCCGAGACGAGTTCGTTACTCTGCTTGTCATGTTATGTTCAGATGGAGTTCTAAGGAGGCTACATTCTATTCATTCAAGGACAATACCACTCTCTCACTTTTACCTAATTTCTAGCTCTGAATTATTATGATTATTTCTTCATTTGATAATCTTAAAAAACATTATAATATAAAAAAAATGAAAAACTAATTATCGTAATTATAGTTAATGATCATCTTCGATAGGTTCGTATGATATGTGCATGTTCTAACCAATCGAGCAAAATTCAAAACCACGATAACTTGAACCTAAAATCAACTATTAGCGTCTTACGGTCAATGCATTACTATCTCGTCGTGCTAAATGCATGGGTCGCGTGATGTTTTTAAATTGCACACCTACTCAAACACTCATATATAATTAGCCAAAAATCTTCATAATTAGATTTAAAAAATAAATCTACATTAGGATTAAGTCGATGTGAGTCTGAAATTTCAAAGTTCTTATACACGATTATAGACAGTAGATTTCCGATTTATCTCCCTTGGTCCTGAAGGTGACGTAATTCTTTGATAGTCATAGAATTCAGACAAGGTCGGAGAGATAATCGAAGATGTTAAGAGATCGTAATTTTGCGTAAAGATGAAAGAGAAATATCAAGTCATATTATAGTTTTTTAGGTTAAACTATCATAAATTGGCCTTCTTATTTCACAATGGTCACTCATGTTGGCCACTTACTAGAATTAACTCACTAAGGGGTAGTTATAGTTTTTAAGATTTTTCATCTAGTTTTAGATTTCAAAATTTGTTTATTAATAAAATAATTATCATATATTATTAATAACTAATTACATCAATAAATAAATAACACGTTAAATGAGATCAGAATTTAATAATGATTGGTGTAATTAATGTAATATATATATATTTATATAGTTAATTTATTACATTAGTTGTATCAATTATTGTTTGACGCATCAACAAATATATTTAGATAATTAAATAATAGACTAAAACGTAATATTTTTTTTTTAAGGAGTCCACTAAACTGCAATCTACCTAGAAAGTTGATAAGAATTATTGAACCGGCTAAAACGAATATACAAATGCACACATTACTAACAACTATGAGCTTAAATTTTTAGTAGTTTTTCACAACGTGTTTTCATTCTTCCTCTCTAGCTAACACGAGTTTTATGTTATGGACTAAAATCGATTATCGTCCAATATCTAATTCTAACGAGAGAATTAAGCCATCACAAGGCGATTAGGTCAACAATTTATACACGATTTTTTTGACAAAAAAATTAAATTTATTTATTAAAATAATTATAAATTCATTTTAAATACGAATTTGATGTTTTCTTAGAGCTTATAATATGGTAAAACGAAAGAGATTGATGATGATAAATTTGAAAAAAAAAAAAAATCAAGGTTAAAATGTATATCATGCAAGAACGTTTAGAAATTATGTCCATTTGTGAGAAGTAGAAAAGTGAATGATTTATAAGAAAAATCTTGTACTCACTGAGTGCACGTTTTGATTTAATTTCAAGAATAAAATCGTGCCGACTTTCACTCAAAATATATAATATTATGTTAAAAGAACTGAAATAATGGTAACAGAGTAAAGCCAAAACATGCATGGTTTAAGATGTTTATTAAGAAAATTACATATTTTAAAATATTATTTTTTTGTTTATTAAATAATTCATTAATTAAGGAATTACCAAATACTTCTCATACGTGGCGGTAGTTGAGTGGCGCGTGTTAATCGAAACTGATACATACAACCGCTACTACTTCCTGATAATTAGTCAAGGTCAACGAAGAAATGGCAATTGGTTTGTTATTCAGACTTTTAAGACTCCACCGTACCCACCATAGTGATCAAGATTTCCGGTTGGTGGTTCATCTGGATCCCATCGGGGTAAAAACAGCGCCAGTGAATGGCGCTGTTCAGAAGGTTTTTCAACCGGAAGCCACTGGATGGGCTGCTAGAGATCTCTGAGAGAGTCTATGGTACGGTTTCTTTTTCCTTTCGTTCTAATCTGTTGCCTAGTTATGTTGTATTCTGAATGCATGATCGATTGCAGAATTATAAACTCTTGGGTACTATTTTTTAAATCTAGTTCTGAACTTGAACTTGATTTGATTAATTTTGTGAGCTCATTGGAGCTTAATGGTGGTGCATGTGGTTTTTGGGGACAGTGCTATCACAAATTCTCAAGTTTTGGTTTCATCGATCAATATGTGCTGAAACCCTTCTGTTTTTGTTGTGTTCTCTCCACCCTAAGTAGATGGGGAAGAGTTATTGACTGAAGCTACTTTGAATATACACGGAAATTGAGGGTTGGGTAAATAGAACATGAGGTAGACCGGTACTGACTTAGATTGCTAAAATAGATAAATTCTTGCATGAAATGCTCTGTGGGGAAACCAATCAGTTAAAAAATTTCTTTTGGGTTGGAAGTGAAATTTTATTATGTGAATGATAGTTTATAATAAAGACCAATCAATCTAGATGAGTAGACAACATGTTAAGAAATTTTTTTTTTTAGATTGGGGATTTGAAATATGGAGAGTTTTGCACATGACACTACTATCTCTTGCTTAGCGGATCTTTATATGTTCTATTTATTGCATCTTTACTCTAACAACATTGACAGTTGTTTTTTGTTTTTTGTGTGAAAGGAGCTGTTATTGGGAGTTGAAAGGATCTTTGCTTATTTGTTTGTTCTGGATCACATATTTTCTTTAGAGATTTGATATTTTCTCAACTGTGTTGTCAATTCACCATTCCTACTGATTATTTAGGACTTTTAGGCCTTGATCATTTTATATCTTTTTTTAATTTAATAGCACTACTGTTCTAAATGTGTTGTTGTTTTATTCTGCTAATTTTGGCGATCAAATTTTCTTATTTCTCATTGTCATATATTTCTGCTTTTTTCAGTGTTTGATTGTTGCTTCTCTACGGATGTCTTGGAAGAAGATGAGTATAAAGTGTACTTGGGTGGGATTGTACAACAGCTGCAGGACTACTTCAATGATGCTTCTTTCATGGTGTTTAACTTCAGAGAAGGGGATAGGCGAAGCCAAATTTTTGATATTTTGTCGGAGTATGACATGACAGTCATGGACTACCCTCGCCAATATGAGGGGTGTCCTCTGCTACCATTAGAGATGATCCACCACTTCCTTATATCTAGTGAGAGCTGGTTGTCTTTAGAGGGGCAGCAAAACGTACTATTGATGCATTGTGAGAGGCGAGGATGGCCTGTCCTTGCATTCATGCTTGCAGCATTGCTTTTGTACCGGAAACAATACAATGGGGAGCTAAAGACTCTTGAAATGGTTTACAAGCAAGCTCCCAAGGAACTTATTCGTCTTTTATCTATTCTAAATCCACAGCCTTCTCAGCTGAGATATCTTCAGTATATTTCTAGGAGAAATTTAGGATCTGATTGGCCTCCGACCGAGACACCTCTATTTTTGGATTGTCTGATACTAAGAGTCATCCCTCTGTTTGATGGGGGGAAAGGGTGCAGGCCTGTTATTCGCATTTATGGCCAGGACCCGTTAACACCAGCCAACAGGAGTTCAAAGCTTCTGTATTCAACTTCAAAGACAAAAAAGCACGTCCACCATTACTTACAGGTAATATCTTAATCTTATGATTTTTTTACAGAAGAATTTCATCGCATTGGCGTCCTTATGAATTTTAATCACAGGCAGAGTGTATGCGGGTGAAAATTGATATTCACTGTCGAGTCCAAGGTGATGTTGTTCTTGAGTGTATCCATTTAGATGGAGATCTTGTGCGGGAGGAGATGATGTTTAGAGTTATGTTTCACACAGCTTTTGTGCGGTCAAACAATTTGATGTTTAACCGTGATGAAATTGACATGTTGTGGGATACCAAGGATCAGTTTCCTAGGGACTTCAAAGCAGAGGTGGGTTATTTGGTTTCTTCTTTAATATGAATTTGTGAAACTGAAAAATTTTAAAACATACTCATATCTGTGTCAGGTTTGTTTTTCCCATGCTGATGCTGCTGTGCCTAATCTCAGCAAAGTTGTGGCACATATTGATGAGAATGAGTCAGAAATTGCTTCACCTGAGGAGTTTTATGAGGTTGAAGAGATTTTTAGCAATGTAGTAGACGCAGAAATTGCGCCACCTCCTCCATTTCGAGGAACGCCTCCTCTGCCACCACCTCCTATGCACGGAGTGCCTCCTCCACCACTTCCTGTGCGCAGTGCACCACCACCTCCTCCAATGCAAGGAACACCTCCTCCATTTCGAGCAAGAGCGCCACCTCCTCCATTTCAAGCAGGAGCGCCACCCCCACCACCTCCTCCAATCCGAGCAGGAGCGCCCCCTCCTCCAATCCGAGCAGGAGCACCTCCTCCAATGCAAGGAGCACCACCTCCTCCACCACCACCAATGCACGGAGCACCTTCTCTTCGTGGATCAACACCTCTACCTTCCAGAGGTGGTCCCCCTCCCCTTCCTCCACCAGGGGCTCGTGTACCGGGCCCACCTGCTCCTCCTCAACTTCCAGGTGGTGGGCCTCCTCCTCCATCATTTCGAGTACCACCACCTCCTCCTATGCATGGAGTGTCACCTCTACCACCTCCTTTGTCTGGAGCACCACCTCCTCCACCGCCACCACCTCCTACGCATGGAGTGCCTCCTCCTCCACCGCTTCCTGTGTGCAGTGCACTACCACCTCCTCCAATGCAAGGAGCACCTCCTCCATTTCGAGCAAGAGCACCACCTCCGCCATTTCAAGCAGGAGCGCCACCTTCGCCACCTCCTCCAATCCGAGCAAAAGCGCCACCTCCGCCACCTCCTCCATTCCGAGCAGGAGCACCTCCTCCAATTCAAGGAGCACCACCTCCTCCACCACCACCAATGCACGGAGCACCTCCTCTTCGTGGATCAACACCTGCACCTCCCAGAGGTGGTCCCCCTCCCCCTCCTCCACGAGGGGCTCGTGTTCTGGGCCTACCTGCTCCTCCTCAACTTCCAGGTGGTGGGCCGCCTCCACCTCCACCTTTAGGTGCCAAAGGAGCTAATGCTTCTCTTGATGCAAGAGGTCTTGCTGCAGGGAGAGGTCGTGGGCTGTCATGTCCTTCAAGCATGAATGCTGTAGGACCTCGACGATCCTCTTTGAAGCCTCTGCACTGGAGCAAAGTGACTAGAGCCTTGCAAGGGAGCTTATGGGATGAAATCCAAAGATATGGAGAGCCTCAAATGTACTCTATAACATCTATTCCTGATTTTATTTTCTAGTTACATCTCAATATTAGTAGTGTATCCCTTAATCTGTCCTGTCCTACTAGAACAATATATTTCTATTTAAATGCATTATCTCAATGTTCATTTTCATTTTAATGATTACACCTTTTATCTCAGTGCGCCAGAGTTTGATGTATCTGAGTTAGAGACCCTTTTCTCTGCAACTGTCCCAAAACCTGCTGATGCAGGAGGCAAATCAGGAGGACGACGAAAGTCAGTCGGATCCAAGACTGACAAAGTGCATTTGGTTAGTTGATTTTGTTACTTAATAGAAAATGATGTTTGTGAGAGGAAATTATGTTCTAATTCAATTTTTTCATCTATTATTTCTGTAACGTCACGATTTTAAGTATTTCGATCGCAAGACACACAATATAGCTCTTGCAACCAGTCTTTCATGTGGTCTCAAAATTCGTACATGTATGTTTTAATGCTGGAAGTGGAACGTTTTTTAGTCAAAATTTATTCTCAGTTGGGTAATTGTAATGGGACTCAGGAGAAGAAATGAGAAAAATACTTTATGAACATTGTTTTTTCCTAGTATTATATGTTAATTTACCTAAAATAGACTTTCCTGGTTCATTTTTATGTTGGCATAATGTGGTCGTTGCACTGAACTTGAATTAAGTTATGGTGAATAGAGTTATCTGGGCTTAAAATGGGTTCAGAAGCTGCTAACTCGATTACTGGAATAACAAACTTGATTACAAGGGATTAATAATTATAGAATAGGAATGTTGGAATGCCCATTACAGTGTTGCAAAGCCAAAATAATTTGTACAGTTTTTAAAGAACGTGATGTACGTTTGACAACCTTAATAACAGGAGTCAGCTTTTTGTAACGAGTGACACATGGCTTTGGAGCTCTTTACTATTGCTTTAGTGTATCAATCATTCATTCTAGCTTAATCTTTCATATAAAATTTGCAAATTACCTTTTATTTTAAATTATTGAAACTGATACTGTCTGTGTAGGGATGTTATTTAGGTTTATTATATTGTCCACAAATTAAGATTTAGACAAGTTCATTGCAAGATTAGGTGCAGAATAGTGGTATTCCTTTTTGCACTTTTACATAACATCTTATTGATGGAACTAGAAGTAATCTATTGCTTGAAGGAATAAAGGACTGTGGGCTTCTTTTCCTTCTTGGGATGGTTGGGGTTTTCAAAGATCACTTGCAATATACCAAGTTTTTATGGCAGTAGAGCATAACTGATGAAAAAATAAACAATTTTTGCAGATTGACCTAAGAAGGGCGAATAACACCGAGATTATGCTCACCAAAGTTAAGATACCACTTTCTGATATGATGGTAAGCTGTACAAAATAATCAATTGAGTGGTCTACTATCTTTATATAATTACTATTTTTCGGATTTCCAATTATGTTAAGGATACAGACTGCTTCCTACTCTTGTATCAGATTGTTTTCAACTACTGTGGACGAATATTCTAGTTTTGCTGATAAAATATTTTGGCTTGCGCATAATTCATTCCCAAGATTGCACAAAAGATGATGAATTAGTTTCTATTTGTGCTTCTAGTAATTCATGGCTTGTTTGAGAGCCAATAAGAAAATACATTTGATTATTTAAATATATGAGCGATTCTAAGTGGCATTCCGATGCCTAACATGGTTGGAAGGTGTAAACAAAGATTCATTTGGTTCTTGATTCCTAAAGTATTCGACAACACTGGAAACAAAAAAAAAAGTTGGGCGAAATTAACTTATTATGTATCCAGTTATAGGAATATCTAAAACGTGTTTGGAAGAACGTTTCAACCATAAGTTGCTTGGTGTAGAATTATGTGAGTTTATATCATTGACTGCCAAATATATTAATCTTGGTTTTACATTTCCTATTACATTTTTTGTTGAGTTTAATTTTCACACCTAACTTGCACCGTTTTACTAAGAAAGAAATATTTTAATTTTCTTAACAGTTGTTTATGCAATTATCATGTTTTTCAGGCTGCAGTGCTGGCAATGGATGAGTCAGTCTTAGATGTTAATCAGGTGGAAAATCTCATTAAGTTTTGTCCAACAAAGGAGGAGATAGAACTTCTCAAGGTGTAGTTTATGCAAATTTTTATTCATTTTATGCTATTTTTTTGTCATTCCTTATATTGTTTCAAGATTTAATATCGGAGACTAAGAATGTCTATGTACTGCAAATCAGGAATACTCGGGGGACAAAGACAGTCTTGGAAAGTGTGAACAGGTATCAAAAACTCCCTGAATAGATATTTTATTATATATTGTGGTTTTTTTTATTGCTCTGAGACATGCTATCTTTGGTAACACTAGATTTGGACTAAGTACTAAAGTACTGAACATTTAAATTTAAGATCAGTTATTTGATATATACTTTTTGTGGAGAAGATGTCTTATAATTTTGTAACAGACTACTCAATTTCCATGTTAAGTAGCCTTTTCATTTATTATATTTCAAAACATTTTATATTTTATGAACCAGTATTTTATGGAGCTGATGAAAGTACCTCGGGTGGAGTCGAAGTTAAGAGTATTTTCTTTCAAAATTCAATTTCGCTCTCAGGTTTGGTGAAATATGAATCTGATTATTTTTCAATAATTTCAAAATTTCTCAAATAACTGTTTCAACTTTTTCTGCTTACAGATTTCAGAATTCAAAGAGAGTTTAAACACCATAAACTCTGCTTGTGAAGAGGTTTGTAACTATTAGTAACAAAATTTTTCTTCAATTTGGACATAATACTTTTACTCGTGTATTATTTTTAATTTTTAATAGGTCAGGAATTCTGTTAAATTAAAGGAGATTATGAAGAAAATCTTTTATCTGGGAAATACATTAAACCAAGGAACTGCAATGGGTAAAATGCTTTATTTTCTATGTTATTTTTTGTTACTTATCACCGAGGATATGTTAAAATGCTTTATTAAACCAAGGAACTGCAATGGGTAAAATGCTTTATTTTCTATGTTATTTTTTGTTACTTATCACCGAGGATATGTTGAAGGCTTGGAAAGTTATTTCTGTTTTGCTTGAACGATGTATATAAAATGTTTAAAACCAATAGTATAGTTGTTGATAATCAACGTCAATTCTTCGTCATAAATTTCATTGTGTACTTTTTTGCATAACCTTGTCCTATGCTGTGTCGAAATGTGGTTTCTTAAACAACCAACTTAGTGAATTATTATTCAACTGATCGCTCTTCAGGTTCTGCAATTGGCTTCAAGTTGGATAGTCTTTTGAAGTTCATTGACACCAGTGCTTCTAATAGTAAAATGACACTTATGCATTGCCTTTGCAAGGTTAATATCTAAAGTTCTTGTTTTAAAAGGGTTTCTACGCTTGTCTTGATGATTATCTTACCAATTTTTAGTCAGCTTATCAGTTGAACTTGTATGCTATAGTACAAGTAAGTGTATACATTGATTGATTTACTATGTCTGCACTGGATACATGATAGCTTAATGGTGATGTAATGGTATTATTCTTGTTTATATTTTCCTGTCTCTCATGGTTGATATCCTATGGACCTGCTACCTGGCATGAAGGAAGTTTTCTTACTGTCATAGTAAGTTGGAGTCTTGGAGGTTTGAGTTGAAATGAGCAATCGGTAATTTGGTTGGGGATAGAACTTAGTCAGGCAGATGGTTTTTTGGATTGATAGTTTTCGAACTGAAAAGCGGTCTGAGCATTTCCCATTTTCATAGCAAGATAAGATCAACTAGAGTTGCAGAAACAACTCGTGAATTGCTTTGGCAGTCTTCTCAAGGAAGGAAATTTGTTAATGCACTCATGAACCTGTAAATTCAGCCCAATACTAATCACAGTATCTTAAGTTATGCAAAGTTTAAAAACGACTTTTTCTGATGTTTTAGTAGAAGTGAATAGAACTAGCTTCTTATATCAATTTTTTTTTCACCACCCAAGGATAGTCAATTTGTAACGACCCATTTTCTCAGTAAGATATTGTCCGCTCTGGGGATTGGGCCGTAGCCCAATATCCTCCTCTCATGGCTTTGTTTGGCGAGGACTTCCCAGTCGGTCACCCAACCTGGTACTACTCTCGCCAAAGCACTTTTAACTTAGGAGTTCTTATGGGATCCGTTGCCAATTGTGCTCTAAAATGCGTCTTACTATCTTGGGAGAATCTCTTTACATATGTTTCATTTCCACATACTTCCCCAAGTGATGTGGGATTGTGACGACCCCCTTTCTACGACAGAACCCTCCGACCCAAGTCCAACCCGGGATCCGCGGAGTTTTAACCCAGCACGTCACCCTCCGGCCCAAGTGCCACTCGGGATTTGCGGAGCACTGGGTGGTTCCTCCTCATACGTGTCCATTCGGGTCATCACAATCACCCCCCTCGGGGGCCCAACGTCCTCTGATACCATTTGTAACGACTCCTTTTCCCAGCAAGATATTGTCCGCTCTGGGGATTAGGCCGTGGCCCAATATCCTCCCCTCACGGCTTTGTTTGACGAGGACTTCCCAGTCGGTCACCCAACCTGGTACTACTCTCGCCGAAGCACTTTTAACTTCGGAGTTCTTATGGGATCCGTTGCTAATTGTGCTCCAAAACACGTCTTACTATCTTGGGAGAGTCTCTTTACATATGTTTCATTTCCACATACTTCCCCAAGCGATGTGGGATTGTGACGATCCCCCTTTCTACGACCGAACCCTCCGGCCCAACTCCAACTCGGGATCCGCAGAGTTTTAACCCAGCACGTCACCCTCCGGCACAAGTCCCACTCGGGATTCGCGGAGCACTGGGTGGTTCCTCCTCATACGTGTCCATTCGGGTCATCACAATCACCCCCCTCGGGGGCCCAACGTCCTCTGATACTATTTGTAACGACCCCTTTTCCCAGCAAGATATTGTCCTCTCTGGGGATTAGGCCGTGGCCCAATATCCTCCCCTCACGGCTTTATTTGACGAGGACTTCCCAGTCGGTCACCCAACCTGGTACTACTCTCGCCGAAGCACTTTTAACTTCGGAGTTCTTATGGGATCCGTTGCCAATTGTGCTCCAAAACACGTCTTACTATCTTGGGAGAGTCTTTTTACATATGTTTCATTTCCACATACTTCCCCAAGCGATGTGGGATTGTGACGATCTCCCTTTCTACGACCGAACCCTCCGGCCCAACTCCAACTCGGGATCCGCAGAGTTTTAACCCAGCACGTCACCCTCCGGCACAAGTCCCACTCGGGATTCGCGGAGCACTGGGTGGTTCCTCCTCATACGTGTCCATTCGGGTCATCACACAATTCAGCTTAAGCATATCAATTTTTATTTATAGTTGATCTGACATAATGCTTGTAAATTTTTTCAGTCGATAATTTGGTTTTATTTTGCTTTAGCTCCTTGCTTCTTGGTCACCAACACTGCTTGATTTCCATCTAGACGTGGGCAGTCTAGAAGCTGCATCTAAGGTCATTATTTTTATTTTTTTCTTATTGTCAAGAAATTTGCGTGTTTTCTTTTAACTTGAGATCTTTCTTTTATCCAGATACAATTGAAGTCTTTAGCAGAAGAAATGCAAGCAATAATTAAGGGATTAGAAAAGGTCAAGCAGGAGCTAGTTGCCTCTGAAAGCGATGGTCCAGTCTCGGATGTTTTTCGTAAGGTGGAGTCTTCTTTTCATTTTATTTTATTTTTTAACTTTTTAGTTTTGTTTTAGTCTCTAATTTTGCATTATCTGTTCTCAATAGAATTGTTGTTATATATTTTGTTAAAACCACGTACCTTTAACCGTCTTCCCACAAACATGATTCTTTTTGTATATTCATTTTTTAATGAATGATTAAATTGATTCCAGTGAAGAAATTTTTATATGGACCACAGGAGATTATTTAATGTTATATTTAAAACTTGTGGACTTTATGCTAGCTGGGGTGTTTTGGAAACAGCGGACAATAGAATGTGGTGAAGAATCAAATATGTGAAATGTTTACGTTACTTAAAATGCAGATAAGAGATATCTTATTTTTGTTTTTTAGTAAAAATATTGTCTAGCTTTAATTTAAGATCGAATTGATTTGTAAATATAATTTTCATCACGGTGGTAGCGTTCTCATCATTGATCAATAATATTTTCTTGTTTAACCATAAAATTAATCACATGTTTTCTTTTTGCCTCTACGAAGGGAGATTTTCTTATCCTCCATTCTTTGTAAACATTTAATCTTGATTTGCATTTTGTTTATTATAAATATATAATGAAACATATTATTGATATTGAAAGGAAGTCTACTTGAATTGACTTGGAATCTATGTTGTGTTAGGCTGCTCTTGTGTATTCTTTCTCACAACGTATTATCTTATGACATTTAGGTCCACGGGAATTTTACTTGGTTTCATAAGATTGGTTGTTCCTTCTTTCTCGTGGCATGAAATCGTAACCCTTGATTGTTTCTTTCTTTCTTGTGACATGAGGTTTCTACCGTTTGAGTAAGTTTTCTTTGGTTGAATACTTGAAGATTTTCCATCTGTCGTTTTACACAAAGTTGTTCTCCTTGGGCGTCGACAATGACTGTCCCAGACATACATCTATATGTCAGTTGTTATATCGATCATTTTCTAGGTCTTTAGTCTACAATCTGCAGTTTTTAGTCAAATTATGCTGGAGTGGGTATTGGCATATGTATCAGGTTAACATATGATGCCACTATTCTTGTAACCAAATAATTTAAGGCATTTCAATTGATGTCAAGCATTAACCTCGGTTAAATGAGAAACAAGTCAGCTTCTACATTTCAGTTATATTTCTCTTTTCAACCTTCTGGCGGAGGATATCTTCCTTGACTCACACACTCTCTCTCCCCTCCAAGACTTTTGGTTTATGTTTTTTATTTTATGTTGAAATTGTAGACATTGAAAGACTTTGTGGACATCGCGGAGACTGAGGTGGCATCTGTGACAAATTTATACTATGTGGTGGTAAGTTTCTCGATAAAATTATTCCATGTTCAGCTCTTTTAATTTTGTTAAGGAAAAAAATTATCGTTTGTTATTTGATTGTTTTTGGTGGACAGGGTAGAAATGCAGATGCACTCTCTCTATATTTTGGTGAGGATCCTGCCCGTCGTCCATTTGAGCAAGGTAAGTGCAAGATACACAGCTATTCTCTTTAATTTATGTTTATAATTTGTCTGGATGTTCCTGGTTCTTAGATGCATTATAAGTTAAATTATTCTTGGGAAACATTCTTTTTAAAATTTTGGTTCTCCAGTTTCAATGTTTGAAAAGCATGTAGCCATGTAATTTATAGTTCATCTGGGAAAGAATAAGATTAAAATCTACTTAAACTCTTCTGGAATGAAAATAAAATTTGTAATTATGATAAATGTAAAACATGATACTTCTGAGTAAATATTTACATATGGGAAGACTTGTACCACAAGGCGTTAATTTTTTTTCATCTTCCTCTAGTTTTCTTTTTTGTCTCCTATTACGAGGAAGTGTCATTTTATTACTGATAAAAAAAAGGTCACAAGTATAACGGTCCTTAGTTTATCATTGCTTTAGCGATAGAACTCATTTCTTATGACTTACATTAGGAAATAAAGGGTGGCAAAGGATTGGAATTAGTAGTTAAAGGTCGGAAAGAATAGTTTCTTGTGACAGTGCAGTTAATATTTAGATCATTTTGCTTGCTGGAAAATCTTGATTGGATATCTCTTTTATCCTTGTTTGACGTTGTTGGTTTCATGCTATATTGATTTGTGCAGTTGTAGCGACTCTCTTAAATTTTATAAGAATGTTTTCGTAAAGCCCACGAAGAGAACTACAAACAGGCCGAGTTAGAAAAGAAGAAAGCAGAGGAGGAAGCGGAAATGGAGCTGATGAAAGTACCTCGGGTGGAGTCGAAGTTAAGAGTATTTTCTTTCAAAATTCAATTTCAGCTATCAGGTTTGGTGAAATATGAATCTGATTATTTTTCAATAATTTCAAAATTTCTCAAATAACTGTTTCAACTTTTGTTGCTTACAGATTTCAGAATTCAAAAAGAGTTTAAACACCATAAACTCTGCTTGTGAAGAGGTTTGTAACTATTAGTAACAAAATTTTTCTTCAATTTGGACATAATAGTTTTACTCATGTTTTATTTTTAATTTTTAATAGGTCAGGAATTCTGTTAAACTAAAGGAGATTATGAAGAAAATACTTTATCTGGGAAATACATTAAATCAAGGAACTGCAATGGGTAAAATGCTTTATTTTCTATGTTATTTCTTGTTACTTATCACCGAGGATATGTTGAAGGCTTGAAAAGTTATTTCCGCTTTGCTTGAACGATGTATATAAAATGTTTAAAACCAACAGTATAGTTTTCGATGATCAGCGGCAATTCTTCGTCATAATTTCATTGTGTACTTTTCAGCATAACCTTGTCCTATGCTGTGTCGAAGTGTGGTATCTTAAACAACCAACTTAGTGAATTATTATTCAACTGATCGCTCTTCAGGTTCTGCAATTGGCTTCAAGTTGGACAGTCTTTTGAAGCTCATTGACACCCGTGCTTCTAATAGTAAAATGACACTTATGCATTACCTTTGCAAGGTTAATATCTAAAGTTCTTGTTTTAACAGGGTTTTTACACTTGTCTTGATGATTATCTTACCAATGTTTAGTCAGTTTATCAGTTGAACTTGTATGCTATAGTACAAGGAAGTGTATATATTGATTGATTTACTATGTCTGCACTGGAAACATGATAGCTTAATGGTGATGTAATGGTATTATTCTTGTTTATATTTTCCTGTCTCTCATGGTTGATATCCTATGGACCTGCTACCTGGCTTGAAGGAAGTGAGTTTTCTTACTGTCATAGTAAGTTGGAGTCTTGGAGGTTTGAGTTGAAATGAGCAATCAGTAATTTGGTTGGGGATAGAACTTAGTTGGGGTCCTTTTTAGAACCTGTTGGCAGATGGTTTTCTGTATTGATAGTTTTCGAACTGAAAAGCAGTCTGAGCATATCCCATTTTCAGAGCAAGATAAGATCAACTAGAGTTTCAGAAACAACTCGTGAATTCCTTTGGCAGTCTTCCCAAGGAAGGAAATTTGTTAATGCACTCATGAACCTGTAAATTCAGCCCAATCCTAATCACAGTATCTTAAGTTATCCAAAGTTTAAAAACGACCTTTTCTGGATGTTTTAGTAGAAGTGAATGGAACTAGCTTCTTATATCAATTTTTTTTCACCACCCAAGGATAGTCAATTCAGCTTAACCATATCAATTTTTATTTATAGTTGATCTGACATAATGCTTGTAAATTTTTCCAGTCGGTAATTTGGTTTTATTTTGCTTTAGGTCCTTGCTTCTCGGTCACCAACACTGCTTGATTTTCATCTAGACGTGGGCAGTTAGAAGCTGCATCTAAGGTCATTATTTTTATTTTTTTCTTGTTGTCAAGCATTCTGCGTGTTTTCTTTTAACTTGAGATTTTTCCTTTTATCCAGATACAATTGAAGTTTTAGCAGAAGAAATGCAAGCAATAATTAAGGAATTAGAGAAGGTCAAGCAGGAGCTAGTTGCCTCTGAAAGCGATGGTCCAGTCTCGGATGTTTTTCGTAAGGTGGAGTCTTCTTTTCATTTTATTTTATTTTTTAACTTTTTAGTTTTGTTTTAGTCTCTAATTTTGCATTGTCTGTTCTCATTAGAATTATTGTTATATATTTTGTTAAAACCACATACCTTTAACCATCTTCCCACAAACATGATTCTTTTTGTATATTCATTTTTTAATGAATGATTAAATTGATTCCTGTGAAGAAATTTTTATATGGACCACAGAAGATTATTTGATGTTATATTTAAAACTTGTGGACTTTATGCTAGCTGGGGTGTTTTGGAAACAGCAGACAATAGAATGTGGTGAAGAATCAAATATGTGAAATGTTTACGTTACTTAAAATGCAAATAAGAGATATCTTATTTTTGTTTCTTAGTAAAAATATTGTCTAGCTTTAATTTAAGATCGAGTTGATTTGTAAATATAGTTTCCATCATGGTGGTAGCGTTTTCATCATTGATCAATAATATTTTCTTGTTTAACTATAAAATTAATCACATGTTTTCTTTTTGCCTTTACGAATGGAGATTTTCTTATCCTCCATTCTTTGTAAACATTTAATCTTGATTTGCATTTTGTTTATTATAAATATATAATGAAACATATTATTGATATCGAAAGGAAGTCTACTTGAATTGACTTGGAATCTGTGTTGTGTTAGCCTGCTCTAGTGTATTCTTTCTCACAACGTATTATCTTATGACATTTAGGTCCACGGTAATTTATGCCTTTTACTTAGATTGGTTGTTCCTTCTTTCTCGTGGCATGAAATCGTAACCCTCGATTCCTTCTTTCTTTCTTGTGAGATGAGGTTTCTACTATTTGAGTAAGTTTTCTTTGGTTGAATACTTGAAGATTTTCCAACTGTCGTTTTACACAAAATTGTTCTCCCTGGGTGTCGAAATGACCGTCCCAGTCATACATCTATATGTCAGTTGTTATATCGATCATTTTCTAGGTTTTAGTCTACACTCTGCAGTTTTTAGTCAAATTATGCTGGGCTGGGTCTTGGCATATATATCAGGTTAACATATGATGCCACTATTTTTGTAACCAACTAATTTAAGGCATTTCGATTGATGTCAAGCATTAACCTCGATTAAATGAGAAACAAGTCAGCCTCTACATTTCAGTTATATTTCTCTTTTCAACCTTCTGGCGGAGGATATCTTCCTTGACTCACACACTCTCTCTCCCCTCCAAGACTTTTGGTTATGTTTTTTATTTTATGTTGAAATTGTAGACATTGAAAGACTTTGTGGACATCGCGGAGACTGAGGTAGCATCTGTGACAAATTTATACTCTGTGGTGGTAAGTTTCTCGATAAAATTATTCCATGTTCAGCTCTTTTAATTTTGTTAAGGAAAAAAATTATCGTTTGTTATTTGATTGTTCTTTGGTGGACAGGGTAGAAATGCAGATGCACTCTCTCTATATTTTGGTGAGTATCCTGCTCGTTGTCCATATGAGCAAGGTAAGCGCAAGATACACAGCTATTCTCTTTAATTTATGTTTATAATTTGTCTGAATGTTCCTGGTTCTTAGACGCGTTATAAGTAAATTATTCTTGGGAAACATTCTTTTTAAAATTTTGCTTCTCCAGTTTCAATGTTTGAAAGGCAGGGCATACTACTATTAAAGGTGGAGCAGTCTTTATTGTAGCCATGTAATTTACAGTTCATCTGGGAAAGAATAAGATTAAAATCTACTTAAACTCTTCTGGAATGAAAATAAAATTTATAATTATGATAAATGTAAAACATGATACTCCTGAGTAAATATTTACATATGGGAAGACTTGTACCACAAGGCGTTAATTTTTTTTCATCTTCCTCTAGTTTTCTGTTTTGTCTCCTATTATGAGGAAGTGTCATTTTACTACTGATAAAGAAAAGGTCACAAGTATCACGGTCCTTAGTTTATCCTTGCTTTAGCGATAGAACTCATTTCTTATAACTTACATTAGGAAATAAAGGGTAGCAAAGGATTGGAATTAGTAGTTAAAGGTCGGAAAGAATAGTTTCTTGTGACTAGAGCTTAGTGCAGTTAATATTTAGATCATTTTGCTTGCTGGAAAATCTTGATTGGATACCTCTTTTATCCTTGTTTGACGTTGTTATTTTCATGCTATATTGATTTGTGCAGTTGTGGCGACTCTCGTAAATTTTATAAGAATGTTTCGTAAAGCCCACGAAGAGAACTGCAAACAGGCCGAATTAGAAAAGAACGACCAAGTCTGAACAAATTATGGCCACATGAATTATACTAAGTTCCCATCATTTTTCGTATGATGATAGAAATATGAAATTGTGGTATTTTCTATAGCTGTCAATCTATTACGAGATGTGATGATCCATCTTAGAAATGTGTGGGAGTTTCTTATGATTTTTGCAATAAATTAAGTGTCTGTACATTCTCTTTGAAAGAATAGAGAGAGAGATTCTGAACTTTTGTATATTTCTTCACACCCATTACAGTAGCAAGCACAGAGTATTATAGTGTTTACATCAGAATAAGACAAAGACATGAGAAAGTGGTGAGAGGAAGATTATAGAGAGAGAAGAAACAAATATGTAGAGATAACCGAAAAATAAACCACACATTATTGAACCCGGTTCGAGATAGGCGCTGGTTTAACATCCCCCCTCAAACTGAAGGGTCTTTGGAGAACTGAGAGTTTGGTTCGAAGTGCCTGAAAAGGAGCAGCGACCAAAGCTTTGGTGAGACAATCGGCAACCTGTTCGGAAGAAGGCATATAGGCCAAGTGCAGAGAACCAGAAGCAACTTTTTCACGAACAAAATGTATATCCATTTCGACATGTTTGGTACGAGCATGAAGAATAGGATTGGATGCCAAACTTAATCTGCTAAGGTTGTCACAGTAAAGAAGAGGAGAAGAGCGCGGAGACATACCCAGCTCAGCAAGCAAGGACTGAATCCAGATTAACTCAGCAGCTCCGTTAGCTAGGGCTCGGTACTCTGACTCGGTACTAGAACGGGATACAGCCTTCTGTTTGGACGAGAACCATGAAACAAGATTGTGACCGAGAAAGACGCAAAAGGCGCTGGTGCTGCGGCGATCATCAGGGCAAGATGCCCAATCAGCATCTAGAGGTGTGCAAAACCGGTTTCGGTTTCGAATTTACCAAACCGAAACCGGTATTTCAGCATACCAAAACCGAACCGAAATCGAACCGAAAGTTTTGGTTCGATTTCGGTTCGGTTTCGGTTTTACAACCTGTCACAACCCGAAACCCGACGGGTCGAGAATTTCGTATAATCATATTCGTAATCAAAATGTCAACCTAATTCTTTTTTTTTTTTATGTATATATATATATACGTTTTTAAAGAAATTTCAATCAAATTCAAAGTCATTTAAAATCATTTTGGGAAACATCTATTTAAAGAAAAGAATCAACAGACGATCGAATTAACTTCTGCCGTTCACATCCACCGCTCATTTCTGTCGAGCGTCATCCACCGCTCAACAGTAATATCCCACATCTATCGATGACGTCAGCCGGATGACACATTCATCCAGCATCCACCGATCATCACAAACCCACAATATCCACCGGTGAACAGTAACACTCAACATCCACCAGTCAGACCACGTGTTATCCACGTGACTTCATTAATTCGGTAGACGACATCTACCGCTCACATTCTCAGAATACATCCACCGATGACGTCAGCCGGATGACTCACTCACCCAGCATCTACCGGTCACAAAATGACAAAACTCGCAAGCCACATCTATCGATCACAAAACGACAAAACTCACAAGCCACATCTACTGATCAATAACACTCACTGAATACATCCACCGCTGATCGGTTGAAGTTGACATTTCAAAACTCTGTTCTTCTATAAACTCACCCCTTTTATAAAAAAAAAAAAATTCCCAGACACATAAACATCGAAAATTCTTAACTTAACTACGTAGCGGAAGACTTAAAGAAATCAAATGAACCTTTAGTCTTAAAATCTTCTTTAAACACGAAACTGTATCAGATAATCCCAGTATTTTTCATCATAAGAAAACTTCATCATACTCATGTTTCAATATCTTAGACCTTACTAAAAACATATTACGAGCAACACACCACGGGTTAAAATCGTTCCTCAGTCACAAATCATCGCCACGAGCATCAACCAGCAACCAGACCTAAGCATTTTATTCTAGAGTGAAGTCCTCACCTGCTGTTTCGTCACCTACATCATAAAGTTCAAACTATAAGCCTAATGCTTAGTAAGGAGTGCAACAAATACATGCATACTCAATAAAATCATGTTCACATCTCTTATTCAAATCGGAAATCATGCTTATGTTCTCATTCATTTTCAAATCGTGGGAATCGTATACTTGTTCATCATTTTCATATCATGGATTAAGGAGGAGTTTGTGCCGAAGGGGGGTAGGCAGAGTGCATGTACATGGCCCATACGGGCAAGAATCATGGTCCATCCCTGGACAGTGACATGGCCAATACCGCCCCCAACCCTCACTTAATCAAGGTTTCATACGTTTCGTTTTCTTGTTTCATTTATAAAGGAGTATGCGTATAAGACACTTTGTATGCTATGTAAATGAATAAGGATGCATGAACATAAACATTCTCAAAACATGAGACCATGGAAGGAGTCGTTCATCAGAAAACAGAGCATACACTATTCCAAACAATTCCAAACATTATACTAAAACAGACAACTTCTCAAACATAATCGAATATCAGAAACAAACTCAACCTACTACCCTTGTGATGCAGGGCCCTAATGGCCGGAAATCTTAATACACTCACTTACCTGGATTCCTTAGCAATGTCTTTATTCACTTAGAGCTTTTTCCCACCTAAGTCATTTCACGTATTAATGTAAGAAAACAAATCCTAAGTAGTCTAATATTCCAGAATGGTAGCTCTGTAGCTAAGTATATATATCCTAGAAGTCTAACTCATTTCCATTCGAGCATTATATCAGTCACCTAGTGTGCATAAAAACCTCAGCTATACGATACTGGTGTTCGGGTCCACCAACTACCCAGGCTCAGCCAACATTTATTATTTCTACTTATTATCTATGACAATCATAAATGCTATGTTAATAGCTATATCTACTAGGATACTTCAATTTTCTCAGAAAACCCGAATCTAAAACTCTAATCAACTCTCAAATGACTAATCAGTAAACACATTGTCCAAGTCTTACCTCGAGCTTGGAGAATCAAAAGAAATCTGAAGGGAGTCGATCGCTGGAGGAAGAACAGAGAAGGGAGCTGAGGGGAAAGAGAGTCGGCTGAAAGGGGAAAGTCGGCTGAGGGAGGTTTTTGTGAGGTTTTAGGATTTCAATTTTCTATTTATACACTATTGAGCTAGGCCTATTTACAAGTTTGCCATCAAACCTAATTTTATAAAAAGAGCTGATTAAACTTTCGACCAAGGAATATTCACTCCAAGCCTTCAACTATTCCACCAATATTGGAAGAATATCTTCTTCTCCATTAGGTGATGTGAAATCTACAAAATATAATTGATAAACCAATTACATAAAATGAATTAGAAGTATGAAACGAAAAGAAAACAAAGATATAAAATAAAACAGTACATACCTTGTTCAATTTCATCAATATTTGCCACTGAAAAATTAAAGTTGATAGATTGATGTTTTGCCGTCCGAATCCAACTTTGAGTGCAAATAAGCGCCTCGACAGTCTTTGGGGACAAAGAACTACGAAATGAATCGAGCACACGTTCTCCGTTACTAAAGGCTGATTCCGAAGCAACTGTTGAAATGAGGATAACTAATACATTCCTTGCTATTTTACTCAATAGTGGAAATTTCAAGGAATTCACTTTCCACCATGCTAGAATATCAATTTTATCTGAAAACTTTGTTAATCTTTCAGATAAATATTGATGAACTTCAGTCTGATTAATTGAATCGCCATCCTCATCTTGATCATTAAAAAACATCTCATGCACCTTATTCCAGGTTGAAGTACTACTTTGTCTTGTTACGGTAGAAGTCGTTTCAACCATCATACTAGAATTGTCTTCTGAAGTATCAAAATCAGATTTATAATGGAGATATAATCTTTCCATCACAATTTCTACTTGTCTCACTAAATCATTTGCCTTGTCACTATCAAACAACATTGTGAGATAATGTTTCAAAAACTTCATTTTATATCTAGGGTCTAGTACAATTGCTACACACATCAACATATTGAATTTATCACAACTCCCCAAATATTTGTCAAACTTTCTTTGCATGTCAATAGTCATTCTTCTCAACAATGGATTATCACACTGAGAATGCTCATGGATAATCATTTTCAAATTACACACTTCACTAATATAAATATTGGAGGTAACATGTGAGGAGGCCGAAACGGAAACAGTTGTATCATTAAAGATCTTCAAAAACTTGACAAGCTCTCTAATATTAGCCCAGTCTTCTATTGTTGGTGGTCTTTCACTTTCCCCGCCCAAATCAAGAAAATAATGACTATCACTTTCAATTAACTTTGCAAAAGCTCTTTCATACTTTTCGGCGCTTTCTAACATTAAATATGTAGAATTCCATCTAGTAGGTACGTCAAGACAAACATTACTTTTGCAAGTGATCTTTACATTTTCAACGCAATTTCTAAATTGTTGTAGCCTTGCAGGAGAAGATCGAACCAATTTCACCATTCTACGAACTCTTGCAATAGACTCTTGATGATCTTTTAAACCATCACACACAATCAAATTCAAAATATGTGCAAAACATTTCACATGCATGTGTTCTCCATTCAAAACTAACCCATTCCAATTTCTAATACTTTTGACCAAATACGAAATTGTAACTTCATTCGATGAAGCATTGTCAACTGTAATCGTCAAAACATTTTCAATTTCCCATTCAAACAAACATCTTTCTATTTCTTTACCAATCGTTTCGCCTTCATAATTCGAAAATCAAGCAAAAATTGATAATTCTCTTACTCAATATCCAATCACTATCAATGTAATGAGCAGTTAATACCATGTAATTCAAATTTTGAACAGAAGTCCATGTATCTATAGTCAAGCATACTCGTTGAGATGTATTTCTAAAATAATATTTCAATTTCAATTTTTCTTTCTCATAAATACTCATAATATCTCGTCCAATGATAGTTATAGAAGGTATGGAAAACTTAGGTTGAACATATTGCGAATATGTTCTAAAACCCTCTCCTTCAACGAATTTCAAAGGCAATTCATCAACAATAATCATCTTTGCAAGCAATTCTCGACAAGTTTCAAGACTAAAACAAGTTACACTTGATCCCCCTCCTATATTCTGATAGCTTAAGGTCTTTTGCTTCCTATCAACACTTGCCAATAATTTGTTGCAATTAAGAATGTGTTTTTTCAAGTTTGTTGTCCCATTCTTTGATGCATTAGATGCATATGACTGTGAGCAATTATTACATTTTGCTCTAGGATTGCTACTATCAGAACTGTCAATCTTAGTAAAATGATTCCAAACTTCTGATTTTTTCCTTTTCGTTTGACTACGTGCAAGACCCTCTACACTATCATTAATGTTTTCCATCCTAAAACAAATTTAATCAATCAAAATCAACGACTGCATCAAAATACTACACATGTTGCTTTAATCTAATGCTCTCAGTCATGATTGAACATCACAAAACAAACAAATAAAACATATAAATTGCTCTCGGTCACGCTCGAAGAGTCTCCCAAAACAGAAATATTAATAAAATAGCACATAACAAACAAAGACAACAGATAAATTGCTCTCGGTCACGCCCAAAGAGTCTCTCAAAACAGAAATATTAATAAAACAGCACATAACAAACAAAGAAAACAGATAAATTGCTTTCGGTCACGCCCGAAGAGTCTCCCACAACAGAAACATTATGTAACTATTAACTAACTAACTATACAGTGGAAAATCTAAAGATTAATAAAACAAACATGTGATTTTGCTCTCTGTGAACAAATGACAGAGAGCAAATTCAACACAAGTTTTGTTCTCTGTCGTTTGTTCACACTTCACAGTTCACAGAGAGCAAATTCAATGATTTTGCTCTCTGTCAAACACAAAATCAAGCAACGAATGAAAGAATAGAACATACCCGGTTATTCAGTTGCCTGCTCGGTGCTGCTGTCGTCGTCACCTGTGTCTGTCGTCGTCTGCCGGGTCTCTGGTCGTCGCCTCGCCGTCGCCGGATCGTCTTCGTCTGCGACTGCGTGTGTCGTCTCTGGAGGAGAGGTTAGATGCCCGACGATTTAAGGCTTTACTCTTCAGTTCAATATTCATTTTTTTTTTAGTTCCAGGTCTGGTTCGGTTCGGTTTGTATCGGTTTTGACTGATCCAAACCAAAAACCGAACCTGATTCATCGGTTTCTATAAAATGAAACCGATCCGAACCGAACCTAAGGTCAAAACCGATCCGAACCTATTTCACCGGTTCCGGTTCGGTTCATCGGTTCCGGTTCGGTTTGCACACCCCTATCGGCATCGGTATAACAATAAAGAGAGTGATCCAAGCTATGGTGAAGAGAGAGTCCTAGATGAGCAGTACCACGAAGGTAGCGAAGTATACGTTTGACGACGAGCATGTGAAGATCAATGGGAGTGTGCATGAATTGACACAGTTTATTAACTGCATAGGATATATCTGGTCTGGTGATGGTGCAATATTGAAGTGCACCAAGGATGCTGCGATACTCTGTAAAGTTAGAGAGCAAGTTACCATCGTGGAGAGACAAGGATGAAAGTGCCAGAGGTGTAGGTTGAGCTTTGGAGTCCAACATACTTAGTTTGGCTGAGATGAAGTCCAGTAGCTTGACGATGAACTTCAATGCCTAAGAAAAAGT
Source organism: Begonia masoniana (assembly GCA_022432975.1). Taxonomy (NCBI): domain Eukaryota; kingdom Viridiplantae; phylum Streptophyta; class Magnoliopsida; order Cucurbitales; family Begoniaceae; genus Begonia; species Begonia masoniana. The sequence continues at coordinate 2,135,211 of CM039507.1, forward strand.
GAAGCGGGCCAAGATCCTTAACAGCAAAGTGTTGAGATAGATGACCAATCAAAGTAGAGATAAGGGTCGAGGAAGAGCCAGTGACAATAATGTCATCAACATAAACCAAGACAGCAATAATATCTGAAGCAGAGTGATAGATGAACAGAGAGGTGTCGGCTTTAGAAGCTTTGAAACCTAGATGAAGCAGTGCCATGCTGAGTTTAAGAAACCACGCCCGGGGAGACTGCTTAAGACCATAAATCAAACGATGGAGTTTGTAAACATAATCAGGATGAGCAAGATTAGTGAAGCCCTGAGGTTTTGCCATGTAAACATCTTCGAGAAGATCGCCATGAAGAAAAACATTTTGAACATCCCACTGTTGAATCTGCCATTGACGAGAAACAGCGATGCTCAGAAGGAGACGAATTGTGGTCGGCTTGATGACAGAGCTGAAGGTTTCATGATAATCAAGACCCATCGTTTGTTGAAACCCCTTGGCAACAAGACGAGCTTTGAAACGATCAATCGAGCCATCTGATCGGAGCTTAATCCTGTAAACCCATTTAGAACCAATGACCCGAGAATTAGCAGGCCTGGGAACTAGAGACCAGGTGCCTTGAGAGTGAAGAGCGTTAAACTCCGTTGCCATAGCAGTGCGCCATTCAAGATTAGCAGAGGATTCACTGTATGAAGAGGGTTCATTGAGAATATTGCCGGCAATACTGAAAAAGACCTTAGGTTTAACAATGCCAAACTTGGACCTAGTAATCATCGGATGCTCGTTCACGGTCAAGGAAGCAGGAGAATGCTCGGGACAGACGGAGGAGAAGAAGCTGAGGGGAGGGAGGGAGAAGAGTTGCCAGACTTCTGAGAAAAGGATGGCAGTGACTGATTAAGTGAAGGACTTCACAAAGAAGATGTAGGAGAAAAAGGGAGAGAAGAGATGACAGGGGTAGAAGTAGATTGACCAACCCGAGAGGATATGGTCTGAAAAGGAAAAATAAGTTCATTAAATACAACTTGATAGGAAATGTAGATACGACCAGTATGAGGTTGAAGACAAAGGTACCATTTGTGGCTACTATTATAACCAAGAAAAGTACATGGACTAGACCGGAATTCAAGTTTATGAAAATTATGAGGACGTAAAAAATGAAAGCATTGACACCCAAAAATACGAAGATGAGTAAAAGACGGTTGTTTGTGATATAAAGTTTCAAAAGAAGATTGATAAGATAAAACCTTGGAGGAAAGACGATTAATTAAATAGACAGTAGTACTAAAAGCAAAGGGCCAATATTGTAAGGGCAAAGATGAATGGGCCATAAGAGTTAAGCCCATTTCAACAATATGTCTATTTTTATGTTCAACCCAGCCATTCTGTTAAGGGGTATAGGGACGGGAGACTTCATGAATAATGCCATGGGCAGAGAAGAACTTAGATAAGGACCGAAATTCGCCGCGCCCCCACTCCCCCCCCCCCCCCCCCCCCCCCCCCCAAAAAAAAAAAAAAAATCAGAATGAATACATTTAATACGATAATTGAACTGAGTGTGAATTAATTTGTGAAAGGTAAGAAAAGTGACATAGGCTTCGTCTTTAGAGTTTAACAAATAAATCCAAGTAAAATGCGAAAAATCATCAATGAATATAATGAAATATTTAACACCCGTAATAGCCGTAACAGAAGACGGACCCCATAAGTCAGTATGAATTAAATCAAACATAGCAGTGGCTTTAGAAGTAGATAGTGCAAAAAGGAAGTCTATGAGACTTAGCAAGTTGACATGAGGACAAAAGTCAAAACATTTAGAAGAAATATTTAAACGAGACAAAATGGCTTGAACAACGGCTGTAACGACCCACGTCCCGAACCACGTACCCCGGCCCAGGCCCGTACACCTGGCACCGAGGCCCCGGCCCAAGCCCGTACACTTGGCACCGAGCCACGTGGCCGGGCCCGTACACCTGGCACCGAGGCCCCGGCCCAAGCCCGTACACTTGGCACCGAGCCACGTGCCACGTGGCTCGGTGCCAAGTGTACGGGCTTGGGCCGGGGCCTCGGTGCCAGGTGTACGGGCCTGGGCCGGGGTACGTGGTTCGGGACGTGGGTCGTTACAACGGCTGATGCGGGGTGCCCCAACCGGAAATGCCAGAGATTGGATGGATTGCTGGAGACAGAAAAGACTTGAGTGGATGAGGACCGAGCTGGAGGAAGACACACCCGATAAAGGCCATTATCAAGGATTCCCCGAAGACGGATTTGATGAGTGAGTAGATTCTTGACAACAAAAAAAGAGGGGCGAAATTCAATATATGCTCTGTTATCAAGACACAACCGGGAGACACTGAGGAGAATTTTATGAATAGAAGGATAATGATAAACAGTATGTAAAAGCAAATGAGAGAAAGAAGCAGGAAGTAAAGTTTGACCCACCTTAGAAATAGGGGAAACCATACCATTGCCAAATGTGATTTGAGCATCACCGGAGAATGGCGTGGTAGAATCCAGCAAATTTAGGTCAGGAGTGAAATGATGCAAGGCCCCTGAGTCCAAATACCAGTTAGCATCACGAGATTGTGCATCGGAACCAGAGTGAAGATTGTGGGTGGGAAGGATGGCAAAGAAGTTTCTCAGTGGATGAGATACAGGCTGTTACTGGAGATTAGTGCGATGATAACAAATATTTGCGCTATGACCAGGTTTGAGACAAATTTGACAGCGAGGATGATTTGGTGGTAGGGACTGTGGTCGAGTCTGGGGAAAGAAAGTTGGAGAGGGACGAAAAGGAGGAAAGGGAAGCAGCGGGGAGTTGGAGGAAGGAGGTCGGGGTCCTCGTGGTCGGTCTGAAAAATTAGAATGAGGTCCTGATGATGAGCGAAATTTGGGTATGGATTTATTTCTTGCAGTAGTGGTGAATGAGCTTGAAAAGGGCTCAATGCTGTAACAGCATTCTGGCGATCAAGACGAGCTTCATGACTCAAAAGCAGACTGTTAAGTTCTTCAAGAGATGGTTGATTAGGAAGTGTGGAAATAGAGGTAACAAAGGCATTGTACTCGGCACCCAAACCATTTAGAAAATACATCACCTAATCTTTGGAGTTTACAGGTTCCCCAATAGCAGCTAACGTGTTGCAGAGTCCACAAAATTTTTGGACATAGGTCATCGCACTGAGACCATCTTTGCGAAATCCTTGTAAATTGTTGCGGAGCTCAGAAATTCGAGCAAATGAAGCAGCAGAGAAAAGTTGCCCTAGTGCTTCACAGATTTCAAAAGCTGTGGAATAGTCGATTAATTGTCTGAGCAACTGTTCATGGACGGAAGCATAAATCCAACTCATGATAAGATGATTGTACCGTTGCCAGGAAATAAAGTCAGGGTTGATGACCGACGAATGTGAATCTTCAACTTGAAGAGGACAGAGATGAGTGCAAGTAAGAATGTCTTCAAGACCATTGGCAATAACAATGTTTAGAATCTGGTTTTTCCAAATCAGAAAGTTAGATTCATCAAGCTTAATAGTGAGTGCTGATTGACAGAAGGAAGATGAGGAAAGGAGGGTGGGTGAGAAGAAGGCGACGAAGGAATGTCCGTCGTACTCTGTGAGGAAGCCATTGAAAAGAAGAAAGAAAAGATAAGGGCAGAGAACCAAGAAAAAAAATAGGAGCCGTTAATGACTCTGATACCATGAAAAAATATAGAGAGAGAGATTTTGAACTTTTGTATATTTCTTCACACCCATTACAACAGCAAGCATAAAGTATTATAGTGTTTATATCAGAATAAGACAAAGACATGAGAAAGTGGTGAGAGGAAGATTACAGAGAGAGAAGAAACAAATCTGCAGAGATAACAGAAAAATAAACCACACATTATAGAAACCCGGTCCGAGATAGACGCTCGTTTAACACTCTTCTCTTGCATCTTTCTTTCTTCTTCTAATATAATTCGTTTATTAAAAAAATATTTATGCATTTGTCTTTGTTTTTTTTTTTGGGCTCTGGTTTTTAATGGCTTTAATATTGGTTTTGTAATAGAGATATCAGGATCAAGAGGAAAAGGTTGAATTCTCTGGGCCGCGTGTGTCAATTTATCTCTCGTGGCAACAAAAATTTGTTTTGTCAAATGAATAGTGTAAAGTCTAATGCGTAAATAACTTAAAACGATGGGGAGAAAATTTTATTTTAGCTTGTAAAATAATATTAAAAGAATGGTTAAACTAATTTATTGATTATATTTATTTTTGGTACCAAACGGCTACATTTAGATATGTGGGGTCCAGGTGTCCTTCCATTATTACATTGTTACTCATAACAAACACCATATTATAATTAGCCAAAAATCTTCGTGATTAGAGTTATAAAAAAAAATGTACATTAGTCTTAAGTCGATGTGAGTCTGAAATTTCAAAATTCTTACACACGATTATAGGTAGTAGAATTTCGATTTATCTCCCTTGATCCTGTAGGTGACGTAATTCTTTGATAGTCATGGAACTCAGACTAAGATGGAGAGATTGTTGTCCCACATATACGACAAATTGAATAGGAAATAGATCTGTATAAATATGAGAGAGATTCTCTTACTCTTTAAGCTATATTTTGAAATGAGTTCTACTCTCTCACTTTCACTATGTTCACTCATGTTGGCCACGTACTAGAATTAACTCACTAAGGGGTAGTTATAGTTTTTAAGGTTTTCCATCTAGGTTTAGATTTCAAATTTTATTTATTAATAAAATAATTATCATATATTATTAATAATTAATTACATCAATAAATAAATAACACATGAAATGATATCATAATTTCTTATATTTTTTTGGAAAATAATGATATGTACACTCTCTTATTCTACTCTCTATACATATTTGACAAATAATGATTGATATAATTAATGTAATATATATAAATAAGTAGTTAATTTATTATAAAGAGCGAGCAGAAGGTGATTAGGTCAACAAAATATACACGATTTTTTTGACATAAAAAATTAAATTTATTTATTAAAATAATTATAAATTGCCTATGAATTTATTTTTTTACAAAAAATAATAAAATATTTAGTTCTCCATAAAAATTAATAAAACTAAAGAGAAGAAAAATGGAATTACCAAAAAACCCCCCACTTTAATTTTTCTTGCACTTGAACTGACAAATAAGATCGGGCTCGTGATTGATGTCTGATAATCGGGCCCACCAATAAGAGATATACCTTTTCAGTGGGCCCTATTCTATGAGCAAGTTGCTTTTTCTATTTGGACCACGGAATAGAGGTGGTCTCTTCTAATAGACGTCTAAAAAGCTTCAAAATTGAAAACCACTCTCGACTTTATTGGTCCAATCATTTGCTTACAGTGAGTCGCGGCGCATAGGATTACCTCTGTTTTACAAGATGAAGCCACGATGGTCATGTCAGCAACACTACCATGCAAAGTACCATCATGGGCAGCGAATTCATCCATCGTCCAACATAGGGGTTATTTAGTAATTTCACCTAATAGAATTCAAATTAATTAATTTAATGTTTTTTTTATCAAAATTTAATAGCTATAATGCTTATTGGTAAAATAATCAATTAAAAAACGAGTCTTAAATTACGAAGACAAAAAATACGCCGTGATAACATGACATTGCTTTTATATTTGAAAGTCATTGCGATGAATTCGGGTGATCGTACCCTCTTATGTGGTATAGCTGATACTTTTAAATATTAATGTGACAGCCCGCCACATGAAGGATAAGACGGTCCAGTGTGAGTGTACAATTCATATTTCATACCAGTAATGATGCATAATCTCACATCACTCGGGAACAGTAAAAAAAATACACAGTTTATAAACAGAGTTTTCGTTTCTATCTAGTACAACACGTTTAGGGTTAATTTCAATAATAAATAGAACAATATTGTATTGTAAGCACTGAAGGACGCTGCAATTAAATAGACTGTCAATTGGTGCTGATAGGTTAGACTCTTATCTTATTAATTCGCCTACTTTAAATTAGTAACATTATGGAGAGAAATGCTTAAAATTTCCGTTTGGTAATAGGTAAAGGTTTTGTTCCTATCCAAGAACTGTCTATCCCTGTCCCGGTTAAGTGTATTCTTGGATGAAAAATTAAACTGAAAAAGGAAAGTGTTGACGACGAAGGAATGCCAGGGCGTCTAACAACGACGAAGAGTATTCTATGTTTTACAGTCCACTACGCTTCCCCTCTTTCTTCTCTCTCTGAAAATACATTACAGAAATCTGTATAATTATTCCATTTCTTCGGATTTCTTCGTTTCTTTCTTTCGTTTTCCGTTTGGATTACTGTCACTTTCACTATTTCGATTCGTCTCACGATTATTTGATTCTTTGTTTCTCTGATCGGAAATTCAATTGTGGACCTCATTTCTGCTCCATCTGCCTCTGAATTCTCATTCTTTGTTTACTACCCGTTGCCGTTCTGATTGGAGCACCTCCTAAATCGTGCTCACTTTGTGAAAGTGTGTGAAATTGGGGGATTCTGGGGTATTGATTTGGACGGGTTTGGCTGTGGTCGAATTGTGTTGTTTTGAGATCTGCTTTGGTTGCTGTGGTCATTATCGATCCGGTTGGTGGTTCATCTGGATCCCATCGGGGTAAAAACAGCGCCAGTGAATGGCGCTGTTCAGAAGGTTTTTCTACCGGAAGCCACCGGATCGGCTGCTAGAGATCTCTGAGAGAGTCTATGGTACGATTTCTTTTTCCTTTTGTTCTAATCTGTTGCCTAGTTATGTTGTATTCTGAATGCATGATCGATTGCAGAATTATAAACTCTTGGGTACTATTTTTTAAATCTAATTCTGAACTTGATTTGATTAATTTTGTGAGCTCATTGGAGCTTAATGGTGGTGCATGTGGTTTTTGGGGACAGTGCTATAACAAATTCTAAAGTTTTGGTTTCATCGATCAATATGTGCTGAAACCCTTCTGTTTTTGTTGTGGTCTCTCCACCCTAAGTAGATGGGGAAGAGTTATTGACTGAAGCTACTTTGAATATACGGAAATTGAGGGTTGGGTAAATAGAACACGAGGTAAACCGTTACTGACTTAGATTGCTAAAATAGATAAATTCTTGCATGAAATGCTTTGCGGGGAAACCAATCAGTTAAAAAATTTCTTTTGGCTTGGAAGTGAAATTTTATTATGTGAACGATAGTTTATAATAAAGACCAATCAATCTAGATGAGTAGACATCATGTTAAGAAAAAATTTCTTTTAGATTGGGGATTTGAAAGATGGAGAGTTTTGCACATGACACTACTATCTCTTGATTAGCGGATCTTTATATGTTCTATTTATTGTATCTTAACTCTAACAACAGTGACAGTTCTTTGTTTTTTGTTTTTTGTTTTTTGTGTGAAAGGAGCTGTTATTGGGAGTTGAAAGGATCTTTGCTTATTTGTTTGTTCTGGATCACATATTTTCTTTAGAGATATGATATTTTTCTCAACTGTGTTGTCAATTCACCATTCCCACTGTTTATTTAGGACTTTTAGGCCTTGATCATTCTATATTTTTTTTAATTTAATGGCACTACTGTTCTAAATGTGTTGTTGTTTTATTCTGCTAATTTTGGCGATCAAATTTTCTTATTTCTTTATTGTCATATATTTCTGCTTTTTTCAGTGTTTGATTGTTGCTTCTCTACGGATGTCTTGGAAGAAGATGAGTATAAAGTTTACTTGGGTGGGATTGTACCACAGCTGCAGGACTACTTCAATGATGCTTCTTTCATGGTGTTTAACTTCAGAGAAGGGGATAGGCGAAGCCAAATTTTTGATATTTTGTCGGAGTATGACATGACAGTCATGGACTACCCTCGTCAATATGAGGGGTGTCCTCTGCTACCATTAGAGATGATCCACCACTTCCTTAAATCTAGTGAGAGCTGGTTGTCTGTAGAGGGGGAGCAAAACGTACTATTGATGCATTGTGAGAGGGGAGGGTGGCCTGTACTTGCATTCATGCTTGCAGCATTGCTTTTGTACCGGAAACAATACAATGGGGAGCTAAAGACTCTTGAAATGGTTTACAAGCAAGCTCCCAAGGAACTTATTCATCTTTTATCTCCTCTAAATCCACAGCCTTCTCAGCTGAGATATCTTCAGTATATTTCTAGGAGAAATTTAGGATCTGATTGGCCTCCGACCGAGACACCTCTTTTTTTGGATTGTCTGATACTAAGAGTCATCCCTCTGTTTGATGGGGGGAAAGGGTGCAGGCCTGTTATTCGCATTTATGGCCAGGACCCGTTAACACCAGCCAATAGGAGTTCAAAGCTTCTGTATTCAACTTCAAAGACGAAAAAGCACGTCCACCATTACTTACAGGTAATATCTTAATCTTATGAGGTAATATCTTAATCTTATGATTTTTTTATAGAAAAATTTCATCGCATTGGTGTCCTTATGAATTTTAATCACAGGCAGAGTGTATGCAGGTGAAAATTGATATTCACTGTCGAGTCCAAGGTGATGTTGTTCTTGAGTGTATCCATTTAGATGGAGATCTTGTGCGGGAGGAGATGATGTTTAGAGTTATGTTTCACACAGCTTTTGTGCGGTCAAACAATTTGATGTTTAACCGTGATGAAATTGACATGTTGTGGGATACCAAGGATCAGTTTCCTAGGGACTTCAAAGCAGAGGTAGGTTTTTTGGTTTCTTCTTTAATATGAATTTGTAAAACTGAAAAAGTTTAAAGCATACTCATATCTGTGTCAGGTTTGTTTTTCGCATGCTGATGCTGATGTGCCTAATCTCAGCAAAGTTTTGGCACATATTGATGAGAATGAGTCAGAAATTGCTTCACCTGAGGAGTTTTATGAGGTTGAAGAGATTTTTAGCAATGTAGTAGACGCAGAAGTAAAGGGGGACTATGATCCCCAAGAGAATCCAAAAAATAGTTCAGATCAGAAAGAAGTTTGGAAGGAGGACTTGGATCCTTCCCATTTTCAAGACTGTGCATCAGATGACGGGAATCGGAAACATGATCTAAAGATGGATTATAATAATGATTCGGTGAAGGACATTGCTGTTGATGACGTCAAGTATAAAATAATTGAGAAAGTGGATTCAGATGATTTAGTGAAGGATATTGCTGTTGATGATGGGGATATTGCGCCAAACTTTTCATTAGTTGAGGTTGAGAAGCTGAAAGATGTAACCAAGGAATTGATGGTAGATGGTTTTGAAAAATTGGAGGAAATGGAAATAATGGGGGATGAAGAAATTATACCACAAAGACAAGAGTCGAAAAAATTAAGAGCTGATGGCTCTAGACTGAGATCTGAAAAATCACCACCACTTGCTTCAAGGGAACATCCTACTTCTGCAAAATCAACCAATGAAACTGGTGTAGCCAAGCAAACGATTGAAGAGCAGGAAACTCAGGGATTTCTTGCAAAACAAGCAAAGCCCAATGTCATATCTCGGTGGATACCTCCTAACAAACGATCTCATGCAAACTCGGCTCGTGTATCCTATCCACCATCTAGATATAATAGTGCACCAGCTGCTCTTACTAGCACTCTTCCCTCTGAAGATGATGATTCAAATTCAAAGTCAGAGGACGATTCTGCTACCTCTACTAATTGGATGTCAAATGGTGACGCAAGTGACCAAAAAGATTACAAAGAATATCCCGTGAGGGCCTCAAGCTCTGCACCTGAGGCACTCACTCATATCTCTCAGTTATCTCAACCCATCAAAGAGAATTGTTTTTCTACTCCAAGTTCAAAAGACTTATTTAGCGAAACACAAGCTACAGTGGCTCATCGTCCTCCACTTCCTTCCCCAAGCCCACCCCCACCACAGTCATCCTCTCTTCATGTTAACATTTCTTCGTTCCATGAGCCTTTTATACAACCCTCCCTGCAGGTAGATATAAGACCTCCTCCCCCTCCGCCCTTGCCCCCTGCCCCACCATTCTTTAGTCGTACAGAACTAAAAAGTTCTCTTCCATCATCAACATTGTCTATCCAACCAACACAACCACTTTCACCACCATCTCCAACACCTCTATCTTCATCTAAAATGACTTTGAGCCCTCATATTCCTCCCCCTCCCCCACCTCCTCCATCCTATAGGCAGAATAGTGTAACATTATTGTCTCCCCTACCTCCTCCATCTAGTAGGCAAAATAGTGTAGCGTTGTTGCCTCCTCCCCCTCCACCGCCACCGCCACCTAGGAATTATGGTCATTCCTCATATTCTTATAGCACAATGGTTGGCCTTGCACCTCCTCCACCACAACCACTACTCTTTGAAGGGGTATTAAATTCATTAAAACAAGCTAGAGATGAAGTACCAACTCCGCCACCACCTCCTCCTCCACCGCCTCCGTCCTCCTCACACAAAGCTCCACTTCCCCCACCCCCACCCCCACCCCACCCCACCCCCACCCCTAGTATCATACGGAGCCCCATCTCCACTACTTTTGTCATCATTACATGGAGCACCACTTCCTCCTCCGCCGCCGCCGCCGCCGCCGCCGCCGCCGCCACCGCCACCGCCACCGCCATCTTTGCTTGGTGGGGCTCCATCCCCACCTCCTCCCCTTAGAGCACCTTCTTTGCCACTTTCCCAATTGCAAGGACCACCACCTCCACCACCTCCTCCAATGCGAGTACCGCCACCTCCACCACCTCCTCCGATGCATGGAGTGCCACCTCCTTTGTATGGAGCACCACCACCTCCTCCATCTCAAGGTGGAGCACCACCTCCTCCACCTCCTCCATTTCGAGGAACGCCTCCTCCGCCACCACCTCCTATGCATGGAGTGCCTTCTCCTCCACCGCCTTTTGTGCGTAGTGCACCACCACCTCCTCCAATGCAAGGAGCACCTCCTCCATTTCGAGCAGGAGCACCACCTCCGCCACCTCCTCCATTTCGAGCAGGAGCGCCACCTCCGCCACCTCCTCCAATCCGAGCAGGACCACCTCCTCCACCACCACCAATGCACGGAGCACCTCCTCCTCTTCGTGGATCAACACCTCCACCTCCCAGGGGTGGTCCCCCTCCCCCTCCTCCACTAGGGGCTCGTGTTCTGGGCCCACCTGCTCCTCCTAAACTTCCAGGTGGTGGGCCTCCTCCACCTCCACCTTTAGGTGCCAAAGGAGCTAATGCTTCTCCTGATGCAAGAGGTCTTGCTGCAGGGAGAGGTCGTGGGCTTTCACGTCCTTCAAGCATGAATGCTGTAGGACCTCGACGATCCTCTTTGAAGCCTCTGCACTGGAGCAAAGTGACTAGAGCCTTGCAAGGGAGCTTATGGGATGAAATCCAAAGATATGGAGAGCCTCAAATGTACTCTATAACTTCTTTTTCTGATTTTATTTTCTAATTACATCTCAATATTAGTAGTGTGTCCCTTAATCTGCCATGTCCTACTAGAGCAATATATTTCCATTTAACTACATTATCTCAATGTTCTTTTTCATTTTAATGATTCCACCTTTTATCTCAGTGCACCAGAGTTTGATGTATCTGAGTTAGAGACCCTTTTCTCTGCAACTGTCCCAAAACCTGCTGATGCAGGAGGCAAATCAGAAGGCCGACGGAAGTCAGTCGGATCCAAGACTGACAAAGTGCATTTGGTTAGTTGATTTTGTTACTTAATAGAAAAGGATGTTTGTGAAAGGAAATTATGTTCTAATTCAATTTTTTCATCTATTATTTCTGAATCGTCACTATTTTAAGTATTTCTATCGCTAGACGCACCCGCACCCACTCACAAAATAGCTCTTGCAACCAGTCATTCACGTGATCTCACAATTCGTACATGTATGTTTTAAAGCTGGAAGTGGAGCATTTTTTAGTCAAACTTTATTCTCAGTTGGGTAATTGTAATGGGACTCAGGAGAAGATATGAGAAAGATACCTTATGAACATTGTTTTTTCCTAGTATTATATGTTAATTTATCTAAAATAGACCTTCCTGGTTCATTTTTATGTTGGCATAATATGGTCGTTGCACTGAAATTGAATTAAGTTATGGTGAATAGAGTTATCTGGGCCTAAAATGGGTTCAGAATCTTCTAACTCGATTACTGGAATAACAAACTTGATTACAAGGGATTAATAATTATAGAATAGAAATGTTGGAATGCCCATTACAGTGTTGCAAGAGTGAGCTTTTTGTAACGAGTGACACATGGCTTTGGAGCTCTTTACTATTGCTTTAGTGTATCAATCATTCATTCTAGCTTAATCTTTAATATAAAATTTGCAAATTACCTTTTATTTTAAATCATTGAAACTGATAATGTCTGTGTAGAATGTTATTTAGGTTTATTATATTGTCCACAAATTAAGATTTAGACTAGTTCATTGCATAATATCTTATTGATGGAACTAAAAGTAATCTATTGCTTAAAGGAATAAAGGACTGCGGGCTTCTTTTCCTTCTTGGGATGGATTGGGGTCAAAGATCACTTGCAATATACCGAGTTTTTATGGCAGTAGAGCATAACTGATGAAAAAATAAACAATTTTTTGCAGATTGACCTAAGAAGAGCGAATAACACCGAGATTATGCTCACCAAAGTTAAGATGCCACTTTCTGATATGATGGTAAGCTGTACAAAGTAATCAATTAAGTGGTCTACTCTCTTTATATAATTACTATTTTTCAGATTTCCAAGTATGTTAAGGATACAGACTTCTTCCTACTCTTGTATCAGACTGTTTTCAACTGCTGTGGACGAATATTCTAGTTTTGCTAATAAAATATTTTGGCTTGCGCATAATTCATTCCCAAGATTGCACAAAAGATGATGAATTAGTTTCTATTTGTGCTTCTAGTAATTCATGGCTTGTTTGAGAGCCAATAAGAAAATACATTTGATTATTTACATATATGAGCGATTCTAAGTAGCATCTGATGCCTAACGTGGTTGGAAGGTGTAAACAAAGGTTCACCTGGTTCTTGATTCCTAAAGTATTCGACAACAGTGGAAACAAAAGAAAAAGTTTGGTGAAATTAACTTATTATATATCCAGTTATAGGAATATCTAAAACGTGTTTGGAAGAACGTTCCAACCATAAGTTGCTTAGTGTAAAATTATGTGAGTTTATATCATTGACTGTCAAATATATTAATCTTGGTTTTACATTTACTATTACATTTTTTGTTGAGTTTAATTTTCGTATCTAACTTGTACTGTTTTACTAAGAAATAAATGTTTTAATTTTCTTAACAGTTGTTTCTGCAATTATCATGTTTCCCAGGCTGCAGTGCTGGCAATGGATGAGTCAGTCTTAGATGTTGACCAGGTGGAAAACCTTATTAAGTTTTGTCCAACAAAAGAGGAGATGGAACTTTTGAAGGTGTAGTTTATGCAAATTTTTATTCGTTTTATGCTATTTTTTTGTCATTCCTTATATTGTTTCAAGATTTAATATCAGAGACTAAGAATATCTATGTACTGCAAATCAGGGATACACGGGGGACAAAGACAGTCTTGGAAAGTGTGAACAGGTACTAAGAATTCCCTGAATAGATATTTTATTATATATTGCGGTTTTTTTTATTGCTCCGAGACAGGATTGCTCCGAGACAGGCTTTCTTTGGTAACACTAGATTTTGACCAAGTACTAAAATACTGAACATTTAAATTTAAGATCAATTATTTGATATATAGTTTTCATGGAGAATATGTCTTATAATTTTGTCATAGACTACTCAATTTTCATGTTAAGTAGTCTTTTCATTTATTATATTTCTAAACATTATATATTTTATGAACCAGTATTTTATGGAGCTGATGAAAGTACCTCGGGTGGAGTCGAAGTTAAGAGTATTTTCTTTCAAAATTCAATTTCGCTCTCAGGTTTGGTGAAATATGAATCTGATTATTTTTCAATAATTTTTAAATTTCTCAAATAAGTGTTTCAACTTTTGCTGCTTACAGATTTCAGAATTCAAAAAGAGTTTAAACGTCATAAACTCTGCTTGTGAAGAGGTTTGTAACTATTAGTAACAAAATTTTTCTTCAATTTGGGTATAATAGTTTTACTCATGTTTTATTTTTAATTTTTAATAGGTCAGGAATTCTGTTAAACTAAAGGAGATTATGAAGAAAATCCTTTATCTGGGAAATACATTAAACCAAGGAACTGCAAGGGGTAAAATGCTTTATTTTCTATGTTATTTCTTGTTACTTATCACCGAGGATATGTTGAAGGCTTGGAAAGTTATTTCCGCTTTGCTTGAACGATGTATATAAAATGTTTAAAACCAACAGTATAGTTTTCGATGATCAGCGGCAATTCTTCGTCATAAATTTCATTGTGTACTTTTCAACATAACCTTGTCTTATGTTGTGTCGAAGTGTGGTTTCTTAAACGACCAACTTAGTGAATTATTATTCAACTGATTACTCTTCAGGTTCTGCAATTGGCTTCAAGTTGGACAGTCTTTTGAAGCTCATTGACACCCGCGCTTCTAATAGTAAAATGACACTTATGCATTACCTTTGCAAGGTTAATATCTAAAGTTCTTGTTTTAACAGGGTTTTTACGCTTGTCTTGATGATTATCTTACCAATATTTAGTCAGTTTATCAGTTGAACTTGTATGCTATGTACAAGGAAGTGTATATATTGATTGATTTACTATGTCTGCACTGGATACATGATAGCTTAATGGTGATGTAATGGTATTATTCTTGTTTATATTTTCCTGTATCTCATGGTTGCTATCCTATGGACCTGCTACCTGGCTTGAAGGAAGTGAGTTTTATTACTGTCATAGTAAGTTGGAGTCTTGGAGGTTTGAGTTGAAATGAGCAATCAGTAATTTGGTTGGGGATAGAACTTAGTTGGGGTCCTTTCAGAACCTGTTGGCAGATGGTTTTTTGGATTGTTAGTTTTCTAACTGAAAAGCGGTCTGAGCATTTCCCATTTTCATAGCAAGATAAGATCAACTAGAGTTTCAGAAACAACTCGTGAATTCCTTTGGCAGTCTTCTCAAGGAAGGAAATTTGTTAATGCACTCATGAACCTGTAAATTCAGCCCAATCCTAATCACAGTATCTCAAGTTATCCAAAGTTTAAAAACGACCTTTTCTGGATGTTTTAGTAGAAGTGAATGGAACTAGCTTCTTATATCAATTTTTTTTTTTTCACCACCCAAGGATAGTCAATTCAGCTTAACCATATCAATTTTTATTTATAGTTGATCTGACATAATGCTTGTAAATTTTTCCAGTCGGTAATTTGGTTTTATTTTGCTTCAGGTCCTTGCTTCTCGGTCACCAACACTGCTTGATTTCCATCTAGACGTGGGCAGTCTAGAAGCTGCATCTAAGGTCATTATTTTTATTTTTTTCTTGTTGTCAAGCATGCTGCGTGTTTTCTTTTAACTTGAGATCTTTCCTTTTATCCAGATTCAATTGAAGTCTTTAGCAGAAGAAATGCAAGCAATAATTAAGGGATTAGAGAAGGTCAAGCAGGAGCTAGTTGCCTCTGAAAGCGATGGTCCAGTCTCGGATGTTTTTCGTAAGGTGGAGTCTTCTTTTCATTTTATTTTATTTTTTAACTTTCTAGTTTTGTTTTAGTCTCTAATTTTGCATTGTCTGTTCTCAATAGAATTGTTGTTATATATTTTATTAAAACCACATACCTTTAACCATCTTCCCACAAACATGATTCTTTTTGTATATTCATTTTTTAATGAATGATTAAATTGATTCCAGTGAAGAAATTTTTATATGGACCACAAGAGGTTATTTAATGTTATATTTAAAACTTGTAGACTTTATGCTAGCTGGTGTGTTTTGGAAACAGTGGACAATAGAATGTGGTGAAGAATCAAATATGTGAAATGTTTATGTTACTTAAAATACAGATAAGAGATATCTTATTTTTGTTTCTTAGTAAAAATATTGTCTAACTTTAATTTAAGATCGAGTTGATTTGTAAATATAGTTTCCATCAAGGTGCTAGCGTTCTCATCATTGATCAATAATATTTTATTGTTTAACCATAAAATTAATCACATGTTTTCTTTTTGCCCTTTACGAAGAGAGATTTTCTTATCCTCCATTCTTTGTAAACATTTAATCTTGATTTGCATTTTGTTTATTATAAATATATAATGAAACATATTATTGATATCGAAAGGAAGTCTACTTGAATTGACTTGGAATCTGTGTTGTGTTAGCCTGCTCTTGTGTATTCTTTCTCACAACGTATTATCTTATGACATTTAGGTCCACGGTAATTTATGCCTTTTACTTGGTTTCATAAGGTTGGTTGTTCATTCTTTCTCGTGGCATGAAATCGTAACCCTTGATTGCTTCTTTCTTTCTTGTAATATGAGGTTTCTACTGTTTGAGTAAGTTTTCTTTGGTTGAATACTTGAAGATTTTCCATCTGTCGTTTTACACAAAATTGTTCTCCCTGGAAGTCGACAATGACCGTCCCAGTCATACATCTATATGTCAGTTGGTATATCGATCATTTTCTAGATCTTTAGTCTACACTCTGCAGTTTTTAGTCAAATTATGCTGGGCTGGGCCTTGGCATATATATCAGGTTAACATATGATGCCACTATTCTTGTAACCAACTAATTTAAGGCATTTCGATTGATGTCAAGCATTAGCCTCGGTTAAATGAGAAACAAGTCAGCTTCTACATTTCAGTTATATTTCTCTTTTCAAACTTCTGGCGGAGGATATCTTCCTTGACTCACACACTCTCTCTCCCCTCCAAGACTTTTGGTTTATGTTTTTTATTTTATGTTGAAATTGTAGACATTGAAAGACTTTGTGGACATCGCGGAGATTGAGGTGGCATCTGTGACAAATTTATACTCTGTGGTGGTAAGTTTCTCGATAAAATTATTTCATGTTCAGCTCTTTTAATTTTGTTAAGGAAAAAAATTATCGTTTGTTATTTGATTGTTCTTTGGTGGACAGGGTAGAAATGCAGATGCACTCGCTCTATATTTTGGTGAGGATCCTGCTCGTTGCCCATTTGAGCAAGGTAAGTGCAAGATACTCAGCTATTCTCTTTAATTTATGTTTATAATTTGTCTGGATGTTCCTGGTTCTTAGCCGCATTATAAGTTAAATTATTCTTGGGAAACATTCTTTTTAAAATTTTGCTTCTCCAGTTTCAATGTTTGAAAGGCAGGGCATACTACTATTAAAGGTGGAGCAGTCTTTATTGTAGCCATGTAATTTATAGTTCATCTGGGATAGAATAAGATTAAAATCTACTTAGGCTCTTCTGGAATGAAAATATAATTTGTAATTATGATAAATGTAAAACATGATACTTCTGAGTAAATATTTACACATGGGAAGACTTGTACCACAAGGCGTTAATTTTTTTTCATCTTCCTCTAGTGTTCTTTTTTGTCTCCTATTATGAGGAAGTATCATTTTATTACTGATAAAGAAAAGGTCACAAGTATCACGGTCCTTAGTTTATCCTTGCTTTAGCGATAGAACTCATTTCTTATAACTTACATTAGGAAATAAAGGTCGGAAAGAATAGTTTCTTGTGACAGTGCAGTTAATATTTAGATCATTTTGCTTGCTTGAAAATCTTGATTGGATACCTCTTTTATCCTTGTTTGACGTTGTTGGTTTCATGCTATATTGATTTGTGCAGTTGTAGCAACTCTCTTAAATTTTATAAGAATGTTTCGTAAAGCCCACGAAGAGAACTACAAACAGGCCGAATTAGAAAAGAAGAAAGCAGAGAAGGAAGCGGAAATGGAGAAGGCTAAGGGCATTCATCTAACAAAGAAGAGTGGGAAATAGGTGAAGTTCATTTTCTTCTCCCTGCGACCGGGAGACGACATGCCTCCGACCACCCTCCATAACTACGACTTTGGAGAGTAGCAATGGCCTCAAATTATGCTTTCGGGATATCAAATTCTCAAATCCAATTGGTTCAAAGCAAATCTGCTACACCTGGAGGCCGGCGGAGGCAATGATTTTGGTCTCCTCAATTGTCTTGAGCCAATAAAATCTGTATGAGTGGGACTCCTTACTGTGACATTTGGTCAGGAGCACTCTCTTGAGCAGTGGGTGGCCTCGACTCGCCTCAACTCGGCTTCACTGATCTCATTTGACTAAATTTAGGTAACGGGTCCGGCGCTGGCCCTTCTAACGTTAACTACCGATGAGAATAACAACTACTTCGACCCATTTGCTAAATTTTTTCAGCAGCAGATCAATTTGCCACAAAGTGTAAAGCGCTGCACTGCTGCTATCGGTCTCGCATAAAACTGTGCATAGAGCCTTAACCCTTAAATTTAGAATTCAATTCTTTCATGTAACATATTGACCCTCTTTGTTTTAGTTATAGGTTTTTTCGACCGGACCCCCTGTTGTATAGTGGTTTGGATCGCAAAGATCAAACGAAAAAACAGGACTCCCACTATAGTGAGATTGTACCATAAACAGAAAATACAGATTGGTAGAGGTAGAAGAAACAAGATGCTTGTTTTGCTCATTTTGTTGTAATACATTATGCAATTTTTCTAGTAAATGTTGTAAGAATTCCTTGGAACCTGAGCAGAATTGTGTTGTGGACTTCTTTTTTGGCTTATAATATATCTATAAACAACAATGATTGCTTATCAAAGATGAGCAAATAAATAAATAATTGGTCGTACAAGAGATGTTACCTTAATTGTTAGTTTTCATAACAGCTTTTCTGCGAAGAGGTATTGAAATTTGACGGAAAATGAGATAATAGAAGTCACTCTAAACGCTAACTCAATGAGTGAGAGAATCATCCTCATAATTATACATGATCGTTTACTTTAATTCTGTCGACATGAGATAACAAAATTAATATTTAAAAAGAATATTGTTTTAAGATTAATTTTATTTACTTGAAATTCGAAGTTGGAAGAAATAAGATAAGAAGGAATAATTTTAACGGATTTTGTGACGTCTGTGTTCGGTTTTTGCATTATTAGAGTTTAAAATTGTGAAGCGTAATTTATTCGTATGTGAATAAAAAGTTATGTAATGTTTATTTTTTAATTTTATATCTTGAAACGTCGCGTTGCGTCGCATCATGTCACGAGATAAGATTAGAGCTTATAACGAGTGTTTGTATTAAATAAAATATGAAAATTATCAATTTGAACCCTGTACTATACACGTTTTTTCAATTCGGCCCCTGTACTAAAAAAACCGGCAAACTTAACCCTCTACTTTGATTCTGCTATCACTTTTGACCTTCTATCAACAATTTCATAAAATCCTCATTAAAAAAACTACCAAACGATCTTCGATTCAGTTGAAATTTTTACCACATGTTTATTACTTAATAAGAAGATAATCTAGGAATTTTCATGATTTTTTAACACATCTACGATTTATTATAATTTTATTTTAGTATTGCTTAAAACTTTTATAATAAATCATACAAGTTTTAAAAAATTTGCAAATTTGTTTATTATCTACCTATAATATGATGAACATCTAGAAAAAGTTTCAAATAAATCCAATATCGTTTAGTATTTGTTTAAATTAATCTTAGTTTCTTCTTTACTTTATAAATTAATTTTTTAAAAAATACCAAACAATATTTGATTTATTTGAAAACTTTTCCACATGTTCAACCTATCATGAGTAGATAATAGAAAAAGTTTCGTGATTTTCTAAAATTTGTATGATTTATTATAATATTTTTATAAAATACTAAAATAAAATTTCAATCAATCGTACATTTGTTAAAATATCACGAAAATTTTCAGATTATCTTCTCATTAAGTAGTGAACATGTGGTAAAAATTTCAACTGAATCTAAGATTGTTTGTTAGTTTTTTCAATGAGGGTTTAATGAAATTATTGATAGAAGGTCAAAACTGATAACAGAATCAAAGTACAGGGTTCGGTTTGCCTGTTTTTTTAGTACAGGGGCCGAATTGAAAAAACGTGTATAGTACAGGGTTTAAATCGATAATTACCCAATAAAATATTTGCAAATGAGTAAAGTTGGAAATTTGCCATGTAATTTGTTTGCTACCAAACAGAGGTTGTGTTGGGCGGAGAGGGAATGGCGGAGGACGAAGTTCAGAGTAGTTTGAAGAAATGGGAGCAGATTCAAGCTCTCAAGTTTACGGGTTCGTCTTCGTCTCTACGCTCTCAGGAAGGTCAATCGAGTTTCTGGTCTTTGGTGGTGATTAGAGACTCTCGAAGGCTCGATCACACGATTTTCCCGCCTGCTAACCATGAAAATTTGCATCTTCGAGAGCAGCAAAACCTAGAATCGTCGTCATCATTTTCGTTCTATTCTTCGTCTTCCACGTCTTCATCGTTGTCGTCGGCTTCATTCTCGCTGTCTGACGATGAAATTTCAGAGCCACTATCGCCGTTGGCTTCCGAGTCCCCTGTTCGAAATCCTAAACGGAAATCCGGTTGGATGGATTTTGCACTGGAGGTCATTCGATGCAAATTTTTTTCTAGGATTTCCACGTTTGGGTCTAAGGCATCCATTATGAGCTCATTGGGGACATTTTCTTCTGCCGCCGGAGTTTCGTTGCTGCTGTTGTTTTGGTTGTTTTACAGGAGGACCCGCCAGCGTCGGAGAGATATTGTGGATCAATTGAGATTTACGATCGACAAGAAAGACGAGGTATGATTGCCGTTTGTGAAAATGCCTGTTAGAGAAAATAGTAGTAAATATTTCCCAGCATTTATTTGTTTGAAAAAAAAAAAAAAAATCTCAAAATGATGGGTTTATCTGTGTAATGATGGAACTAAAAAAATTACATAACATTTGGAAATGGAAGATGTCGCTCAACTTCAACAGATGATACGATGAGAATAAACTGAAAAAATATTTAAATTCTGGAAATTTCTTGTTATGTTTATTCACTTTAGAAATAGACTGCGAAATAGCAAGGGCCTGTCAGGATTGTGTTTTCAAAGAGAAATTTAGAAATAAGAGTAAAGAATTCAATCTAAAAAGTTGTGGGCAAACTCTTTCTGAACCAAAATGCTACAATTTCTGATAAAACAATTGCGGGTATAGCTAGGAGATGCTTTCACCACTGTTCTTGAGAACAGTGAAAAGTTGGAAACCTGATAGTTTTTGTTAATTAAATTATTACCGAGCAAAATAAGCAGTTTTTGAAAACACTTCACATGTTGTTGTTAGGAATTATTCTCTCACAACAAATTTTGAAAACACTTTTAGATTTTATCTTCTGTTTCATGTTTAATTTCTGCATGGTTATATTATTAAACTAGTGCTTTGGGTAAGTAGTTCTTATGCTCGAAACTTACTTTATTGCAGAAAATTAGTCATCTACTACACCAGATTGTGCAATTGAATGAATTACTTCTAGCCCAGAAAAAGCTTCCAACTTCAACATAGACTATTTTATCACAGAAGAGAGTCAAAGTTTGGCAGCAGGAGAGTTCAAATTTTGAAGCATTTGTGCTTAAAAGTCAAATCAAAGCCTCTAATGCATAATATTGTGTTGGATTATATCTCTCACAGGTGTAACAGATGTGGAGTGTCTCGATCTGAGTTGAATAAGATTTATGAGAAAGATAGCACCATTATCATATATCCGCCGAGACTATAACATGGACAGGGATTGAGCTCTTCACTGTATTATTCTAGTGGGTAGGTTAGAGTTATAAATTCTCTATGTATTACACTTGATCTATTTGATCCGTTCTTTCTTTTTGTAGTGGAGGTAAATTCTTCATGCTCATTTATCTTGAATTTACCCTGATTTCAGGGAAACATGAAAAAGTCTGCAAGATATACTCGCATGAATTTAAGATGGAAACGAGGAAGATTCATTATGCATTGCCTCTGCAGATGGATAAAGTAGATTTTCTTTATGCATTGCACTGAGTTTACTGGAAGAACTAAGGCATGCATCAAAGTGTTAGGCTCCAATGTTCAAAATTTTGTCAGAGTTGAGTAATCTAAATTCTTTTAGATTAAATGTAGCAGTGAGTGATAAAATTCGTGGTTATATTTTAATATTCATAACGAATACTCTTTTTCTATTCGGGGTTGCTTTTATTGAAAGAGTTTTTTTTCACGTAAATTTTAGTGTTCTAATTTCGTATTTTTGTTTATTATTTGCTTTCTAACATTTTTAGTACTACGGAGTTCTTTGGTTGGATCCCTTTCGGTCGTTGATGAGCTTTCTCGGTGGGGAGATGCTCGGAGAAGTTGCTAAAATTAACGAGTCTCTTGAGCTTATTGGCCTCACAAGAAGGTAACATCGCCTTTCGTGAACACAAAAATGAAAGGATTTCTTTGTAAAATTGTACGCCAAAATCCGGCTTGTAACTTTCCTCTTTGGATTGCCCGGTTATCGCTCCAACCGTCTCCTAAAGTCAAAATCATGATATATCCATTTATTGGATCGATTTTGCCTTGACAACCAATTCCGAGCAATCTTCGATGCAAATTCATCATTTTTAGTGCATTCTACATCCACAAAGGACTCCTCTCCCCGATAGGTTGCATGGGCATACTTCCTTTCGATTTGCCTCTCAATTGTGAGAGCAAGCTCTCGAACTTGCCTTTTTAACGACGCGATTTGTTCCACTAACTGGCCGGCATTTGGAAGTTTACGACACTGAATGGCAAATAAAATTCACCAAATTATCGGCAATAAGAATTCAAAAATATCAGTCCCATTTCCCGGCCCGAAAAAATCACGCACATCATTCGAATAGTAGCACCTTCTTAAAGAGCGATTTTGATGATTTCGACAATGCAAACTCCAACCATTTTTCTAAAAAATTTAAAAAAATAAACATTCGAAATTTTTTGTAAAATAACTATAACTTCATTTCCTTTGGTAAGAACTTTACATTTATACAAGACTTTATAGCACAACATCTGGCCTCTCATTTATTTTAATCTTTCAGAGAAGACCCAAAATAAAGAACAGCCGAAAAGAACTCGACTGAGTATACGATGTTTACTTCTGCTCGTATTTTCTGCACATACAATCGAACACCTGGTCAGATTGGATCGAATAATATGACACTTGAATATCATAATTCAATCAAGAAACTACAATTCAGGGAAACCATAGCTTACAAGGTAATGAAGAAACTAGATCATCTCATGCAGGAACAGCTACTGGCCTTTTACTGGCTTTGAATCCTCTTATAGCTGTTGATTGCAAATCACTGACCGATAAAAGCAAAAGTATACAAGACAAGAATTCAAATCGAGTAAATATAAAAACTTTGTTCATACCCTCGGCGTAATCTTTAGCTCCAAATACACCAGAGCCAACAACAAGAGCATTAGCTCCAGCCTCAATCGCCTGTCACAAATCAGGTTTCAAAATTGCTTCCCTTACCCGGCAGTTGACAAATATTATCTTCTTTTCTACAATTTTGTATTTTTCTTTTTAAGAATTGATGCATATTGAGAGAGAAAATACAAGTAAAGAGAGAGAAAGAACCTTCTAAGAAAAGTGCGAGGAGAAACGCTTATTTTATATTAATTTTTTTTCGATAAGAAAGAACTAACTTAAAAAGGATAAATCTTAAAATATCTAGAGCTATAAATTTATTTATGATTAGATTTTCCATTTTTCAGTTTTTCGTAAATGATCCATCTGATTTTCAGTATCTGGAACGCTTTGTGAAACAATGGCCCGAAACGATAAAAATCGAAACAGAAAAATGCAGACAGAAGGCCCCAATGCATTAGCACTGCTTCGAGTAGTTAAATAATTTTCATCATCAAAGAGGCAAAAACCAGTGATTTTAGATGTGAAACCTTGTAGGCATTCTTCCGAGTGACTCCACCGTCCACTTCAATCCACGGGTTCACTCCCTGCAAAAATAAAGACGTAGAATGATGAGTTTTAATCTCATTTGATATTAAAAAATGGAAGCAAAGTGATAAAAAAAATATAAATTAATTGGAAAAATTACACCTTTTCGGCACACATCTGTCGCAAATCAGAGATTTTCTTCACTTGGCTCTCAATAAAGCTCTGCCCACCAACCCCGGGATTTACAGACATAATCAAGACCAGATCTACGACTGTTTTCATTAAAATGGTGATGTTAATTTTCAGTTCCTCTGTCCAATAAATAACGAATAAAACTCAACTTGTTCAATAATTGTCCCAAAGCCCAAGTTATCGTTCTTTCATTGTCACGCATTAGTATCGGCAATACCAATTCCTTGCGCAATATTACGAGTAAAATACGGTCTGGAGAGAGGGAAGGAGGAGAGGGAGAGATGTAAGGACAAAATCATACCATCAAGAACATATTCTATAGTGCTTAATGAAGTAGCAGGATTTAAGACAACTCCGGCTTTAGCTCCAAGGCCTTTTATCTGAATTGATGATACTCACATAAATATGACAGAAGAATAGTAAAGTCAATCGAATAATCCATCTCATATAACATCAATAAGAACGGAAGCAGGTAACAAATTTGTTTCTGGCAAAAGCCTTTGATGTTCTGAGAATGACGATATGATTATTAGAGGTTCTTCGTAAGAAAAATTAGTTATCTCCCAGACAGTGCACTTTTCGGACCAAAAAAGCAGTATTGCTTTAGTTTGCATATTAGAACTCATTAAAGCACAATTCGCATCACGATGCTCGATATTAAGAATGAAGCAACCTCCAACAAAAAAAATATAGGAAGTGAAAATTACTTCCAAGATGGACCTGTTCGTAATCAGTAGTGAAAACTCTGTTCATCTTGTTCCTCGTTATTTTTAATTCGGCATCTATAAATACGATAATAGTCCACGACATTTTTGTATTTGATGGATTTAATAATTGGGTCGATATTAATATTACTTCCTCCTGAAAATCTCTCTATTTAGTCTATTTCTCCATAAGTTGTGCATATGGATGTTCATAAAACAAGCAAGAACAGGACAAAGAAAATTGTGATTACACTCCAATTCCATCAACAACTTGAACGAATATATCTCAAACCTATGAAATCAACAAAATTTTAAACACAGATGGAAATAGAATCTTACTTGATTAATTGTTCGGTGCAAGTGAATGGTCGAAGATTGCTCACAATGAACACTAACAATATCAGCTCCAGCCTTGATAAAATCAGGAACTCGTTGTTCAGGTTCGACAATCATCTGCAGTGATATATGACTTCATATCGTATAAAACACTTTATCTATTTATTCAGTAAGAGATCAATCGGAACAAATATGCGATGAAACTAGAAAGAAGAATACCAAATGAACATCTAACGGAAGATCTGTCACAGGTCGCAGAGCATCGACCAAGATAGGTCCGACTGTAATTTTTGGAACAAATCGACCGTCCATCACATCGACATGTATCCAATCACAACCTGCCAATTCCACTGCTTTAACCTGCACCGTACAAAAAATGTATACCATACAACTCGAGATTAAGCATGCGTAATTAGACCGTGAGGAAAAAGGGCATATTGCGTATGAAATGTATCATATATTAAAAGGAAAATTAACTCTTAAGACTATATACATGATTTTTGAAGAGAAACAAATAACATAATAGAATAGAACCTGCTCTCCCAGTTTTGAGAAGTTAGCTTTGAGGATAGAAGGAGCTACAATTATATCGCTCTTCGAAAACTTATCAACACGAGCTGAAGCCTTCACAACTGATTTAAACTTCCTCCTGGAAATTTTCAAACAGAAAGTTGATAACAGAGGATGGGTTGTGGACTTGAATCATTCCTTGATCATTCCACTCCAGCACAATGAAAGTATAATTGGAAACGGAAGACTGTTAAACAAGTACAGTCCTAAGAAGTTCACAAGTACCGATTGAACTTTTCAAAAAATATCACATTATAAATTCTTTCAAGCACAAAGATGGTACGGTTCCATTCCGACACTTTCAGCAGAAAAGTTTAAAATAAAGATCGACGCAAACATACAGAAAACACTAACTAATACTTCAAGAAAAACTACGAAGCATTGAAGAAGTCTGCCGTATGATAAAATACAAAACGATTTAACTACAAAATTCTCAACATACTTGAGAACTCTCACGTTCAGTGGTATTTTAAGGTGTTTGGCGGAGTTTTCATGACATTTCATAGGAAATTTAAAGCATAAAAAGCCATATCAAAAATTACTGAAGCGTAAAGAATAAGGGATTAAATTCAATTCGAACATACAAAAGCAATCATTGATACTTGAGCTAAAATTACAAACGATCAGAGCAAAAAATTCTCAGTTTCATTATGCATTTTCAAGATATATCTGTTAAGACTTCCATGAAACTTCATTAAACAATTTCTCCCCCAATCAGTAAAAGACCGTAAAAAAACAAAGAACCCAAAAACAAATAGCGAAAACAATACCCAGTAAAGATTCGGTTTCTGGGTCGTAAAAGATATGGTTTCTGAAGCTGAAGAACTTCAAATCCATTGATTTGAGCTTGTAAAGTCAATGAACACAACGTTGCTGCAGACATCTCTCTCTCTCTTCTCTGGGTTCGAAGACGGAAGATTTGGGGGGTAGTGAGAGAAAGTTCGCTAACTTCCTTAATTATCTCTCCTGTCTCCCACCAATTCAATTCAGATGAGGTGTCTATGGATGAGATGAAACCATTTCTACGCCTGTGGATGAGCTTTGTTTCAGTGAATTAATGTGATAATTTACACTCATATATAAAAGTAAAATTTAAATCTTGAATTTTACAGATAAATATATTAAAATTTAAATCAATGTGAAATAATTTTAATTGAGTATGAAAATAAATTAATAAATGATTGAAACAGAATAATAAATTGGACATGAAATCCGAATAAGTAAAGCATGATCGAGATTCGTTTTCACTAGTTCTATAATTTTTTACTACAAAAACTATAAGAAATGATGCAGCATCAAGTTAAATTACTTGATTAATGTAACGAACATCTTCCTCTTCAGTAATATATTGTCCGCTTTGAGCAATCCTCGGTCCACACAGATTTATTTTCTACGACTACTTCATAGTCGGTCACGCAACCTGGTACTACTTTTACTGGAACACTCTTAACTACGAAATTCTTATGGGATCCGTTGTCAATTTTGCTCTGAAAACGCGTTTTACTATCTTGGGAGGGTTTCTTTACATATGTTTCATCCATATTTTTTGTTCAAACGATGTGGGATTGCGGCCACAGCCATCACAATTAATTCTTATCATTTCTTTAGACCTATGAATATTACTTAGAATTTAATGAAGTATTATTCTATATAGTCACGTGAACAAAACAAATCAATATGAAAATGATTATAATTAACAGCATAATGATTATGAATTAATAATTCATACAATTCAATACAAATCTCAGTTCATGTTTTAGGACGTATAAAATATAAATCTTAATATTTATTCATGTGTTTCATATATTGAATAAAATAATAAATAAATTTGTATTGAGTTAATTAACTTGATAATGCAACACAAAAAAAAAAAAAAATTTATTTAGTTGGATACTTTCTTATCTTAACCCATTAAATATTTAAACAATTACGGTATTTTCTTTATTTTTGATATTTAGCATCAATCTCAAATAAAAAATTAATTATGAATAAATCTTCTTTAAACAGAAAAAAGAATAACTATTTTATAAAAAAATTGATGTTGTACAAGATGTTGTAGCGCGAGCAAATTATGTCTTTTTATTTGTTGATTTTTAATAATATATATATAAAATGCATTTATGAAATAATTATTTTTCAAGACTTATCAAATGCAAGGTTCAGTATTCGTTAAACCTAAACTCTGATTTTTTTTTTTTTTTTTAAATGAGAGGCTCTGTAGATTTCAATCCAACTAAACTGAGCCCGAAAATTATCGCTCATTTTCGACTCTTTTAATTGAAAGACAGGTTAAACATATTAGTCACGACGCAACTTGTAAACAAATTAGACGAGTCAAACTTAACAAATTAAACAAGTTTTAACAGGCAAGCTCACATGCAAAATATAGTACAATATAGTCTGATTTGAGCGGATCTCACACGAATTTATTTTTGGATTAGCCTAAAAGGAATTGCACTGCGTAAAAGTAGAAATCTACTTGTAAATCATTCTCTCTTTATTTATTATTAATTATTTATAAATAATTATAATTCTGATTTCTGAGGAGTGGATAAAAACGTGTCGTTTTACGTTTTTTAAGGAAGCGTTTTGAACCATATCCATCATCCATGTGTTGAAGAAGCGGCAAGACACCGAGAGCGCCCACGGTTTCACGGGTTCGTTGGAAAACATGTTTCAAGTCCGCTGAATCCATCACTCTCACTAAAATCAACCAATCATTGTCCACGACCTAGAGAGAGAAAGTTGGAGCGAGAAACACTGCTGGAATACCTGTTCAATTATCCACACCAAATTCAAACTCATATAGTGTTTGGATAAGTTACAATCCAAATTATAAGATCCCTTCTCTCTTCTTTCGTTTCTTATTTTCTCAAGAACAAACAGACAAAACCCTTTTCCTCTCCCTTTCGTTCCTTGAAGAATCGGTCAAAAAGTTCGCTCTTTTACTTTCTTTCTCTGTTCATCTTCTAGTTTCTGGTTCCTGATTCGAACTGCGACTAGGGTTTTTGTTCTTTCATGTTAACGAGCGTGGAAGTTCCTCCGATTTGTCGAATTCATGGCTTTTTCGTTGAAAAATGGCTTCTCAGTTTCTGGGTTGAGTGAAGAATCGTTGCTCCGTAAACCCAGAGGAGTTTCTTTAATTTCTTCTTCGTTTTCTCCCCCAAACCTAAGAGAATCGAAATCTCCGGCGTTTCCTTCTCTGAGAATCGATTTTCCGGGGAAATCCTTGGTTTTCTCCGACCAGAAGGCTGGACCGCCAAAAAAATTTACCCTCCATGTATGTAAATCTTCATTTCCCTTCCCTTTTTAACGTTCTAATCTTCACTTCATCTTTGAATTTGATCTTCAATCTGTAATTTTCAGGCACAGGCATCGGTCTGCATCGGCCGGAGTCTCCGGTGGTGGGAGAAAACCCTTCAACCCAACATGATAGAAATTCAATCAGCTCAAAATCTGGTAGATTCCTTGCTTTTAGCTGGAGATAAACTTGTTATTGTTGATTTCTACTCCCCTGGCTGCGGAGGTTGCAAAGCTCTCCATCCTAAAGTGAATTTCTCTCTCTCTCTCTTTTTTTTTCCTGATTTTCAATGAGAAAATTATAGAAAATTAGTTTTGAAATTCGTCTGTATTTATGTATCCGATGATATTGATGTTAAAGTTATGATTTTTATCAGATCTGTCAGCTTGCTGAATCAAACCCAGAAGCAATTTTCCTGAAAGTTAACTTTGAAGAACTGAAAACCCTCTGCCACGGCCTCCACGTTCACGTTCTGCCATTTTTTAGGTTCTACAGAGGAGCTGAAGGTCGGCTCTGTAGTTTCAGCTGTACAAATGCGACTGTAAGTTCATCTCCTGATCAAAATCTATACGAGAATCGAATAAAATACGCAGAAGAAAAGATACATTTTCATTTTACCAGGATCCAGATCAGAATCAAAACCCATTTTCATCGTTTACAGATCAAAAAATTCAAGTCCGCATTGGAAAAACATGGTACAGATCGATGCAGCGTGGGGCCGACAAAAGGATTGGATGAATCTGAGCTGAAGAACTTGGAATCTGTGGGAGAAATATCAAGAAAAGATTCTAAATTTGTGTTTTCCCAGAAGGAAATATTCAACGATTTGGTTCTGAAGAGCATGGATTTATCTCTGTCTGGAGCTTTGAAGAAGAAAATGGACATGGAAGAAGAGAATGCTGCTCTGTAATTCTTGTTTATAGATCTATAATTATTGTATTTTCTTTAAGGAGGGTCTTATTATTTTATTTGAGATTCTGCCTTGTTTAATTAGTCTGTAATGGAATGTGATAGAGTAATTTGAGCCATGATCTCCAAACTAAGATTTAAATCGTTGCACGGAAAAATCACGAACATAGACAGAAAATTTACTTACGAATAAAATACATTTGAGTATTGCTACCGAAGTTAAATTTATAAATACTTCTATGTTTACGGTTTATTTTAATTATTTTTAAATTTATTATTTTAATTGCATCAATTCTGACGTTAAGGTAAACGAAAAATCCAAAACGTCGACTTCAAATTTAATGCGAAAAATTCTAACGAGAAAAACTTACGAACACAGAAAAGAAAAATCACAGATGAAAAATCAAAATACAACGAATTATTCGAGTCAACTAAATGTACGTCGAGTAAGTAAACAACGCTATTAACTCCGATCCAATAATTAGAAATCGAATTATTAGCAAAAAAAATGATCACAACATACAAAATTTAGTTGTTCCAAATTAATGTAACATTATCATTATTCTTGAGACATTATAATAATGATAGTAGGGAAGAAATATAGGGTGGATCCACCGACAAAAAGTCGTAGGTTTACGCACGACCACTGCCCACCAACAAACGACTGTGTTTTTCCTCGTCATCCAGTCGTGTTGCTGACGTGGACGGGTCTGATTCCAACACATTGTTGGCCCCACTTATCAAAACGTTTAAGTAACAACTAAACAATGTTCATCTAAAATGGAGCCTTCAATTATTCTAGGCATGTTTCTTTTCAACAAACAGCTATCATGGTAGACTTTAAATCATAATCGAACGTGTAACTTCGCTTACTTCGATCGAAGAAGAATCACTTGGTGAGAAATGGAATTCTATCTCATTACAGTGTCAGTGGCCGAGACAGAGAGAGCCCACGATTTGAGATCCAAAAGCAGCCTCTTCCAGTTCATGCATTGTCACAAGCCTCGTCGAAGGACTAAATTTTTCGTTGGTCGAAGCTTCGCAATCTTCAATATCCATCGATCTTGCTGAAAAATGGGTTTCGACAGCTTCGATTGTTTTGTTGATAAACGCTAACCTGGGAATGAAGTCTTTCAGGCAGCATACGAATTCTAAATGCTCTCTTGCCTGAACAAGAAATGGATAAGAAAACTTCATATAAGTGATAAGAGATGAAAATCTTAGGAACTGAAAAGAGAGACTAATCATACCAATCTATATTCAGGAGCTCTTTTTGGTTGCTTCAAATATCCCATATTCTTAACATCGAAATCCCACAAAAAAGACGTGTGGTGGATCCATCTTTTTTTCGTAATCGATTGAGCATTTCCGCCAAATTTCCTATCGCCAAACACATAGTCTAGTATCCAAATAAATTATAGTTATCATCAAGGAACTCTTTACTTTTTCATTTGAAAACAATTTGGATATTGCCGTCAATTTATCTATAAATACAGTATCTGTATACCAAGTTTTATCTGATTTTTAACTCTTTCGGTAATTTCTAACCTGATTTATAGATGGAAGTTTTATTTGTTAAAAAAGAAAGTTAGGTATAATCTGTAAATAACCTTAGAGGATAGGGTCTAAATTGCATTTAATGGAAAGACTTTATCTGTATTAGAGACCTGAAAAATTCAAATGACTTACCGTTTTCTCGAAGGTGAAAGTCACCGATTCCTTGGAAGACTTGGCTGTACAAGAGGCTACTCCAAGACATGATAGGGCGGGGATAAGGTTGCAAGCCGAAAACTGCGTCTTTGTCGCAAATGAAAGTGACGAATATCGTATTACAATCAACGACAACTGTGCCACCACCTGTGAACCTTTTGATAACTGGAATTCGATCTTCTAATACTGTTTCGATTTCGAGCAGGTCTGCAGGTTTCCTATGCAAAGTAGTCAAGAATCCTTCTAAATTTGAAATGCACATTCAACACCGTATCCCACAATTCAGAGAGTACAGCCAAATTTCAAAAGTAAATTCAGTAGAACCAAATCAATACAATTCAGTGAGTTCATATGAGCTACACAAAATTTCAGTCACTTCTCTAGAAAGTACAATTTTGTATTTCTATCAAATGATTGGGGAGTT
The DNA here is from genome assembly GCA_022432975.1 of Begonia masoniana. Lineage (NCBI taxonomy): Eukaryota > Viridiplantae > Streptophyta > Magnoliopsida > Cucurbitales > Begoniaceae > Begonia > Begonia masoniana. Next base: position 2,167,116 of record CM039507.1, read on the forward strand.
CAATCTTAGAGGTTAAATGAATTAACGCATTTTCTATGAAGTTGTTTAAAATCAATGCGATCAAATAAACAAAGTCGGGCCCTTTAACAATTTAACCATAGATTTTAGTGGGGTTTCTCGTACATGGTGAATAACCAAATTGAAATTGAAATGAAATCTCTAGGATAAATCAATCCAACTTGGGAGAACTCAATGAAACAACATCAATTCAAATCATGGATTTTCAAATTGAGAGAGGTTGAGAATTCTCATATTTCTTAGATTCATGGACCCAATTCACATTTTTTTCCATCAAGAACATTTTATAAAAATCATTTAAGACTCCCAAAAAATAACGTATTTCATCTCCGTCTTCATTTTCGGGGCTTAACTGCTTAACTTTACAGCACAAATTTACTGATTTCAAGGCCAAAATAACACAATTGGTCTAATTATGGCATACTCAACTCAAACTTGCAAGGAAATAGCCAAATTCCGCACATTAAGTGAAATAAGAATTTATCAACATTGTGCAAGAAATAACACCAAAAGACACATCAATCCGAGTTTTGAGAAATATGTTACCCGGAAACACCCATCACAATATTTGGATTAGTTGTTCCATCATTAATGATGCACCAATTATCAGATGTGTTTCTCAAAAGCTGCTCTTCCAAATGTAGTTGCTTCAAAATAGGAAAACCCTTTAATCTAATTAGATTCATCAGAGGCTGGCCGCCATTTCTGATCCGTGATATCGTCATGAAAATCCCACTGGGCAATGCAATCGACCACTCCTTTTCCTGCATTTTTGTTCAACATTGCACATAAATCAACGGAGAAGTGGAAATAGAGGAAAATGAATTCTTCAATTTTAAGCTTACTTTTCTGCTAACAAAGAATCCAATTTGGTGGTAATGTGGGTATATCCAAATTTTTCAGCCATTGAATTTGAAGCAATTAACTTCCACCATAATAAAAAACCAGAATTAACTTACCTCTTCCAATGATGCGCCACCTACTGCAAATAAAGAAAACAAGCTCTCGACCGGAAAGAAAAAAAAAAAGTATCAATCTTTCCTTCACCCAAACACCAAATTGCTCTGAACCTCCTCTAATGATGCAACCCTTCAGACTCGACCGAAACCTCCAAGACAGCAGCAAAATCACCAAACCCCATTACAGGAACGAACCAAATTGATGTCTACACCGCGAATCACCAACACCCAACTCGTATTTGACCCCCCATGCACTAAAACTCGGGCGTAAACCCAAACCAAAGTTGCATAGCAATAGCACTGCCAAACCCGTCGATGCCCAGTTGGCTCCTCCTATACCGCATGAAGCAGGGAAAGAGAAACCATTGAGGAAGAAGACCAAAGCTTTTGGGCTTCAGGGAAAAAGTTTCAGCTCTACTTGGAGCCAGAGGTGAGAGGAAAGACTAGCTGTCTCGCTGGATTTCTTCTTGTAGTCGGGAGACTGAGCGGGCTTTGTTTTTGGTTTTTGGTTGGGCTGATCTTGGACCTTTATTCGGCGGTTCGGTTTTTTTTCTTCATCTAAGACTCACAATACACTAAGCCCGTAGAATACACTAAGTATTCCGGATGATGATGCATATTCATCATAAAGGGCAGTAAGCCTCGTAATTGGACCAGACTGAGCCAACATGGTCCAAGACTTTGAACGTCCATGTCTAGTTTAGGTCTCATTCGATGAATAATTGTCGAGAGTGTTGCGACGTTGAAGTTTGAGCGTCACGATAATAAGGTAGCAAGCTTGCAGGCTAACTTGAAATTCAAAGCCTACTGGCCTGACCTTAAACGATCCAAATTTGAGTGAGACTGACCCGACCTGCTAATGAGGTTGACGAAGTAGACATGGTTAGTCATCAGTTCGTGGCTTGCGAACCGTCGCATTGGTTTCAAGTCAGCTCATGGAGTTCCAGGTGCCACCCGTTTAGACAAATAGATATCAAACGTCATCATCTGCACTAAGGTGTTCGTGATCCGATCCGGTTTTAAGGAAGATTGGGACCGGATTAATAAAATTCGATTTTCAAATTTTAGGACCGGGCCAGAACCCAGAATTTCAGTTCCGGTTCTGATCCGGTTTCAATTTTTCCATTATAAATTTTTTTTTTAATAAAAAATTATGAATTCAAAAAAAATAAATAAACAAATAATCTACACCACGCCTCACAGGTGTTAATATGGAATCAGCAATTCTGATTTCCCTCTGCTCAAATACCTGCTACGGTTTGAGCAGCAAACGGGGTGCCCCTCTTTTCTTTTGCCTTTCTTCCATAATCGAGAGCGGCTTGCTTCAGTTTCTGTAGATTACAAAATGTAATAAATAGCTCAGGTTCCTACTCTACAGAAACTGAAAGAGGGAAACAAGAGCTTACTTTCTTCTCTGACTCGGTTCTTCCTTCACAGTCCGACGAAGAGAGGCGCGGCGAGCCGTCGACTGCGATGCGAGAGAGAACTTAGCAGAGAGCGTGGCTGGGCTTAGCTGGGCGACTGCGAGGTGCGAGTGCAAGGTGCGAAGTGCGAGGTGCGATGCGAAGTTGCGAACTGCGAGCGAGAAATAGAATAGGGTTTGGCGCATTGCAAACTGATCAATGCTTACAAGCCGGTTCGGGTATTAGTGGTTTTGTATCACTAAACCGAAACCGAACCGAGAATTTCGGTTCTCTTTGAAAAAAAACAGAATTTTTTTTCCTAAAGTGCAAAACCGACCAGAACCAGACCAAATGTATCCGTTCTGGTCCGGTTCTCGGTTCTGGTCGGTTCTTGCTCCCCCTATAATCTGCACATATTTGTCTGCACACGTCTCTACGAAAGCTTCCCGGGTCAGATTTGAACTATGAAACACCTACAAAACGTTCAACACCTTGTAAGTTGGCCAATGAGTCTCATCCCATATCTAAGTATTTCCTCAAATCCCCTTCATTCACCATCCTCTCCCATTTCCAACACACATTCTTCCGCTCTTGTCCGCAGAGTAGATCCCTTCGCTAGAGCGTTCTGTCACGTACCTGACAGTGTCGCTGACGAGGGCTACCCGTCCGAGTAATCTCCAGAGCCGGGAGTGCTCGGGAAATTGGCCTCTACCCGGATGATTTTGACCTCCGGTCACAACATCTTGTTGATATTGATTGAGCATGAGGGACTTTCATTGACTGAATCCATCCACCACTGTTTGCGCAGATGCTTCTCTCTAAGGCAGAATGCTCCCCTCCCGATAGCATTATTTTGTAAGAGCTCTTGAAGAGAACTACATCTCAATCCGCTAACGCTGCTATCAATTAATTATTTGAAATAATTGCTATGATTAGTATGCGAGACCGCTTGGGACATTAGCTAGTTTAGTAATTGAGTAGTATTCATGGGATAGTCACAGAACTGTGTCAATTTAACAGTATCTGTGAAATATGGCCATAACCAAACAAAAATCCTCTAAAAAATGCAAAGTTTAAACTTGTGATAACAGAAAAGATGAACTTTCATTTGTCAAAAACAAAAAAATTACGATGACACGTAAATAGCCTCAAAATGTCATGCTATAAATTGCACCTAACTCAAAATTTTTGGCAAAACTTGTGGGACGAAGATTTAGCAAGTACACAAAGATAGCAAGAGAAGGCTGATCAATTTGTAGATTTTGTCCAATTTCCTCGCCCGCGTCCTCCTCTTCGGCCTCCACGCTGTTTAACACCACCTCCTAATGCCTTGTTTGCATCATGCTTAATTTTCATGTCTTCTGGTAAGGGAAGTATGAGATCCACACACTTTCTGTAGCTAAAATCATCAAGAGATGCATCCTCCCTGATGAGGAAGAAACACCTACTTTTCCATGTCGGGTGGTGCCTGACTTGGAAAGAACGGATCCCTCCCCTCATCTTTTTCTCCGGCTCTGGATGACCCTTTTTAAGTAGATCCAGTAAGACCATTTGTTCATACTGCATGTCAATCAACAATCACCCAAACATTTAGTCAACAGTACAGTAATTGAAATAAACCAATGAGAAGTGAATCCAATCTCAGAATGTCGATCCTTCAATTTCGTAGGTCGATCAAGTATAGAATACAAAACTTGGATAACTAATATTACTGCCAAGTATCACTAGAAGCCTCATTAAGAACTGCCCAAAACCATCCAGGCCGGCTATCTTTACTTAGGCTAATCTGAATCTTTCCCCACAAATCATAGTGGATCAACAATTAAGGAGAACAAAACAATTTGACAAAATCAAACACTTGATAACTCTGACTATGAAACCCGACAACAAACCAATACCATGAGTCATGAAACAAAAAATTGTCGAGTTTCATATACCATATGAACATATGGCATACGAATCCCAAAAAAACTCTAATTGAAATTCAAAGCCTACTGGCCTGACCTTAAACCATCCAAATTTGAGTGAGACTGACTCGGCCTGCTAATGAGGTTGACGAAGTAGACATGGTTAGTCATCAGTTCGTGGCTTGCGAACCGTCGCATTGGTTTCAAGTCATCTCATGGAGTACCAGGTGCCACCCGTTTATACAAATAGATATCAAACGTCATCAGTGCGTGTTCGTGATCCGATCCGGTTTTAAGGAAGATTGGGACCGGATTAATAAAATTCGATTTTCAAATTTTAGGACCAGGCCAGAACCCAGAATTTCAGTTCCGGTTCTGATCCGGTTTCAATTTTCCCATTATAAATTTTTTTTTAATAAAAAAATATGAATTCAAAAAAAATAAATAAACAATAATCTACACTTTTCTAAGGTGCTCATATCATAGTCATTAGTCCATGCCTCACAGGTGTTAATATGGAATCAGCAATTCTGATTTCCCTCTGCTCAAATACCTGCTACGGTTTGAGCAGCAAACGGGGTGCCCCTCTTCTCTTTTGCCTTTCTTCCATAATCGAGAGTGGCTTGCTTCAGTTTCTGTAGATTACAAAATGTAATAAATAGCTCAGGTTCCTACTCTACACAAACTGAAAGAGGGAAACAAGAGCTTACCTTCGTCGGTGACTCGGTTCTTCCTTCACAGTCCGACGAAGAGAGGCGCGGCGAGCCGGCGACTGCGATGCGAGAGAGAACTTAGCAGAGAGCGTGGCTGGGCTGAGCTGGGCGACTGCGAGGTGCGAAGTGCGACTGCGAGGTGCGATGCGAACTGCGAACTGCGACTGCGAGGTGCGATGCGAAGTTGCGAACTGCGAGCGAGAAATAGAATAGGGTTTGGCGCATTGCAAACTGATCAATGATTACAAGCCGGTTCGGGTATTAGTGGTTTTGTATCACTAAACCGAAACCGAACCGAGAACTTCGGTTCTCTTTGAAAAAGAACCGAAATCTTTTTTCCTAAGGTGCAAAACCGACCACAACCGGACCAAATGTGTCGGTTCTGGTCCGGTTCTCTACAGAATCTGCACATATTTGTCTGCACACATCTCTACGAAAGCTTCCCGGGTCAGATTTGAACTATGAAACACCTTCTACAAAACGTTCAACACCTTGTAAGTTGGCCAATGAGTCTTGTCCCATATCTAAGTATTTCCTCAAATCCCCTTCATTCACCATCCTCTCCCATTTCCAACACACATTCTTCCGCTCTTGTCCGACGAGTAGATCCCTTCGCTAGAGCGTTCTGTCACGTACCTGACAGTGAGGGCTACCCGTCCGAGTAAACTCCAGAGCCGGGAGTGCTCGAGAATTTGGCCTCTACCCGGATGATTTTGACCTCCGGTCACAACATCTTGTTGATATTGATTGAGTTTAGGAACTTTCGTTGACTGAATCCATCCACCGCTGCTCGCACGGGTGCTTCTCTCTAAGGCGGAATGCTCCACTCCCGATAGCATTATTTTGTAAGAGCTCTTGAGTCTTGAAGAGAGACTACATCTCAATCCACTAATGCTGCTATCAATTAATTATTTGAAATAATTGCTATGCTTAAGAGTGTGCGAGACCGCTTGGGACATTAGCTGGTTTAGTAATTGAGTAGTATTAATGGGATAGTCCCAGAACTGTGTCAATTTAACAGTATCTGTGAAATATGGCCTTAACCAAACAAAAATCCTCTCTAAAAAATGCAAAGTTTAAACTTGTGATAACTGAAAAGATGAACTTTCATTTGTCAAAAACAAAAAAATTACGATGACACGTAAATAGCCTCAAATGTCATGCTATAAATTGCACCTAACTCAAAATTTTTGGCAAAACTTGTGGGACGAAGATTTAGCAAGTACACAAAGATAGCAAGAGGAGGCTGATCAATTTGTAGATTTTGTCCAATTTCCTCGCCCGCGTCCTCCTCTTCGGCCTCCACGCTGTCTAACACCACCTCCTAATGCCTTGTTTGCACCATGCTTAATTTTCATGTCTTCTGGTAAGGGAAGTATGAGATCCACGCACTTTCTGTAGCTAAAATCATCAAGAGATGCATCCTCCCTGATGAGGAAGAAACACCTACTTTTCCATGTCGGGTGGTGCCTGACTTGGAAAGAACGGATCCCTCCCCTCATCTTTTTCTCCGGCTCTGGATGACCTTTTTTAAGTAGATCCAGTAAGACCATTTGTTCATACTGCATGTCAATCAACAATCACCCAAACATTTAGTCAACAGTACAGTAATTGAAATAAACCAATGAGAAGTGAATCCAATCTCAGAATGTCGATCCTTCAATTTCGTAGGTCGATCAAGTATAGAATACAAAACTTGGATAACTAATATTACTGCCAAGTATCACTAGAAGCCTCATTAAGAACTGCCCAAAACCATCCAGGCCGGCTATCTTTACTTAGGCTAATCTGAATCTTTCCCCACAAATCATAGTGGATCAACAATTAAGGAGAACAAAACAATTTGACAAAATCAAACACTTGATAACTCTGACTATGAAACCCGACAACAAACCAATACCATGAGTCATGAAACAAAAATTGTCGAGTTTCATATACCATATGAACATATGGCATACGAATCCCAAAAAAACTCTAATTGGCTTGTTTTTTCCCAATTATATTTGAATTGATGACAATAGATTTGACCAAGTACACGCAAAAGAGAAATTACCAAAATTTTAGACTCCTAACTTTGTCCAAAGGAGCAATACCAGTGAACCAGACAATAAATAGAAGTTTTACTCTACAGAAAAGAGAAAATGAAGCACAGGAACAGATCATCAAACAAGGCGTAAACTTTAATTGATTTTCTATGAAGGACAATCTAATTTTGATTCTCTTTCATCCAGTTGGGCAGGCTTTCCATCAAGGACCTTTCTCGATAACGATACAGAAACATGGAAAAAGAAGACAATTCACTAGGAGATCCATACCTTGTTGACATTCAAATTTGGAGGCCAGTAATGAAGAAACTTGTAAAAGTAATCCAACATCTCCAACGCTGATTCGAACCTCTTCGGGCCCAAGCTCACTCTGCCACACCTCACCTTATCCGCCTCCTCAGATCCATCGTCCAGATTCTCCAATCCTAATCGTGTCTCTTCAGCCGAATTCTCAATTTTCATCTTCTTCGCAACCTCATCGCTCTGTTGAGCCTTATCATCATCATTATCCTCATTTCTCGGTCGCTTCGTGTTCACTTCTCCGTTCGTTACAGGCTCTTCCGCCCCGGAGCTACCATCCACCACGCTCTGAACGTTTTCAATGTCCATCTCCTCCGTGGCAGAGTTTAGCTGCTCCAAATAGGTTTCGCTCGCCGGAACTATCTCCGCCATAATATGGTATGGAGGTGGAGCTCTGGTGACTGAAGCAGATACCCTAAACCTCAACGATCAATTTGAAGGACACGTGTTTTTTCTTCCGAAAGGAATTACTTAATTTTTTCAGAAAAAAAAAATAGATTTTTGATATTTTCGAAAATAAAATTATAATTTTTTTTATCTTAGTTTATTTATTTTTTCACGAGTTTGAAGAAAATCCAAACTTTGTACGTCGCAAAACTAAATTTTCCGATAAGACTAACATTCAGTTACGAAGCATCAAGTCGAGAAACTCGGAAGAGCTCAAAGAATGTGTCGAGGAATTCAGCGTCATGGGTCACGAGACGGACAATATCGCGTTATGTTTACCCCATTTTTGCTCAAAAGGGTTGAAGATGTTTAAAACGAAATCAAATTTTAGAAATTAATGGAAATTTATTGTTGCTTGTATGCATAAACACGGGAAATCACCGATTTAAAGTAACAAGTTATCTACGAGTTTTTTTTTTTTTTATTGAAATACGAATACGATGGTCGTAGATTTTTTATCATAATCCGTCCGAGAGGCTCTGATTTTCTCGGGTAATACGTGAAAGTTTAACATAGTAGACATGCATGGCGCGTATGAAATAAGAGTATTTTCGGGTCGAGTTCGTGTCCGAAAATCATAATCTCCCAATCGACTCGAGTCACTTAAAATTGAAAATGCCGATCTTCATCGTCGAAGGAAGCTCGGTTTTCTTCAACAAAAAATAAAATAAAATCAAAACAAAGAGCTTGGATATGCATATAAAGCAATTCCTCGTCTCTTTCTTTTGCTTTTTTTTTTTTCCTGCAGAATCCCAAATCTCTCTCTCTCTCTCTCTCTCTCTCTCTCTCTCTCTCTCTCTCCTCTTAAATGGGAGAAGAGGGTTGGACAGGCAAAAGAGAGCTCAAATAAAGATAAAATGGCAACAAAAAAAAGAAGAGAGAGAATCAGTCAGCACAAGAAATCAAAACAAAGGCTGGAATTTGGAAATCTAAAGCCACAATGTTGCATAAAGCAATCTCTTGGTGCATAAAAAGTTCTTTGCTGGGTTGGTCTGGTTTTTGTTCTTCCCCACTCTACTTCCAAAATCTCTTCTTTTAATGCCTTTTCTTCCTTCTATGCCAATCTGATTTATGCCCACTTTTATTTTTCAATAAACAAAACAGCAAAACATTAAACAAATCTCTACATTTTTGTTTCCTCAGAAATCAGGACCAGATCACAGAAAGAAATTGATGCCAAACCAGCTGAAACGGGATGATGCTAGATCGATACATCGATCGATTAAGAACCCATTCGATCAGTTTTCAAAAGAGTAAATTATGATAGCTAGAGTTGAAGGGATTTATGCTGGTATTATTGCTTTGGTTAAAAAAGAAGACTGCCAATTGTGGATAGCTGATGGTAAAGGAAGTTAGAATTGCAAGATTCTTGGCTTCCCAATGATGTATTATTCCAACCCATCTTTTTATTCAAACCTGACAGAGTCTTCTAAAAGAGCCTTAATATTGCTTCCATTGCAGACCTTATGATTGCTCTGAATCTAAAACTACCCTACACCTTCTGTAATCTCCTCCTACTGCTTTTTGCTTTTTACTTTTTCTCTTCCAAATCCCATAAAAGATGAAACATTAGACACAAGGAATAGTGGGTGTGTTTTTGTTTTGAACACAGTTCTTGCATTCCTTTCCATTTTGAGCTCAGACACCCATGGAGTTCTTGGTTTATAGAAGTGTTTTTCTTGTTTTTTGTGTTGGGTTTTTAGCTCTTCAACCAGAAAGGACTTGTGGGCTGAGGAAACTCGAGATGGGTTTCGGATGGAACAAAGGTGAACGGGTCGATTTTCGGAGTTTGTATGATGTGGAGGCTGGCCGGGAGGAAGATTTGCAGACCGACCTGAGGTTGGCACCTGCACCATCAATGGCATTTGATCCGAATCAATCGAACAAACGAAGAATTCGAAAGGGATCAAACCCCATTCATAACAAGTGCTGACATTTCCTTTCGGCTGGCTTTTCGTGCTTTAGAGAGCTGAAAATGGAAGAGTTATGGCTATAACTGATGGAAGAAGATATATGAAGATGAAGATGGTGAAGAATCTGATATTCTCTACTTCATCACTCAAAGATAGCTGGTTGGATTTTTAATTTCATCCCTTTTTTTTAGTCTCTCTTCTTCAGATCAAACCTAGTGTCTTAGAAAAATTTAGATCCAAACAGAGTAGTTAAATCTTAATACATTGAGGATGTTGATATTAGCTCTCACAATCAAAATACAGTCTTTTTTTTTTTTTAATTTTTCTTTGGACATTCCCTTTTTCTATCTTGTTTTATTATGAATTATTTGATCATGACCAGATATGAGGTATGCAGAAACATGTAGAACAAAATATTTCTGGGAAAAAATGGAAGATAATCAGATCGAGACTCATAAAAGAAAAAGATTTCATGATCAAAATGACAGAGATTAGTAGAAATGAACTTACAGGTGCATCCAACTCTCGACGAAGCTAAATCTTGCGTGCTTTTCGTTTGGCTTTATCGATCTCGGTGATTCCAACCTTTCAAAATTGTTTTCGACTTCAATTGTTTTTGCGTATAAGTCGAGCTCTGCTAAATCTGTTTTGCCGATTACTATTATTTCTCACTGTTGACAACTTACGAGAAATTGATTCCCAGATCATATGAATAGCATCGCCATCTCGAGTCGGATATTGATATTCAAAGTGATGTTCTGTTGCCTTCAATCTTTCCCACATCTTAGTCCATCTCTCTCGACCAACTCTGTTTAGAAGGTTCATTACATAACCTTTCTTCATCGAATCAGATGCTCGAATAAATACGCAAAACTCAGTGTAGTCTAAGACGTCTTCAAACGGGAGTTCGATTTCATCGCTGATAATCACGGGAACACAATGACTAGCAATCGAATCAAAAAGACGATTCGATGAAGGGGTGTCTCCAGCAATATTAAGGCAAAACTTGGATGAGGCCATTCCTTGCTCCGCCTGGTGGACCCCATTTCCTTTGGCACTTCCGAAAGAAAAATGCACATTTTTCTCGTCTTTCAGAAGATAATACAGTTCTTGGCGAATCATTCCTCCCTGAAAATGAATTCACTATCGAAATTATAATCTATAAATAACCTTATGTATTATCAGTTAATCCATTACTTTCACAAATAACTATATGCAAGAATTTATACACCTCTCTCGACCAACAATAATTTTCAATTATGATGATATTTTTAAAAATACAAATTAGCATTAGCAAATTCCATTGTGAAGAAAGTTATCCTTTTTGTTGAATGCTTTCAAAATCCAGCACCCAAAATAACTCATCACAGTTCTTCAAACTACTGAGCTTTAAAATTTCTTAAGATTGTAAAAATTAAACCAATTTGTTCAAGTCTGAGATGTCTGTACCTTCAAACCCAAAAAGATATATACCTACATAAGCCTACAATGAACTATTTTCCCAAAAAATTCACTTAAACCATGTCATAAAAGGAAAATTTTGAAAGATTCTAACTTAAAAGGTGTTAGTTCTAAGTCTAGGAGCTTGTGTTTGCAGAACATCCTTATTCATGAAGTTTAGAGTTTAGATCAGCTCATCCCAGATTCTCTCATCTCATTTTTTTGTCATACGGTTAACAAAAGGTAAAATCAAGACAGATATAAAATAATCCACTTTTCAATCAGCCCACCAAACGAAAAATAAGTCGTAATTGTAGCACAACAAGAATCATATCCCATAATTGATCCGGACATTAGCATAATTATATGATACTCAAATCAATAATAAGTTAAGTAATAGAGTAAGGGAAATGCAGAGGAACTTACATCCTTTCGATATATCTCTCCTTGAAAATAAATTAATGTAGGGCGCTCATCGAATGGAGCAGATTTATCTTGTGGAATTGTCTTTACTAAATGCTTATATGGAGCAATAATATCCTTATCGAGATTGGCTAGTTCAACAGGATACCTCCCGAAATCTGCAAGCACAAACATAGCAGAACCCAGTTTCTTTCTTGCTTCCAACATACTGTTTGGATGGTGGGAAACTATAACATGATTTTTCCCTCCAGTTTTCTTCCATTCCTCTTGTCTGGTGAGAAAGTTTACCAACCTCTCCTGCAACACCTTGTTGACACTAATCTTTTCTTTTCCATGGAGCTTATTAAACCGATTATAGCTCAGAGACGCGAAGAACGGCACGAAAATCACATCAGCTTGGCTCAAGTTTGCCACCCTTATTACAGTACATGGCCTAGGAATGGTTGGGATATTTGATGATAGAAGATCGAGGGTAAGCCAATATTCCATACTGTGCTGTAAATTCAACCCGCCTGCATATGGTGGAACATGTCTTGGATTCTTGACATCCGGCCAAATTTGGTTCTCCTTTCCCTTCCAACCCATTAATAGAAAGTGAAATTCAGGAGGCAAATCATACATAAAAACTTTCAATTTAGCCGAGATGGATCACACCCTAAAGTTTTCTGTTTTCTCGAAGAATCATCTTTCCGGCCAGTTTTTAAAACTTGACAAGCCATTTCTCCACCGCTCACAGCTTCTTCGCAGTGATCTTGGGAGGACCCGAAAGATCTAAATGGAAATTTGACTCTTTCATTATTGTCATTATGTTTTGAGTAAATTGAAGTGGTATTAGTAAGAATAAGCTTGAATACTGAACTGGGTGTCAAAGAAGTATTGTTGAACTGTAGAAGGAACATAGAAGAGAGGATCAAAATAAAGAAGGATATGGTTATGAGGGACAAAATAAACCTCGACGGAAGCTTGCTCTTTTCCGACATCATTACACAAGACAACTGAAGTAAGGCTGATATGCTAGCAAAACCGATCAATTTCGGATAGAATTTCTCAATCCGTTTACGACTGTTTGAGAAAAGAGGCCTATAATTTTACCCACTAACAAGATAAGAGCATAGTTTTAAGCATCTTGGAAGGAAAAACATCTGTTTAGAGCATGGAAAATGGTCTTTTACGAAATATCTCAAATAAGGTTATCCATTCAATGGCAGACATCTTTGGCTTCAATGCAATAGATTCAGGGGGGTTCTATTCGATGAACTTACAAAACAAAAAACATTCAATTTACAGTGAAAAAGAAGAATCTTTTTGGATTAATCTGCAACAAGCGAGAAAGAGGGGGGAAATCAGCTAATTGTTAAGCAGATAAAAGCTATCTCAGACGCCAAGAATGTTTAAACTAAGAAGATACAGACCTCAAAATCCATATAAATCACTCAAAACATAGCGGGAAAGCAGCTGCAAACCAAGATTCTCATCTGGGTTTCGACAGATTTAATGTAGTGAATCATTTGGAAGAAGAAGAATACCAGATTGTAGTCCCAGAAAATCCACCCACGAAAATCGGACTACTAAGGAAGAACTTGCCGGGAAAAAAAGGGTGATTGACCAAAAGCATTTTCTCTCCTTTTCCTATCCACTTCCATGGCGCTTTTTAATCCTGGCTGCTCACGAAATAGACAACACAAAAAAAGTAGTTCAACAATGCGATACCCGTGCAAATTAGCGAACAACTTTGCAGACGAAACTCATCCCCAAAATTTCCTTAAATCAAGCATTCCCCAATAAATGAAATTAAAAAACAGATGAAATAGAAATAGGTTGCATTAAATGAAGATGCTTTGACAGTCAGACCTTTTTCGTAGCTGATCAAAAAATAAATAAAAAGCGAAAAATTTGCCCATTATTGATCTTTGCATGCAGAATTAAGACAAGCCATCTGTAAAGCATTACTAACATTTGGTAAATTGTAGAGCTTTGCCTCGTTTTCTTCCATTTTTAATAAATATTTTGTATTTATTGCCTTGAATAATCGATAAAAGTGATCAGAAATTGGGGTTCCGTCGCCGCGTCCCGTGTAATTCCTCAATTAGTTCATATCAAAAATCACATAAAACTGACTCGTTGGTAAGACCATTCAATTGGTAGAAAATTTGCAGTCATCAATGAACACAAAAACTGACTTACACCCAGATGACACCTCACTCTAGACACCCAATAGAGCGTCAAACATCAATGGAAATTTCATCTCTTCACAGATAATCCTAAAACATACGCAATTATCTTAGTTGCCTAAATGGAGAATCTTAAGTCTTTGGATCGGCGGCTTTGTTTGTGAACGATTTACATTTTGACTTAAAATTTTGGAGTAACGTTAGATATTATACTCTAATTATAAGAGTAGAGCGTGAACCTACCGTTACTATAAAATTTTCGTCAAGTGACTCCAGTGTTACGCATATTTCATCTCATTTAGACATATTACGTGGAAGCTGTAAAAAAATGATAGAGCGTGGATTAGATATTTAATATGATTAGTTCGTCGCTAAAATTAAATTTTATAGATAAAAGATTATACAAAGTTCATCGATAAAAAATGAAGTTAAGATTTTTAGAAATATTTTTGAAATTTTCTTGAGCATGGAAATTCAAAAAAAAATATCATTTTATTTATTTTATTTTAGAAACGTCATTTATACTTGGTATTTTTTTTTTTAATATTTTGAAAATACTAAAATATGGAAATAAAGTTTCACAAAAATTATTAATGTCATAATTAATAAACCATTAATAAATAAGAAAATAAAAAAAGTGCTTTTAAGTCTTTGTTTAATGTCTAGTGCGTCTAGGTAGAATAATGCTCTTACATATTAAATGAGTCCAATACCATAAAAAAATAAAAAATAAATTATTTTCTATTTAAAAAAGGGTACAAAAGTATAGTAGAGATTGTTAACTCTAATAGTTTTAATTTCGTTTTTAAATGATCATTTGATCGGTATGAATGAATTTCAGCAATTTATCGACTTTTTCTCTCTTTTTTTTTTTGAATCAATGTTTCATATTTAGTCACGAGCTTGATCGGTCTCATTTTGAATAGGATTTTAATCTTAGTTACAAATATTGAGGAGAAACACACTACCCCAATTATCGAAGTTTGATATTCATACTATACATGCATACATATGCATATTCGGGGATTCAAGATCGTATGCAAGGATCAAAGGTTGAGACAATTATCTTAATCAATGGCTGTTAAGTTGTTCGAAAAATAAGCCATGACTGATAAAAAGTAGAATCTATAGATGTCGTGACTTGTAAAGGGATTGTGCCCGAATGTTGAGAAGAGCGAATCGACCTTCTAAGAGAATTTAACCACCCGACACATGACTTTGATTTATGATGACAAAGACTCAACACTGTAAATATAGTTGAAACTTAATGTCATACCCATGGAACATGAAACGAAAACATCAACGTAGAAGAATGGTAGAATCGGTTAAACACTTGATTAATGTTTTTTTAACGGGTAAATTGCAATTTTAGACTCTAAAGTTTGGTGTCATCTACTAGATCAAATGTTCAACTATAATTTGGACAAAGGAAACTTATGTCCTTTCAGTTGTCACTAATACGAACTTTACCATAAATTTATCTATTAAATATAACACTTGTATGCAACGTTTTCATTTAACTAAGTGTTTTGATCTGATTTCTAACCGGTTTAGCAATTTCTAGCGTGACTTTTCAACTTGGTTTTATCTTCATTATTCAATTGAAATCGAGTTCGAAATCACGAAACTAGTTAAAAATTAGGTTAAAATATCTAATTAAATTAGAAACATAGTATATACGTGCTGGATTGAACGAATATGTTGACGGCATGTCCAAATTACTACCACTGAAATAGAACGGTCCTATTTGTTGAACAAAAAAAATTTAATATCTTATTTATAAATAATTCTAAATATTTATTAACTACTACTTAATTATTTTGGATCATGATTACTCTTTTGAGTTGCACTTGAAAGACATTGTCAAGATTGTGAACAAGTTTGTGGGGCCATTGAGAAAGTATTTTATTCCACATTCTATATCATTGTTTACAAAATATTATAAGTGCATGCACTTAAATTTCACCTGTTTGGTTCTCGAGAAAATGGCTCTTCCCTTCCGAGAAATTTCTAGTGGAGACATTGAAAGACAGGATAATCTTTTTGTAATGTATTGGAGCTTGGATAATCTTTTTAACTAGCTTTCTACTACATTTTCTAGGCTTCCAAAATGTGACCAAAACTAGATAAATATAAGTAGAAAATTAAAATATAACTGGATAAATAAGTTTTTCTTCTATAATTTGACCTATAATTTTTAAATATTCCAAAAAGACTGATTTTCAAAAAGTTTAGACAGATAATCAAAGAAAATCTTAAAAAATCAAAGAAAATCTTCAATCTAGTGATGAACTTTGAAATCCAGCGAAAAATCCCAGAAAATAATACAATTTGCTTCATAGCTTTGATTATATCATCCAAAAATCAAACAAAATGACCTCAACATGTCATAGTTAAGTATAATCTTGAGTAGCAAATTAAATATGTTTATGTTTGTTCGATCAGAACACAATCATGAAAATAATCAAAACCTTTTTTTTTTTTTTGTCTAAATTACAAAATCTATGAACAACTACTGGTTTTTAGGTGGAGAGTACTCACAAACCCCTTCAGTTTCCACTTCTCTCCGGTGAAAATTCCGGTGACATCCGCAAGCGGCACAGGCAAGAGCGCCACCGGAACCCTGGACGCCGGCGGGCATGAACTCCCTGCAACCATCGACGGCATATCCTCCTATATTAGCAGCATGGTTTCTCTGACATTCACCGTATCTAACACTTCTCACAGCAGAAGACGACGTATTACAGGCTGATCCATATTTTTTCACTGTTACTTGACGTTTCTTCATTCTCTGCAACTCAATTTCAAAACCTTAATGACAAAAAATGGAGTTTTTAAAATCAGAGATGAGAGATCAAAAGGGTAGGGCTTGTTTTTCTTTCTTTTCTCTTTCTAGCCCTAACCCTAAAAACTTTTATTTATATTGGTATGGTGGGTTGGGAGATGGGAGAAGAAGAACAGACAGAAGTATGAACGGCAGCCTCAGCCTGTTGTCTGCAATACTTTCTTATCTTTTTTTGGTTCACTATGAAGGCAAAGATTGACACCATAAAATTCATCTTGTCGTCCATGAACTCCCACCCAAATAAATAAATAAATCAAAAGTAGGAAGAAAAGTTAGGTCAGAAGGGATCATCATTCAATGATGTGTTTTTGAAATTTGAAAAAGTAAAATCATAAGGATTAAATGCAAAAAAAGGGTCGAAGTATGGGAAAAATGCAAAAAAAAGCCTCAACTATTAAAAGTGCAGAATAAAGCTTTGCGGGGGACCGTTCACCCCCCGCAGAGGGTGGGGCGGGTACCCGCCTCCTCACGCGGGTACCCGCCTCACGCGGGGGGTCACGCGGGTACCCGCCGACCCCCCGCGTCCTCATTTAGTTGTCACTAAAATTATTTTTTTAAAAAAATACTAAACGATATCCAATTTACTTAAAATTTTTATCACATGTTCTCCATATTATGAAAAGATAATTTGAAATTTTTCGTGATTTTCTAACGCTTGTACGATTTATTATAATTTTATTTAATTATTTTATAAATTAATTATAATAAATCGTGCAAGTGTTAGAAAATTACAAAAAAATTTATATTATTTTCTCATGTTAAAGAAAACATGTAGTAAAAATTTCAAGTAAAATAAGTATCGTTTGATATATTTCTTAAAAATAATCTTAGTTTCTTCTTTACTTTATACATTAATTTAAGAAATATATCAAACGATACTTATTTTACTTGAAATTTTTACTACATGTTTGCTTTAACATGAGAAAATAATCTAAATTTTTTTGTAATTTTCTAACACTTGCACGATTTATTATAATTAATTTATAAAATAATTAAATAAAATTATAATAAATCGTACAAGCGTTAGAAAATCACGAAAAATTTCAGATTATCTTTTCATAATATGGAGAACATGTGATAAAAATTTTAAGTAAATTGAATATCGTTTAGTATTTTTTAAAAAAAATAATTTTAGTGACAACTAAATGAGGACGCGGGGGGTCGGCGGGTACCCGCGTGACCCCCCGCGTGAGGCGGGTACCCGCGTGAGGAGGCGGGTACCCGCCCCACCCTCTGCGGGGGGTGAACGGTCCCCCGCAAAGCTTTATTCTGCACTTTTAATAGTTGAGGCTTTTTTTTTGCACTTTTTCCATACTTCGACCCTTTTTTTGCATTTAATCCAAATCTTAATTGGGGCTAGTGGGTCCAATCTTGTCGGATTAGGGTTTTATGTCATTGAAAATAAATTAAATTTGCAATGGATGGACTTTTGTACATGTTTTGAAGAGTGGTTCTAAAGTTTTGTAGTATATATAAATTAATTAATCGTATATTTCTATGTAACAATTTTTTCAACATTAAATACTCTTCATTTATTTTACTTTTTAGATATTGTATATATCATATGATTAAGAAAACAATTAGGAAAAAATAATCTGAATCAATATGTATCATAATGCAATACATTGTATTATACATAAATATATTTTCAGAAATAAAAAATAATAATAAAAAATAAAATACAAAAAACTAAACACTGATGTTTAATGTCGAAAAACTCTTTCAGGAAAAAAATATGAGAAAAGAAAAATATTTACTATGAATACCAAATTGAACGGCAAATTTTACGAATCAAATTTACATGAATTCGAGTCACGAACTCTAATAATTTTTATACTGGCACAAGTTCCATTAAAGAGATCTATAAGGAGAGCTCTTTAGCTTCACCCAAAACTCAAATTTGAGTCTCATAAGCCCTAACAAACACACACACACACATGTAGAGTTGTCAGTTTTTCTGGTACAATATTATCTACTTTGAATCAAAATCTGCACAGATTTATTTTTGAGATTAATCCAAAATACGTTGTAATAAGTAGGAATAAAAAATCTTATTGAGTCGTCATTACTTTTACATGGCGGACTGTCTCTCACATGTCTATTAAAAAGTTTAAATAGTGCAATAAGTAAATAATATGATATTTTTTTGTTATTTAATATAAATAAATGTATGTAAACTGATGTTAAGGGACAATATGTAACGACCTCTTTTCCCAGCAAGATATTGTCCGCTATGGGGATTGGGCCGTGGTCCAATATCCTCCCCTCACGGCTTTGTTTGGCGAGGACTTCCCAATCGGTCACCCAACTTGGTACTACTCTCACCGAAGCACTTTTAACTTCGGAGTTCTTATGAGATTCGTTGTCAATTGTGCTCCAAAACGCGTCTTACTATCTTGGGAGGGTCTCTTTACATATGTTTCATTTCCATATACTTCTCCAAGCGATATGAGATTGTGACGATCCCTTTTTACGACCCGTCACCTTCCAGTTCGCCCGCGCGGACGTACTGTCATCCGGGTTCCGGTTTGTGCAGTCATCGTACACATACTTATACATCCGAGTCATCACACAGTAGCATAAGTGATGTTCATGAGGTTATACTTAATAATTACATGTAATACCCAGAGGTTTGTACTACTTGGTAATTGAAAGTTTGTTTATAGCGGGGGACTATGTGTTACTGATTAAGAATTTGTGGAAAATAATACTGATTATTTATAAGAAGTATGCTGGTAAAATTTGACACTTATGCATAGCTAACTCACGGCCTCATTTGATTGACACTTCAACCTATGATTCATTATCTCAAATGGATGACACCTCAACCTATAACTCATTATCTCATATGGATGACACATAAACTCATGACTCACTACCTCAAATGGATGACAGCTTAACTATGACTCATGGCATTAATTTAGTGACACCTCATGAGATGACTCATCACTTAAACCTCTATAAATAGATAGATGAGTCGATCCCTTCATTCAAACCCACAAAAATTGTAGTTTCTCTCTACTCTCTCTTGAAAGGTCCTCCAATGAGAAGAGATAAATTGGGCAGTTGCATATTTGTGCTAAGACTTTCAGGTAAGTAGTGTATTTATGCGATTTGCTTATCGACCTACATCCCAAGATGCTAGGATGATCTTTGTTGTTTGTATTCTTAGAACTAGATAGATGTGATGATGTTGGTTGAGTATATGTTGTATTGTTTATAGCAATATAGATATACATGTGATGACGTTGATTGATAATATGTTGTGTTATGTGTTATGTTTCATTCATATTAAGTAGGAGCACGAGCATTTCATGCATCATGAAAAATATTTTTGTAAGAAAGAAAAATAATTTTCATGCATTTATTTTTCTAAGATAGCACCAATGGAGCTTTGGTGAGTTTGATGGCCCCCAATGTAGCTTTGATGGACTTGGTTCCCAATGATTTGAAGATTTGGTGACGTGTCCTAATGTTAAGAAAAAGAAAAGAAAAGGCGGAAAGACTTAAACTACATGTTTTTATGAAAATGCATATCATGTTCATGTTATTTACGCATGACTTACTAAGCGTTAAGCTCATAGATGAATATTGTGATGTAAGTGAGGAGAATGATGATTAAACTCATGAGGATGCAGTTGAAGAAATATATCCATGGTGAGAGCTTGACATTGCTATGGTGATTTTGACATGTGGAGAATGACTCATTAATTTGTATTTTGTGTAAAGATTTTGAACTTAATTTATGTATATATTTTGGATATATGAAAGGATGTGTTTAATAAGTGATTTGTAAATTTAAAGAAAAGTCTTTCGCTACGCAAATGGTTTTTGAAATAATGTTTTACAACTTTTGAGAAAAAAAAAATTCGGTTTAAAAATGGGGCGTTACATTACACTTCTCTATGTTTTTATATCTTTATGATTTAAAATTGACAGTTTGGAATGTTTTGAGATTTTTAAGAGAGAACTATTACCTCCAAGAAAATTTGACACATTTAAATTAGATTATCACCTACTCAAATTTTTGGCTTATCCTAAACTTCTTTTTAAAAAAGATATAAAAATTGTGTAAATATTCATCTATTCTAACAAAATCAAGATAAGCTAATATAATCTTCTCCAATAAGAGAGACGAGAAAACCATTTTATACATTAATTACTCTGAGTGGCTCGTAGAATGATAAAACAAAATTATGCAAATATTTGAATCATAAAGCTCATTTTATACGGCAATCAGAGTAAACTTTTATTATTTATCTGTCATTTTTTACCTTCTAAGATTTTTCACATGACTCTCAATATTCTTCAATGACAAAATATGTATTTCTTCATTTTTAAAATTACTCTTAATGATGTCTCAACTAGACTAACACTTACTTAATAAGGTACTAAAAAATAGTCTAAAATATTAAATAAAACCAAATTTATGACCCGAATGTGCTTCGAATTTCAAACATCATTTAGAGATCAACTCTTCCACTACCTCGATTATGATTGAACACCCATTAAAAGACATTATCTTTTTTTTATAAATATATAAAAATCAAATTGAAAAAATAAGTCAATTTTAGACAAAAAAATAACACTTTTTTTTCCCATTTATAGATAGAAATTTCATTTTTTATTTGGAAAGGGGTGGAGTTTTTCAAAGAGAAGAATGAGTAGAAGGAGGGAATTAAGAGCCTCCACCTTCTCTAGAGTGACCAAACCAACATCTAAACATACACACACACAAAAATATTGCCAATTTAGTTTATTGACTTATATTGAAAAAGTTGAGGGACAAAGACATGTGGCTGTCCATCAGAAAGGAACATAAATTGTCAATACGTGCTACATATCGATCTTTTATATATATACAATATGCAATGCATGTACGAGAGAGAGAGAGAGAGAGAGAGAGAGAGAGAGAGAGAGAGAGAGAGAGAGAGAGAGTAGGCGGGAACAAATTTATTTTTAAAGTATGATACCAAGAAGTCTTGTACTAGTTAGAAATAACACTTTAATATAATTATTGTCTTTCACTTGTCTAAATTATCCAATTTTATCGTGCGTTTAGACTCCGCATCCTCGTCACAAAAATTTTTGGCACGGGCTGTTTTCTCTAGCGTAATGAAATTGTCTATCGAGAATGTGTTGTTGGAAGAAATTTTTATTAATATCCGTCCTCAGTGTTTCCAAAAAATCAAACAATGTTCTTGTAAAGACCCTAAAACTACCATAACAATTATTGTACATTATAATCATAGCATAACATAATCCAAAGCTCTTATACATTTAGGTGACAACATTACATGGCTCAAAATAATGAAAAACCTAAAAATTTAAATCTTATTATAAAAATATTAGCTTTATTTATTAGAATAGTCACACTAAAAATTTTAACCGTAAATATGAAATTATGCAATATTAATAATCATCTCAATTCAGCTAAGTTTGCATCAAAATGTGAATTTCAAAATAAGTCATCTATTGCACTGACTAATAAATGTGTTCATAATTTATCATTTTTTGACGTTTGTGACAATAATTTATGTATTTTGAAATATGAAAATAAATTAATATAAAAAAGTGAAAAAGCCAGAGCAAAAAGATGAGATTGGCATGCAATCAACAAACCTAGATAATATATTGATCTGATTTGATTTCAACAAGTGGTGGAGGACCCACTTTCTAATCATGGCTTAAGCTCTTTCCCAATTTTTCCCTTCTTTTGTTACACCTAACCAAAAAATTGATCCAACATTTTTTAATCGTAATTTTAAATAATTTAACGCGATCCGTCAATCTAGAAATTAGGTATATGGATATAATATACGAATACATTGTAATTTTAGGAAATTAATTACTTATTTTAATAATTTATAATTTATTTCCTTAATTAGACTGATCAATATTTATCATGGAAATAAAAATTAGAAAATAAAAACGAAGAATAAATGTAACATTCTCTTATTATTATTAGTAGTAATTTAATTTGGTTCTTAATTTTGAGAATTGAAATTGGATTGCACTAGGTTTGGAAGAAACCAAACTTTTTTTTTTTGGGTTATTTTTAAGATCTGTCTTTTTTTTCGTTGTTCGATTTTGGTTGGCGTTGGGTCCTTTCTTTTTAATATCTATCCTCGATACTGGTTCAATTAGGTTCCGATCAATTTTGGAAAATTGGAATTGAGATCTTTTTTATTAATTGAGTTTTTCTAATGTTGAAATCAAACCAGACCGAAAGCAAAAACCTCGGTCTGGTTCTTGGTGGTTTTCAATTCCTTTACGATTTTGGAGGTTAATTCCTTAAAAATCATTAAAAAAAGAAACTAAAGAACCCGAATCCTGATTTGATTGTCAATTCGGTTTTCTAAGAAGATAATAAAACCGAACCAAACCGAAAACCTCAGTTAGATTCAATCTGGACCGTTCCAATTGAACCGATCTCACTCCCTCCCAAAGTAGGGGATCTATTACTGAATTTTCTAATCTTGCTAAATCAGGCCAATCCATCCAATCTCTCTAACATGGGCCAAAAGACCGATGAATAGATTTAACTCAGGAGCATTAGGGTTTTAGGGTTTGGCCCTCTGCTTCCATTATCTGGTTTTGTTATTTAACTTGAAAAAACACATTTTCTGAATAAAAATCAGATAACTCCATATCCGAATTACACTTCGCCTTTAATCGAATTTCATTACCGAGTCTATCGATTTAGTCTCATTCTTCATTTTTCTAGTCACGATATTCTCGCTCGACATGCCGTGCATTTCTTAGTCTTGTGACGTGACAATAGACGCACGATCCAATAAGCTTTTTTGAATCATAGTAACCTTGCATGTAAGACTTTGTGCTATAGTTAGCTAAGCTTAAATTAAAATTTTCGATAAATTCTAATATTTCTTAGTAGATACTCTTATTTGAATACTCGAGTGACTGCTTTATAGTATTTGAATCGACGCACCCCTAATTAGGGTTGAATCGATCCTCGAATCATCCTGAGATGCAAATCGTTAAGCTGCTTGTATGTTCTTAAATTATTGTGAGAATCAACAATAATTAAAAAAGAAATATAGGTAACTTACAATGCATATAAATGGAAGGCTCCATGGGCATGGTATGATAAAATTTGATAAAAATAATAATACCATTAAAAGAGGACCCTACGATATTTAATAGAAGCATACAAGGACAGGCTGATTACAGAGGAATGGTACAAAAGGGACCAAGCCAACCTTGTATAGATATATATTAGGGTAAAAAAACATTTTACCCATAAACTATGGATTTTTTTAAAAACACCCTTGAACTAATAACTCTAACAAATCTAACCTTCAACTATCATAAACTTAATAATTTAACCTATCGCGGCTTCCTAGTCACTCTCCGTTCTGCATTTTTTTGACTAGAAAAGAGGTCGATCTAAAACAAACGGCCTCCCATTCTGTCGAAGGGCACATGGAACTGGAACGAGATGTCGTTCTCCCGAGCCGGCCCCCCGTTATAAAAGGCTCGGGAGGATGGACCTCTGTTCTCAATTATTGAATCGGAGAATGGGAGGCCGTTCTCCAGAACGGACCTTATTATATATTTATTATAATGCGTAATTTATGTATTTATTGTAATGTGTAATTTTGGATTTATTATAATCTGTAATTTCTTGATTTTATAACACTGGTACGATTTATTGTCATTATGTTGAAGACCCCCTTCCCCCCAGTTCTCAACCCAAATTTTGAGAACGAGGGACCGGTCTGGATAAATGGCCTCTCGTTGTTCCATAACGAGAGCCGATCTAAGGAGACGTCCCCCCGTTCTCAAGAGTAATTTATGAGAACAAGGGGCCGGCTCGAGAGAACGGCTCCCCTTTCCTGTTCCACGTGCACCGCAAGTGGAACGGGGGCCTCCACCCCCGACAGAACTAGGGGCTGTTCGTTTTATATCTGCCTCCTGTTTTGGACAAAAAATGCAAAATGGGAGGTGATCAAGGTACCGCGAGGGATTAAATTGTTAGGTTTATGATAGTTGAAGGTTGGATTTGTTACGGTTGTTGGTTTAAAAGTGTTTTTAAAAAAATCCATAGTTTATGGGTTAAAATAGTTTTTACCCTTTTATATATATTTTTGGGGCATATTAAAAACTGTCTAAAATGCACGTGCATTTGTCTATTTATTTTCTTTACATACAGCTTTACTTTACTTTTTCTAATTTTTATTTCCAATTTCTATAAATAATGAGGAAGAAAAGATTAAAATAGTAATCAAATTAATAATTTAAAAAAAATAAATTGCAGTGTATAGTTCATCTAAGAGATCATTTTAATTCTAATATTTATTCTAAATTTAAAGTTATATAATTGGAATATAAATTAAAGGTTATAATATATATATATATATATATATATATATATATATTATATGTATGTATGTATGTATTAGATGTAAAATAGTTGTCATTCTGGGAAAGAACACATGGTTAGATGGACTTCTGCTCTATATATAAATAATTTGATCTCTTTTAATAAATTCATCTTTTATGGGATATTAAAAACCGTCTAAAATGCACATGCATTTGTCTATTTATTTCTCTTTACATAGAGCTTTACTTTACTTTTATTAATTTTTATTTTCCAATTTCTATAAGTAATGAGGAAGAAAAGATTAAAATAGAAATCAAATTAATAATTTAAAAAAAATAAATTGCAGTGTATAGTTCATCTAAGAGATCATTTTAATTCTAATATTTATTCTAGATTTAAAGTTATATAATTGGAATATAAATTAAAGGTTATTATATGTATGTATGTATAGATGTAAAATAGTTGTCATTCTGGGAAAGAACACATGGGTTAGATGGACTTCTGCAACAAAAAGAAGAACACTCAGAAACTCCATTAATCATATGAGATATGAAGCTTTATGTAGGCCCAAGGTGAAGGAAGCTTCCTTTGAAATGGAAAAAAAGATGATATTTTAATTAATATTTGCTTGCATTTTCATCAACCCTTGTGAAGAGGGAAGAAAAGTTGTCATGCACAAATAATTTTAGGGTTTTCTGGGTAAATTGAGGAGAGAGAGAGAGAGAGATGATGTTGATGATGATGTGTTCATACACTTTACAGTATGGATGGAGATGGGGGGAGTGCCTTTTCCAACCTGTAAGAAAAAAAAACGAGTGAAGAAGATGGAAGAAGTCAAAGGTGTCACATGATGTGCATTTAAGAAGCCATTTGCAGATTTCCAAGGCTACTTCAGCTCAGATCCTCCTACTTTGAACAAAATTCAAATCTTTTTTGACAAGTTTTTATGTGATCTTTCTTAATCATCAAACCCAATTTGTTATCTTCCTGTCTTAAACTTTCATCACGCACAACAATGCTATGTTGAAGCTTAATAGCGTTTCTCGACCATCACGGGGAAAAACTTGATTTTCAGACAACTCAAACTAAACTCGGTCCAATAATTATACAAATGCTTTACGACAATTTTGACCAATAATTTCGAGTTTTCAAATGCATAATCAAAACCGAATGAAAAATACAAAAACTGAACAAGGGAGATCTGTGGGAGTAGTGAAGGAATCAAACTAATAGGTTCACAACTTAACTCTTACTCTTCAATTTTGATTTATTGAATTTCTCCTCTATGATGAACTCATTAAGCTTTTCTTCATAAATTTTCTATGAACAATTTTCTTTTTCTCTTGTAACACTGCATTTGATTATAATAGACAATATAATTCAACAAATAAGTTAAAATGTCAATGTCCTACAACTCAATAATGTGTAATTTGATTTATTTCAAAATATACTTAAAGACACTTTCTAGGACATAAATGAGTTCTTAATGTTAAATGAAAATAATCTCAATGATTTCATTTTAAAGTGTTTATGTCATGTTTTTTGGATGAATTTATCATACGTAGAGTATCCAGTCTTCACAATACAATATTGTTTGCTTTGGGATAAGGCCACATGATTTTGTTCTCGTGATTAGCAAAAAACATGTTTCACTAAATAATCAGAAGAACTCTTCTTATAAATCATTATTATTGTTTGTTTTGGGATATGAGGTCACATGATTTTGTTCTTATAATTAGCCAAGAATGTGTTTCACTAAGTAGGAAGAAGAATTCTTTTCATAAATCATTCTTGTTTAACTCTCCCAAGTGATGTGCATTGTGCATCTCTAATGGTATGTGTTAATTCTTCACAATCAACATAATATTGAGCTGTTGTTGCCTTTACAGGATGAGCTTCCACAATCTCCCACCCTAAGTAGCCCGACATCACAGTCGGTCACACTTCTAATTAAGTGTTTTCCTTGATACCATAGGTGAAGTCTTTGGTCCTCTTAGTACAATATTATTTGCATTAGGACGGGAACCACACAATTTTCTTATTAGGGTTAACCCAAAACACATTGCAAAACGCACCATCTAGAAATAAGAACTCTTAACCATTTATTTTTCACTCTCTCAAACGATGTAGAATTATACACGCTCATTGTGTTGCGCCCTCACAATTAATAAAATCATGGATAGTTTTGAATTCACAAAATTGGGCCCGACACATCATATTTAATAAATTCTAACGTGACAATTTTTGTTTTCATTATTTGGTATATTCAATGATTGGCCAATGGGAGTTAGCCAGAAGAAACCATATGAACAAAGTGGGCTTGCTTCAATCAAAACACAGCATTTAATAGACTAGGAGCGGCTTAATTAATCAAATCAAACGATAAGATTTTATAAATGGACATTCCCTCACTCGCACTAACACTAACGAGAGAAAAACGTATGATTTTGCTCTGAAACTTTTGCTGCACCAAAAGCTACACGATCCGGTCCAAAGTTTTATTATTTGTTGGTGTTTTGGTTTATGCTTAGTTATTTGTTTGCTTAACAATCATAGTAGAAAGATGGAGAGAAATTTTAATTTGAAAAAGAAAGCATTTAATGATAATAATAATAATATAATTTACAGTTTTTCTGATTTTTCCTTGAGGAGTGAGAAGTTCATCGTCTTCCTTCCATCTGAAACTAAAGAGAGAGAAGGTTTACAACCTCGAAGGCGGGGCCTGAGAAAACACGCAAAAAAAAAACAAAGAAAACCATCTAAAACAAAGCTATACTGTCCTCTAATGGCATCGCCAACAGATCTCCATGAGCTTGAGATCCTATATTATCATCATAAATCCACTTCTCCAGCAAAGAACTGAGAGGAACATTAGGATAAAAAATAGGTTTGCTTTCGTCTTGAAAAAAGCTGGTTTCAGGCGTCGGATTATTTGCAGTCTCCTCCATAGAAAACGACTGATCGGAGGTAAACAGTGAGTCGAAAGGCTCAGGCTCCGGCGTCGCAATTGTGCTTTGAGATACCTCGTTAGAGCAAGATCCGGCCGTAGTTACAGACTTTGTAGGTTTGGGTGAGTTTTTCTTCCAGTTTTCGAGCAATTTGGCTATGTTTTCAGTGCTCGATGCGTAAGGAGGGGTTTGTAATGGCTTGATTTCTGGTAGAAAGGGTTTAGATTCAGGCAGATCGATTAATGGTTTTTGATCGAGAGATAAGGCTTCGCACAGAGCTTGTTTGGCCGTGTGTATATCTGTTTGAAGCCTTCTTTCCCACTGACCTTTGGAAAGTGTATTTGAAGATGAAATTTGTTCTTCACCGCCCGTTTGAAGCTTTTTCAGCTTCTTCTTCAAATGGGTGTTCCAGTAATTTTTTATGTCGTTGTCAGTTCTTTGTGGAAGGTATGAAGCTATGGCTGCCCATCTGCATCACAAATAAATATAAAAATTCATTTTTTGGTGCAATTTCTACAGAAAAATGAAGAAAAGGTTTAGATAGTCAGTACCGATTGCCCAAAAGAGCTTGCAGGTGGATAATCATCTTCTCCTCATGATCGGAAAAGTTTCCCCGCTTGATTCCGGGCCGGAGATAGTTTGTCCATCTGAGTCTGCAGCTCTTACTGCATCTAAGCAAACCTGGAAAAGAAGCAAAAAAAAACCAAGAAATCATGACATTTTTTTCGAGAAAATCTTCAAGAAAACCTAGATCTGATTACTCAGGACTGGAGAGGAAAAAGAGAGGAGAGAGAATAGAGAGCTGTGCAGGTGAAGAGGTTAATTACCTCATTTTAATGCTCAAACCAACTCAGAAGAAAAAAAAGAAATAAAAAAACCCAGCAATAATAATCATGAAAAGAAAAACAAAAAGAAACCTGTACTGGTAGGAACAGATCTCCAGTTTCCAGGGCCATGTTCTTGAATGTAAGAAACCAAGATGATATCTTCTTCAGGAGTCCATGGCCCTTTCTTGACACCAATTTTGTCACAACAAGGTGGTCGTACCATGGCTAAATTTCTAGGGTTTCTGAGCAAATTTCTACGACAGAAGGTTGAAGACGACTCTTCTCTTTTCTTCTCAGAAACAGTGGAGGAGAGAGGAGAGGGACAAACGTCTAAGGCAAAAGGGTTGTCTTTATATTGTTTATATAGAGAAGAAAAGACCTCAAAGACTGTTTCGCTGACCAAATGAGCCATATTTCTCTGCACTCTGCTCTAAATAGAGTCAAAATGACAGCAAAGAACATTTACTCTCTCCTTGAGAAAAAGTCAGCTACGTTAAAAACACCTCTTTCTCTCTCTAGTTTCTCTCTCCTTCCTCCTCACAAAACCCTCTGGCTCTGGCATTCAATAAGAGTGCAATGGTGCCACCGAAAAAAAAAACACTTTAATTTCACTCTGATGATTTAAATGGCTCTTGCATGTTGAGTTATATTCAAAGCATTTTACAACTGAAAACGCTTGAAAAATTATTATTATTTCTATCATTTTTTCGATATCTTTTAATCCCCAGCTTCGTCTTCTTACGTGTTCTTCGACTCATCTCGAAAGATTTATAAATGTGTCTTCAAAAGTTTTTCGACCACGATGATAAAAGTGAGTAGCTAGTATATTTCCTATTATAGAACAAGAATAACCTTAGGAAATGGTATACAAATAGGTCAAAATTCCCCATAGATTAGCCGCTCTCTTTCTTTGTTTTCACTTCTCGTATTTCCTTGACATTCCACTTTCGTGTTGATGCGGAGACGAGGACCGTTTGATTATTTCTCCGCTGCCACAACAAGAAATTCATATTGTTCATGTAACGATCAGTTTTTCTCAGTAAGATATTGTCTGCTTTGTGACAATATGAAATTTGTCTATACTCGGCTCAGGAATTTGCCTATACTCGGGCTTAAATCCCCGAGGTTTGCCCTGCAATCGTACTCACGGATTTGTTTTCAACGAGGACTTCTCAAGTGGTCACCCAACTTGATACTGATCTCACCTGAGCATTTTTAACTTCGGAGTTCTGATAGAATCCGGTGTAATTGCGCTACAAAACGCATCTTACCTTCTAGGAGAGACATCCTTTACATATGTTTCATTTTCATCTTCCCCCCAAGCGATGTGGGATTGCGCCAAACCCCCTCTCGGGTCGTCACAATTCATTACACGCTGTTAGGGATATTTTGCAAAGGTTAAATCTATGAGTTTTATCTAAGTTTAAACTCGAGACGATTACAATATATGGCTATGTTTTGAATATTTTATATTCTACTAAAAATGTGATTAATTTTTTTATAATTATCCATTGTGTGACAAATGGATCTTAGAAGATTTTTGGGGTATGGACCATTTACATTTAATGGTAGCTCTAAATGCACACTAGAAAGTATAATTATGAATTATCTTTTTCTTTGTTTTACATTGAAAAAGAAAAGATTAAATCCAATGGAGTTCCCTCTAGATTAAAACATTATATTTATGGTCCAATATAGTGTCCTAAACGATATATACTTTTCACAATTTATTGATTCTTTCGTTAAAAGTTAAGATGACCTTTCAACACATCCTAAGTGTTTATTTTCAATGTTCATATGATCTTTCTTTTGTCACCATTGAATCTTATTTTAACGCATTAGGATATTCAAATTTAAACTTGAACCGATGTATATCGAGACAGAGTTACGTCACACGTTATAGTGTTCTTGCTAGGGTTTCAATAACGGTAGAATACTTGTGTAACACGCGTCATTTTACTATAGGGATAAATATATGGTAAGCATGTATATGGTAATGCTTATATGCATATATGGTAAGTATATACATCGGACGTCGAGATCTTAATCCGATACTTGGATTGTAGCTACGCTACAAAACTTTAGTACTAACCGTCACAAGATCTAAACCTAATCAATAATTAGGTCAAATAATAGTTAATTGATGTTGAAACTAGACTTCAACCACGCAAACAAAATCCATCCAAACGTTAATTAATTGATTTATTGTTTACTAAAAATATAAATTAGTAAATCTCACGTTCTTTGTATAAAATTAAAGGTAGTGTGTAATGCACTTATATATTAAAATGGTTAATTTTTTATAGTAAGATACTAATGTAACATAATGACTATGGTGGATCCACTAATGCATTATTGATGGACATAATTGTATGTGATCACTGGCGTCTAAATTACACATAATAATTAATAATAATGCTATAAACTACGCTAATCCTATCATTTATTTATTAGTTTGGTCAATTGAGTAGATGATTGCATTGCTAATTAATGATAGTGTAGCCTCTATTTCTTGTAATAAGGACAACAAGAGGAGAGAGAGAGAGAGAGAGAGATCGTGTTGGACTCTAAGACTAACACTCATTGACTAGATCAAACTAGAAGATAAAGTCATTAATTAGCCGGATAAGTTGATCAAAGACAAAATCCAAACTCATTTGCATCATTTGATGTGTGTAAATTAATTTGTTGATCATAAATTTCAATGGTTTTAGATGAAATGAAAAAAAGGTTTATAATGTTTAGTACCCCTCTAAACTTATCTTCGAATAATACATTTTCTTTGGTCATCAAATGAACTGCCGTCGGACTAACTTTTTTAAAGACTTGGTTTGAGTTTGGCTAAACAAGAAATCAACCGTGTATGTTTTTTTTACATGTGGAACGGCTCAATGCACAAGTCATCTTTGATCGAGAGTCAGCATCGCGGCCATAGGTAACAAAATCACGTCATTATGATTTCATAAAAAACCGTAACGTTGAAAGAAAAATAATTAGCCTGTTGGCTAACTCACATGCCAACTTTGTGATCTAAGGTTGACGGTACAAACTTGAACCATAAATTTTGGTCCGAACTAAACTGTGCTTGGACAAAAATTTTGTCCAAGTCTAGTGGGACGAGGTTGGCCGTCTTGGTCAGTGATGACCCTAAAACACAACTTTTGATATTGAAAAAAATAAATATTTACTTTATATTTAGTAAATTTAATTTTACTTGATTCATTAAGACCTAGATGGTGGGATGAGTACAAAAGATTTTGTTTTGGGTATTGGCTTTTGTCACTTAAAGTTAGGGGATAAAAACAAGTTTTTGTAATTTTGTATCATCTTTTTTGGACTATTTCTATCGTTCACATTTCTATGGTGCTTTCCACATTGTTTTAATGCATGTTTTTTCCATTTTTATCAAATTAAATAATATTTTAAGCGGTTGTTCTAACATCATGACGAATAGATTTTATCTATGTCAAAATATTTACGTGATTCAACTACCACGAATGTGCAACGTCTGCTGATGTATAACGTTTTTCGTCACTTTTAATCATGAACACGCGAACCTAGAAGCAGAGTGTTCAATTCGAACTTGGGTATGAGAAAACAACTAACATTCGAGAATTTTCATCAGATCTAATCTAATTTGAAAATTGCTTAAATTCTCAACTTGTACGAGGTCTCTTATTGAAATTTTTGACAATTATCATTGATCGTGGTGAATTGTGCTTAGATTAGTTTTTTAATATGAGCATATATGTAACCCGCTACATCACATGACTTCAAATGTGATCGCTTTATTTCATTTACGCGTAGTTCTGGGAGTAATATCTGCTGCTCTGTTCTCATTTCGTTCTTTTTTAAATGATACACTTAGTAAAAATTTCACAATGTGATCAAGATGCAAGTTTTTAAATTAAAATTTCAATGTTTTGATTTTTTTTATGGAAATTGTTTTATGGAAATTAAATCATTGACACAAAAGATAGAAAACCCTAACGTTGAAAGAAAAATGATTAGCCTATTGACTGACTCACATGCCAACTTTCTGACCTAAGGTTGACAGTCCAAACTAGAACTGTAACGACCTACCCTATTCACCTGTCTTTTTTTCGTACAGACGCACCGTCATCTGGGTCTGGATTCAGTATACGACCAAACCGTCACTTATGACCTTCTCCCTCCTGGAAAGGGAATTAGCTCAAGTGGTACTAGTGATGAGGAATTTTTGGTTATAATCTGGAGGCCAGAGTTCAAATCACTGGGGAGGAAAAAATTCCCCTTCTAGGGGAAAGAAGATCATGAGTAACTACTGACCCGTATACTGGATCTAGATCCAGATGGCGGTGCTTTTGCGCGGGAAAAATACCGGTGAAGGGGTTAAGTCGTTACATAATAAGGTGCCTTTTTATGTAACGACCTACCCCCTTCACTGATCTTTTTTCCGCGCGAACGCACTGCCATCTGGGTCTGGATCTAGTATATAGGCAAGCCGTCACTCATGATCTTCTCCCTTCTGGATAGGGAGGGACAACTTTTTATGTAACGACCTACCTTCTTTACCGGTCTTTTTTCCACGCGGACGCACTGCCATCTGGATCCGGATCCAGTATACGGGCAAGCCGTCACTCATGATCTTCTCCCTCCTGGACAGAAAGTTTTTGCCCTCCCAGTGATTTGAACCTTGACCTCCAGGTTATGACCAAGAGTTCCCCATCACTGGTACCATTTGGGCTATTGGATCCGGACCCAGATAGTGGTGCGTCCGCGTGGGAAAAAAACTGGTGAAGGGAGTAGGTCGTTACAGGAACCATGAATTTTGTCCAAACTAAAATGTGTTTGGACAAAAATCTTGTACAAGTCTAGTCGGACGAGGTTGGTCGTCTTGGTCCAGTGATGACCCTAGACCACAACTTTTGATATTGAAAAAAAAAATAAAACATTTACTTTATTTTTAGTAAATTTAATTTTACTTAATTCATTAAAATTCACCTATTACGATTCGTCATTAATTCATCGTAGTTTTTTTCCAAGTTCCTTGATGAAGTTGAAGACCTAGATGGGTGGGATGAGTACAAAAGATTTTGTTTTGGGTATTGGCTTTTGTCACTTAAAATTAGGGGATAAAAACAAGTTTTTGTAATTTCGTATCATCTTTTTTAGACTATTTCTACGTTCACATTTCTATGGTGCTTTCCACATTGTTTCAATGCATGTTTTTTCCATTTTTTTCAAATTAAATAATATTTTAAGCAGTTGTTCTTACATCATGACGAATATATTTTATATATGTCAAAATATTCACGTGATTGAACTGCCACAAATGTGCATGTAACACCCAAAATTTTTCTATTGTGTAATTGTTCCTAAAATTTTATGATAAAGGACTAGTGTGTCATGTTTCGTGGCGGCTTGCTAGGGTCGTTACAATGCAACATCTGCTGATATATAACGTTGTTCGTCACTTTTAATCACGAACACTAAGGGTGAACAAGAACAGACAAGAACTGAGAACTGAACGAGAACTTACACATTTGGTCCAATTCTGGTCGGTTATGAGCAAAATTTAAACAGATTTTGGTTCTGTTTTTCAGAACCGAAATTTCCTACTCGGTTCTCGATTTTGATGACAAAAAATTGTAAAACTGACCCGGACCATTAACTTAAATTTTTTTATATTTTATTATTAAACACTTTATGACACTTAAAATTATGAAATAAGTGTTTATTGATTTTGAAATCAACGGAGCCTGATAGGGTAAGTAATAATGTTTTTTGTCTATCTACCAAACATAAATCATAAATAAATAAATAGTAAGTATTATTTAAATTAGAATGAGATTAATTATAGTGTTGCACTTAAGTCAACTAGAACATAGCCTTTAATATTACCTATGAATTAACTTCAATTTTGAAAATTTATAATTTTGCGATTAAAATAAAAAAATTAAAAAAAAATAGCTAAAGATTGTTGATGCAATAAATTGAAAACTCCGTCACGACGTGTCGTGGAGGGGGGCCCACTCTGAATAAAAAATCAACGGATGACGTTGCATGCATGTACTAATAAAGACGGATCTCCCAATTGTCAAATTTGGAGTGGGCCCCACAAGAGGGACACGTGGATGGACACCATCAAATGCACAACTCGATTTGGGCCTGGCCCACTCGATACTTGTAGAAGGAATTGGCGAACGCCAGATGTTGACACGTAGGCATTTTGGGTGGGCCCTTTTTTCCCCGACAGAGGATTGATTGTGGGATTATTTTAAGGAGGGTTGGTTTTAGAGGGGGGCAATGACAGCCGCACGATCGTGATTTGTGATAGTGGTGTGAATCAGTGGCTGATCATGTGTTTGTGGGAGTGGCTACACGTACTTGATTACGGTTTAAGTCAAAACCTTTAGAAATATATATATATATATATAGAGAGAGAGAGAGGAGAGAGAGAGAGAGAGAGAGAGAGAGAGAGGTGATTTATGATAAATGTTCTTATATATTCACTATGTTGGGAAAGAAACAACCAAAACAGAAACTAACCACAAATTCACTCGTTTTGTAGTAGAACATTACCTATGTCTCTACACCACCGACCCGAAATTTTCGTGCAAGAACGCATAATCTCGTCAGCAACAATCTTCGGATACTCCTCCTGCGGCAGAAGCGCCCCGGCAACCTCCACAAACCGGCTAACCCCGTCGGCTCCTCTGAGCGCTTCCATCTCCGCCTTCGATCTCTTGGGGGCTCCTTTCGCCGACAAAACCAGAATAGGTATCTTTCCATCCAAACCCGCAAAGAGTTGAACAAACTCTTCTCGGATTTCACCGGGTCTAGCAAACCCGTTAAGAACGCAGCCGGCACGTATCGAGCGCCGTCCCTTTTCGTCAGTGCATATCGACTTTCAATTATGGTTTGAGTCACATTGTCCGGGTCTGCATAGACGTGGGATTTGTATTGTGATTCAATCGCCTTTTCGTTACTGACAAGTACGTTATACATCATCCAACCCACGGCCGGAGCTCTTAACGTGCCCCTGAGTAGTCCGTACCTATCGATTCAATATAAACATTAGAATAAACCAAACATCATAGGCCATGTTTTCCATCTTCAAACTGGATCGAACAATTTAAAACTCGAACCAAGTTGCGAAAAAAAACTGAGCGTTTAATAACACCATTTGATTCGAAGAAAAATTCCAACCTTCCCTCTACTCCTCCCCTTCCCTCCAGTTCAAGAGGCAAAATGGCCATAAACTTCATAAATATGAAGAACTGTCAAAGAACAGAGGACCATGCAATGATATATTTAAATCAGATCTAGCATTTCCAACAGAAGAATCCTATATTTTTCAGTTTGAGCATGATAGAGTTCTTATAAAGCATCTTGATCTGTTCGCAGCTAATCAAATAGTACAAGATTCAAAGAACAAAAGTGAGACAACAGATTAACACGACAAGCAAGTTCGAGACAGAAACAAGATTTAACAATCGAGAAGAATTAAGTAATCGTCAAAATACGGGCAACATAGAGTTTGAGCCTTAGTAAAGCAATAATCTTATTGGTTTGATAATTAACAAAAGTTTATCATAAAACAGTATCAATTGTTTGAGAAAAAATTTTGAAGTACCTAGTTTCCATGTTGGAATCTCGGCCAAACACGATAGGCAGTGGACCAGCCCAAGTGGGTGCAACAGCTGCAATGGCCCTAGGTTTCACCAATCCCTTTTTTGCAGCTCGAGTTATCACTGCAGCGGCATGACCTCCCCCGATCACAACGAGCTCGCTTTCTGAAAAAGTAGAGGGCTTAAACAGATATGGGATAATATTTTCAAGATCAATCACTTCACAAAATGCGGATATATGTAGAACAAAGATAATCGAGACCTTATTCTCATCATTGACTTCATAAGCAGCTTTAAAGAAATTAAAATCATTGACACAAAAGATAGAAAACTTTAGTGGTTTACAGATAATCCAAAAATTTTATCACAGAAATTCCAAAATTTTACAGATTTCAGAGCGGCCACAATCTCTCCATGCGCACAATTTTTGGTCAAATGAACTTACGAAAACTTTGCAAATTCTTCACAAAGAAGACTCAATCTATGAAGAAAGACCACAAATGGTAATTTGAATCTAAATTCTACCAATCAATACCAAAACGACAAAAATGAAATTATTGAGAACGGTGACAAGTTTTAGCTCATTGAAAGAAAGCCAACAAAACGTCATTGATAAAGCTAACCTGAGCTATTTACTGGACTATCGGATGAATTAATAAAATCAACCAAAAACTTCTCCATAACGTCAGCATTATAATCCATCTTCGGCCGATCAGAATACCCCAGACCAGGCCAATCGACAATACTAGCACGCCAGTTGACTTCACCATCTCTTTGGACAATATCTTTGGCTACTTCTCTCCATTCTTCGACAGTGCTAACATCAGAGATAGTTGGAATGAAAAGGATATCCTTGGTCGGATTAGAGTTCTCCTTTTCATACTCCTCATAGTAGATGTTAATTGAATTACCCTTCAGCTTCCATTGCCAGTTATCAGCCTAGATTATAATCAAAATCTATAACATCAATATATCAACAACCGGATTATTGCATTCGAATTAGCGTATAAAAGAGAATTTAAACAGAAAACAGTGAAATCCCAACAAAATAAGTTCAAGTAGGCAGTAGATACCAGAAAAATCCAAATGCCTAAATTTAGAGCAAGATATCCAAAATTCCAAATGCCTAAGTTATACAATATAAGCGTCACCTTCAATGGGATCGATGGTTTCTCATCAGCAGCAATCTTGGATAAATCCACAGTTGTGGAAGCCATAACTCTTAGGGGTTTTAGGAAGCGCACCGTCCGATGTAAAAAGGGTCCGCGATTTTCGCCGGAAAGATTTACCGTAGGTAATGAAATTGGGTTCAATCTCGCCGCAAATGCCATGGGTAGGGTGATGCAGAAAAGCAGAAGTGGGATTTGGAGATGAAGAATGAATACGAAGCAAAGCCGCCTTAAAACTCCAACTGAGATATATGATTGTCGTCCATGGAGTAGAAAAATATCAGGAAAAATTCAACAACTACTGCCCCGGTCAACGTTTCACCAAATAACTTCTCACCCACCATTTCTTTCTTGGATTTTTCTCTCTATCTCTCTCTAACTTCCCCTTGTTTTTTCTCTCTCTAAAACTTTTTTCTCCCTCGAACTTACCCTTTTTTGCAGCCAAATTTATAAGCTTTGGTTCCCACTAAAGAAGAGATCTTGACACTTCTTTTATACACTTAGTTCTTGTAAAATGATACATGACTTTTTTTAGAGCCAAAATAATTATTTGAACAGCAAAAATTAAGGAAACATCCGAAAATACCATCATGCATGATGTTAGGCCATGTTAATGGAGTTTCAAGCAACAAAAATTGTGTCCAAAACTTCCTCAAAAACTTTCTTTGCAGACCGGACACAACCACACCCAGCACAAACATACTAACAGGTTTTGTCGGAATGAACAAATGTTTATCCACAAATCCTACAGCATTATATAAAAAACACGAGAAACTATCCATCGGCCTATGCATAGCATTTCATCTATGTGATGAAGTCGTGTTATAGGAGTCAGATTCCAGCTAGAGTAAGCGCTTGTTTGACATCCTTGAAGTGGAAGAGTTGGAAATGTAACCAAGTCAATTATATCAAATGAAGCTGACTCAATAAAAAAAAAATACAGAGTGAAATGGTCTGGAATATAACATCTCATCAATGTCAAAATTTCTTTCGAATAAAATATAATTCAATGGGAGGGGGATAGGGGAAAGCACTTCACTCTAATAAATCAGCTCTTGGTCGCTAGCTTTTCTTTTGTCTTCTGAATTTTCAATACTTTCTTCACAATCTTCTGTTCTTCAACCAAAAAGGCTCGAATAATCCTGCAATTTGGTTTGATAGGAGTTATCAGTAGTTGAAATAATTAGAAAATCTGATTCTTCAGGATTATAAAAGACTATCAGGTCAACAGATGATGGTACAATTATAGTAAATCAGTAGCTATAAATCAAACCTCTCTCTAACAGCCCCTGCAGACAACACGCCACCATATGCGCGATTGACAGTCCTTCTGTTCCTTGATAGCCTGGACCTCTTGTATTCAGCAGGTCTTAGGTGAGGAATCTGCAAGAAATGATCAATTATATATATAAATGCGCGAAAGAACAAAATAGGGTAAAAGGGTATGGTTTAAGAGTGCAACTTCAAGCACCATTGCCAAGAATACTAAATTGAAATCTACAAATATGAAATTAGGTATACAGCTATGGTATGTTATGCTTGACAATTATGATGAGAAAACCAAAAGTGATCAAATTTAGCTGCAGTTGTTTAGACTATAGGACAGTGATTCTCTAAAATATTAATGACATTCTAGAAGGTGATAAGTTGCATAGAAGGTCTTCGCACAAAAGATGAGCTGCTTCGTCGAAAACAGCTTACACTTCTTTGCCGACTGCAACAAACTTCTACCATTGTATTTTAGGAATACATTAAAAACAAAAATCGTTTTCTCTCACAAAAGAAATAATAAATAGATCAATATCCCATGCCCATAAAGTATATAAATTACCACAATCAGTGTTGGACATTAATTGGCAGTCTTTGTATACCAAAGCGTTGACAAAAGTCTGAAAAGAAACTCTCTTTTAAAAGGTGAACTCAAATGGATTCTTCTTACACTGGTTAAAAAGCTTCAGCACCATATTCACAAATCTCACATAGTTAGAGAACAGAATTCCTGACGAACATTGCTAAAAACAGCTAATTATAGACTAAACTAAAGCATTTCCTACGCAAGCAAGTTCAATGAGAAAATAATTCCCAAAGAATAATAAAATCAAACTAGAGAAAGAAATTTCACAAATCCCACATAAGTAGAGAATGAAATTCTTCCACATATTATACACTAATCTGGTGTAAAACATTTTCCACGCAAGCAAGTTCGAGGAGAATCAAATAATTCCCAAAGAATAAGCAAGTTCAAAAACTCACCCCTTGAATTCGTTTTCCAGTAACAGGACATTTTGGGCCACTGGCTCTTTTCTTCGTGGTCTGGTACACAAGTTTCCCACCTAATAAACCAAAAATTGCAAGGTAAATAAGCAAAGGTGATAAACAAAACCAATCAATGCACGATAAAATCATAAATACATTAGAAATCCAGGTATATCACGAGGGACAAATGATAAAAATTGACTCTTCGTATTTCAAGGGCTTGAAAATATTTCGAAGGGATTCGAAACCATATGAACCAGTATAAAAATAGGGGGGATTTCGATTGGAAACAGAATAAAAACCTAAATCTAAGATTCAGCTCTGCTCAAAAAATGCTAGTAAATTTACCCGGGGTCTTCACCACGCGATGTTGGTTGGACTTAGTCGCATAACTATGCCGTGTGCGATAGGTGAGACGCTGAACCATGTTTTACCTCTCTCTCTCTCCCTCTCTCCCTTTCTTCCCCCGTCGAGGAGGCTGACGCCGATGTTTTGGTTCAGTTCAGAGCTCGTAGATAGAAAGCCCTAAAACTTGTTTTGAAACCATTTAATAGGACAATTATGATGTAACGACATTCGAGTGAACTTGACGACATGTCGCTTACGTCTGGTAAATTAAAAGGTAAAAGTTCAAATTATCGAAAATTGACAAGCTTACACAAATTATTTTTCGTTAACAAATCAATCATAACCCACCCATGTCATTTAATTTTTAGTTAAAATTGAACGTGAGCATCTGGAATTAAAAGTGCGGGTGTCTGAAAATGAGATTTTGGTTTATATGAATTTATAGAGAAAAAATTAAAACTGCAAATGAGATTCACAGCGCAGGATCACCAACCCGACTCAAATAGAATTCGGGTCACGCCGACTCTGAAACTCATGAAGTTTTGTTTATTCCATGAGATTTCGAAAAAATAACAATGACACTATTTAACAATCATGAAAACTTCCCATTTTAAATAAAAGCACCACCCAATTAAACTTGAAAAGGCCAAGTTTTTTCATGATCCCATCGTAATGAAAGAGTTGCAGAAACTTAGTATTGGTCGAATTAAACACTTTGGTTAATGCAAACAAAGTGACCAAAAAAAATAAATTGGGACCTCCTAGTCTTTAGCTTAATACTACTTGTTCATGACACAATGAGGAACATAAATCAATCTCACGATGCACCAATAATTGTTTGATACGTCAACAAGTATTTTAAGATAGTAGAATTCGATATAAATGCAAACAAAGTGACCGAAAATAGAATTGGGACCTCCAAGTCTTGTTCATGACACAGGAATTGAATCGATCATATGATGCAGAAGCAAGCTTTTACTTAGCAACAAAACTGAACAAGCTTTTACATTCTAGCAATTCAGAAAATGAGCATTATTCATCATTCACTCCTGTCAAGGTTCATACAAAAGACAGGAGACAGCCATTGATATCAGCTAACTAGAGCTCAAGCTGAAGCAGATGTTGGTTTGTAACCCTGGAAAATGGCCACAGCTTTGTCATGAGGAAGAGAAACTTCTTTCACAATTGGGTGTTCGTTTACAGCATTGATCCAACGGAAAATGATCGGAGTGTCTTCTTGGTTTAGCGTCTGGAATCCAAAGACTTCTTTTTGAGCCTCGTGACCCCAAAATAAAGACAGATAAGCAATCTCCAAAAGCCCTATTTCGTTTCCATTTACAAATGGAGTGTTGTCTGAAAGCAATTCCTTCAACCCCCCTTCGAAAACCTTTATCTGCGCCATTGTTTCCTTCAAAGCTTCCTTTTGTGCTTCTCCTTCTGCTTTTACTGTTGCAATCATTTTATCGACCACCTGGAGTGCACTAATAGAGTTAACTCGAGACAGTGGAGCTAGATCGAAACAAACCCGGATAAACGCAGATTACAGAAGTCTGGAGGAGAAACCCAATTCGAATTTGATCGATCTAAACATACCCAGATGAAAATTTATCAAGAAATGGTAAAGATTATCTTACCTGTTGGTGCAGAAAGGAAGCCCAGAATCGGATTTGGGCTCTTTTGTAGGGATCTTGAGGCAATAACGGAGGACTGTTCGTCCAAGTTTCATCGATGTATTCGAGAATTACGAGCGATTCAGCAATGGGTTTTCCGTTGTGGACGAGAACAGGAACTTTCTTATGAACAGGGTTGTATCGGAGAAGTGCCGGACTTTTGTTCTTCAAATCCTCTTCCACAAACTCAAAGGCGATCCCTTTGATTTTCAGTGCCATTTCCACTCTCTTCACAAGAGGACTAGCCCACGTTCCGTACAACACCACTTTGTTTTCCTCTGCCATCTCCCTCTCTCTCTCTCTCTCTCTCTCTCTCTCTCTCTCTCTCTCTAAGATGTTGGTAGGTTATGGAGATCATTACAGTTGGAAGTGTATAAATAGAAGCGGAAGCAGAGAAGAAGCTCCCTGTTAGATTGATAGTCAAAGATCTAAATGGTTTCTTCCTCCGCAAGTTCTTCAATCGTCACCAGTGACTACGGAAGCAGAGAAGAAGCTCCATGTTAGACTGATAGTCAAAGATCTAAATGGTTTCTTCCTCCGCAAGTTCCTTCAATCGTCACCAGTGACTAAGGCAGAGCAAAACATGGACTACTTTA
Source organism: Begonia masoniana (assembly GCA_022432975.1). Classification (NCBI taxonomy): domain Eukaryota; kingdom Viridiplantae; phylum Streptophyta; class Magnoliopsida; order Cucurbitales; family Begoniaceae; genus Begonia; species Begonia masoniana. The sequence goes on from CM039507.1 coordinate 2,209,474, forward strand.
AATACCCACCAATTTTCAATCAAGTTTTGGGACACAGACTTGAGAGACTCGATTTATCGGTATGGGTGGAATGTCCAGTTCAGTTAGGTTCCACCCCTGATTGAAACCGGAATCTAAACCGAACATAATTGATATTTTCAGTTTAGCAAGGTTTGGTTTTGATTCTTGGTTTTTAAATCGGTTTTGTGTCGGTTTAGTCTAGTTCAAATTCGGTTGGGTCGATTTTGACCGATTTAAGTCTATGATTTGTAATTTTCAACATGAAATTTTTAAAAATTATATACATATTATAAATTCGGTTCGGTTCGATTTTTTTAAAGAATGAACTGCTAATCGAACCAAGATTTTTTTGTTCGATTTGGTTTGGTTTCAAAATTGATTTTTTGTTAATTAAAATCAAATTGAACCAAGATTTTCAGTTTGATTCAGTTTTCAATTTTAACCGAATCGATTTTCAATCCTAATTTTTGAATAACATGAAAAACATTGTGATCTCATAGCGATGTGTTCTTCATTCAAAGAGGTAAGAATTTATTAATCAAGTATTTTCTAAACTAGGTTGAATATCGCTCTGTCTAAATGGAGAAACTATGAATCTATTTTTTCATATTGACACATAAAGTTTAGCCCTCTATTTGAGACTCATAACTGCGACCAAAAGCACAAGATCACCAACCCGACTCAAATAGAATTCTAGTCACACTGAACTCTGAAACTCATAAAGTTTCGTTTATTCCATGAGATGTTTAACATAATCTGAATACTCCGAAAAAATAACAATGTACTAGTCATCAGTCATCAAAATTTCCCATTTCCCATTTTAAGTAAAAGCACCACCCAATTGAACTTGAAAAGGCCAAGTTTTTTCATGATCCCATCATAATGAAAGAGTTGCAGAAACTTAGTATTGGTCGAATTAATCACTTTGGTTAATGTAAACAAAGTGACCAAAAATAGAATTGGGACCTCCAAGTTTTGTTCATGACACACGAATTGAATCAATCCCATGATGCAGAAGCAAGCTTTTACTTAGCAACAAAACTGAACAAGCTTTTACGTTCTAGCAATGCAGAAAATGAGCATTATTCATCATTCACTCGTGTAAAGTGTAAATATTTATGTGTTGACATATTTTTTGGCAAACATATTTCAAGAGAATTTATATATTATTTCCTATTGTGTGATTTAAATCTATAGAAAATTGTTTTTTGCTATCCAAGAAATTATCTATATAATATTTAAATAATTGTTGATTGGAGATCTTGAAGATTATGAAGTTTGAGAGATATGGAAAGTAGTTACTTGAAAATCAAGTAACTTTAAATATGGAATGAATTATGACGAGATAAGTGATCACAACAAACAAGGAATATATTCCTAAAGTATTGAGATCCGATTTGATTATATTGACGACATTTTTCTAAAATAGCACACGGAGTGTCACACAAACCGAATTGATAAAATCAGTTTCCTTATTGTGTGCGATTCTGAATTGATCTGAGATTTGAAGATTACGATTCTATTAAACTGAATTACAGCGAGATTCAAGATCACAACAATAAAGAGATTTATTCCTAAGTATTTAGAAAGTTGATTTGAAGATGGAAATAAAATTTTGGCAGCTAATCTGAATATTGTGGTGCTGTTAAGCTAGATACGAGATCACAGCGTTGTTAGGATTCGTTCCTAATATTTTGGGATTCGTTTCAGATTTGTTTGTATGGGCTGTCCATAAATGTCGCACCTAATGTCACAGATCCAATTTTCATGGGATTTGGTTTCTCTTATTCTGTGCGATCTGTTTGGAGAGAATATTTGTAACTGTAACGCCCCCGAACCCGCCCCGGCTCGGTGCGCTACTTGGCTCTCTCTAACCCCGATGAAAACGACGTTTAAAATAATTTTTATAAAGCTCAAAACATAAAAAAAACGGACACAGCGAAATTTAAAGCTAAGTCTCCTGAAGCTCTCTTATGTCATACATAACTGCCTAAACTCACTAGTTTCCCCTAGCTGCCTAGACTCACTAATTTTCCTTAATCCTAACCGTCAAGTACCACGGCGTCCTCTCCGAAAATTTCGACAAAGTAACGCCTGAAAATGGCGCCTCCAAAATGCTAGGTACCTACAAACGAATCGATCTTCAACCAGATCCAAAATACACTTACTCAACTATCCACTCAACTATCCAGCATACGAAATCTCCAAATAGTAGTAAAGAGAGAAACTATAATACTAACATCCCTAAATGAAGAAAGTCCACATATAGGGTGACATATCACCCTTAACTTAACTATAACTGTCCAAACATCAACCAAAAATAGTTATGAATTTCCATCATTTCCATAAACAGAAATCTACAATAAACTACCAAAATACAAAGCCCCACATCCCCGGAAGACTATGGTCGAGGACGCCCCGACAATAGCCCGCACCGGCATACTGCATGCATCACTTACTCCTGCCTAGACCTGGGCTGTCTCATCCACCTCACCTGAGTAAATCTCGTCACCTACACCATAGAACACAAAACATAAGCCTAATGCTTAGCAAGTAGGGAAATAATGCACAGTAACACACTGGATGCTCAACTCAATCCTAACATGCAGTTTTTACACACTTCGTTGTTTTCTTTGCATTCTGGTTGCATTTATCTTTCACTTTCAGGTGAATCAAGTAGGCACACGCCCCCACACAGTCCAGGACGGCCACGCCTTGATCCACGGAGCAAGACCGGAGGCACACGTCCTAACACAGTCCGGGACGGTCAACCGAATCTCCTCCTTCGTTGATCGTAGAATCCTCATTGTGTCTTCAAGCACGAACAGGTCGAGACATTCATACTCACGACACATTACGTAAATTAGCATAGCATCTCGAGTAAAATTCTTCGCGGGGTGCTCAACGAGCCACTTGCCCGACGAAGCTATTCCACTCGAGAACAAGTTGTATATCAATTCTTATCTTTCATCCTCACCACTCACACATGCAAAACACGTGGTTTCGTAGTTTAGAAAACAATGATGCATGACACACGATGCATGACACAAATTAAAACATAGCAACAAGCAAACAATCCCTACCGTTCTATGGTGTAGGCCCGAAGGCAACAAACACTCATCCGCTACTTACCTGGCGTCCTAGCTCACTGAGGATACTCGGTTCCCTGCCCATCTACAGCTCGACCTACGACAAATATTCAAACTGCATTAAAATCAAGCCTACATTCACCAATTACTCTCAAACTACTATTTCTAGCCTGGAATCGCCGACGTTTTCTGGCCAGAAATCGCTAGAAATCGGCGGCGGTTTTGGTCGGCGATCATCGCCTCCCGTCGCTCTTCCCTCTCCCCTGCCTTCGATGCTCGAACAACAGAATGGCTTCGGCCATTCTGTTGTTTTATTTTTATTTTTTATTAAATAATAATAATAATAATAACATTAATAAAACTCACATTACCATTCTGCCCTTCCAAAAATTCCGTTAAATCTCGTTCTTAAATTATAAATTTTCAAAAATTGACCCTCACCTCGTGCCCGGCTTAAGTTCATTGGGAATACCCGAATCTAAATTAAGAAACCATTTAGTTCCACCAAATTTTTTCACTTTTCTTTTAAATTAATTAAAACACTTATAAATTAATTAAAACAACTATTTTATTAAACAACCACCTTATTATTTTATTTTCTCTCCAATTTTTCCAATTAAATCTAAAGCAGTACACATTGAGGAAACAAATTCTCGGGTGTTACAGTAACGGCATGGATCCCGTTCTCGCAGGCCCAAGTCGTGCAGGTCCCACCGATGGGCTGCTGCCACGTGGGTCCCCGTAGGGCGGTACACGTGTACTCACGATCTTTCCTCCCCCTGAAGAGAGTTTTTGCCTTCCTCCCCACTAGAACTCAGGACCTCAGGGACTAGTACCTGGGGTACGAGTAAGGAGTACCACTGAGCTAACTGTGGCAGCAGCCCATCGGTGGGACCTGCACAACTTGGGCCTGCGGGAACGGGGTCCAGGCCGTTACGAAAAAAACAATCTTCAGGGGGAGGGAAGATCGTGAGTACACGTGTACCGCCCTACGGGGACCCACGTGGCAGCAACACATCGGTGGGACCTGCACGACTTGGGCCTGGAAGAACGGGATCCAGGCCGTTACAATATTCGACGCACAGTATATTATACATTCTTCCTGCACAGTTGAATGTTGTGAAAACCATTATTCTTTAAAGTCAAAAGTCTTTATTCATTCGGGCGGTTTATTCTTCAACCACGGTTTAATGTGGTATATGTTATTATTCATTTGATCGTTGATTGAATGTATTCACATTTTATTCGTGAGCTGTTCCGATCATCTTCAGAGTGTGTTGGTTTGATGCAACCGTAGACAACGAGTGTCATCGACAATGTCCCAGGTGCGATTCTGCTTCTTTCATTGAAACTCAGTCTCCGAAGACTGCCTGGAACTCAGGAGGAGTTCTGATCGTGGGCAAGGAGATCTTGCCATACACAGATTCTAGGAGGAGTCATCAACGACAAGGGGAGCTTGTCATCTTTAGATTCCGAGAGGAGTCGTCATCAACAAGGGGATCTTGTTGCATTCAGATTTCGAGAGAGATCGATTAAAAGTTGAGGAGAGCTCGCAAAAACTGTTTCACTGAGGAAGTTAGCGAAAGACGGTGACAAAGATAAGAAGAAGTCTTTATTTGTATAAGTCCGATTGTCTTGTAATTTCAAGAACTCGTGAATTGTTTTTTAATTCTGAGTGTGACTCCGCATACGTAGGCAATTGCCGAACTGCGTTACCAACCTCTTGCCTCTTTATTTTTTGCATTTTATCATTATCCATTATCACGATAATTAATTATTGTCTCACCGAGTATTCCACCTACACAAGGCATAAGTAACTCACATTGATCTTTCTTAAAGATTACTGCAAAAGTCAGGAGACAGCCGTTGATATCATCTAACTAGAGATCAAGCTGAAGCAGATGACAGGACCCTTTGTTTCAAACCCTGGAAAAAGGCCACAGCTTCGTCACGAGGAAGAGAAACTTCTTTCACAATTGGGTGTTCGATTACAGCATTGATCCAACGGAAAATGATCGGAGTGTCTTCTTGGTTTATCGTGTGGAATCCAAAGACTTCTTCTTGAGCCTCGTAACCCCAAAATAAAGACAGATAAGCAATCTCCAGAAGCCCTATTTCGTTTCCATTTGCAAATGGAGTGTTGTCTGAAAGCAATTCCTTCAACCCCCCTTCGAAAACCTTTATCTGCGCCATTGTTTCCTTCAAAGCTTCCTCTTGTGCTTCTCCTTCTGCTTTTACTGTTGCAAACATTTTATCGCCCAGCTGCAGTGCACTAATAGAATTAATTCCAGACAGTGGAACTAGATAGAAACAAACCCAGATAAAAGCAGATTTCAGAAGTCTGGAGGAGAAACCCAATTCAAATTTGATCGATCTAAACATACCCAGATGAAAATTTATCAAGAAATGGTAAATATTATCTTACCTGTTGGTGCAGAAAGGAAACCCAGAATCGGATTTGAGCTCTTTTGTAGGGATCTTGAGGCAATAACGGAGGACTGTTCGTCCAAGTTTCATCGACGTATTCGAGAATTACAAGCGATTCAGCAATGGGTTTTCCGTTGTGGACGAGAACAGGAACTTTCTTATGAACAGGGTTGTATTGGAGAAGTGCCGGACTTTTGTTCTTCAAATCCTCTTCCACATACTCAAAGGCGACCCCTTTGATTTTCAGTGCAATTTCCACTCTCTTCGCAAGAGGACTAGTCCTCGTTCGGTACAATACCACTTTGTTTTCCTCTGCCATCTGTCTCTCTTTCTCTAAGATGTTGGTAGGTTATGGACATCATTACAGTTGAAGTGTATAAATAGAAGCGGAAGCAGAGAAGAAGCTCCATGTTAGATTGATAGTCAAAGATCTAAATGGTTTCTTCCTACGCCAGTTCCTTCAATCGTCACCACTGACGAAGGCAGAGCAAAACATGGACTACTTTAAATACCCACCAATTTTCAATCAAGTTTTGGGACACAGACTTGAGAGACTCGATTTGTTGGTTGGGGTGGAGCGTGGACTGTCCAGTTCAGTTAGGTTCCACTCCTGATTGAAACCGCGCCGAATCAAAATCAAACCAAATTGATATTTTCAGTTTTACTCGGTCTTCGATTCTTGGTTTTTAAATCGGTTTTGTCTAGTTCAAACTTGGTTGGGTCAGTTTTGACCCGTTTAGGTCTATAGTTTGTAATTTTTAACATAAAAATTTTAAAAATTGTATACATATTATAAATTCGTTTCGGTTTGGTTTTTGAAAGAATGAACCCCCAACCGAACCAAGATTTTTTGGTTAGATTTGGTTCGATTCCAAAATTGATTTTGGTTAATTAAAACTGAACTGAACCAAGATTTTCAGTTTGATTCGGTTTTCAATTTTAATCGAATCGATTTTCAACCCTAATTATTGGATAACATGAGGAACATTGTGATCATGATGGCTTAAAAAAGACCACAAACTTGAAGGTCAATTTTAACAAAATAGAAAAGGAGAACAAATTAGAAGATGAAAAGGTCAAAGTTGATAAGGAAAGGGGTACGTATGAGTACGACTGCGGGCAAACCTCGGGTTGCGGAGTGGATCCCGGACTCGAGTATAGGCGAATCTCGGGTCTTAAAGAGGGGGTCATCGCAATCTCACATCGCTTGGGAAAGTATATGGAAATGAAACATATGTAAGGAAACCCTCCAAAGATAATAAGACGCGTTTTTTAGCACAATTAACAACGGATCCCATAAGAACTCCGAAGTTAAAAATACTTCGGCGAGAGTAGTACCAGGTTGGGTGACCGACTGAGAAGTCCTCGTCAAACAAAGCCGTGAGGGGAGGATATTGGGCAACGGTCCAATCCCCAGAACGGACAATATCTTACTGGGAAAAGGGGTTGTTACACTTGCAGTTTATGGGAAAATATCTGGGTGACCACATGCACCATGGGTTTTATGATCCTGATGCCTCTGTCTCCATTTCCGACCACCGGCTGGCACAGATCCGTATGATCGAAGAGGCGCTCTGATTTTCTGGCCTTTCCGGTCTGTTTCTCTGTTACTTATTTGTTTGCGTTCGCTTAGTTGAATACTCGAGGATTTTGGTGTTGAATGTTGAACGCCTGTATGGGGTGAGTAATTGCCCATCCCTCTGTTTGTTTTTGTTTATAGGGATCAACATATAAATGGGGTGTTGACTCGCCCAGTAATGATGAATCAATGTTGGAGTTTGGGCGATCCATCGCCCTTGATGGAGAACGAAAATGTTGGAAAATTATGGGGGGATCCATCACCCATGATGTTGGTGGGTGGTGCGCTACATCGCCCCTGCCACTACTTTGATAATGTTAACAGAGAGATCGCCGATCGATTGCCACTCATGAGCGAGAGATCCGCTCTCTTCCAACCTTGGGGTGAAAGTGGCAGAGGCATCGCCGATCGATCGACGCTTATGAGCGATCGATCGGCTCTACCTCTGCGAACGAAATCGCACCTGAAGACTCCAAAATTTTTGATAACCAAACATCAACTTAAGAATTTCACGCGATGTGGCCCATATGTGTATAAATCCTATTGGTTAAGATATTTTTCTGTTATTGAGTAATTTGATGGAAAATAAATTATGAGAAAATTGGTCCTCTCTCTAACTGAACTGGATGGTGGTGTTCTCCATCAAAACCCATCACTGAAGAAACTTAAGAGGTTAAGGGAGAGAAGTCATTTTCTGGCCCCATGGACAAAGGTATGTGATTTTCTCGCTAAAGTACTCTTGTGAAAATCAACTATTTCATGATCCTGGCGTTTTCTTTTCATGAAAATGAGAAACAATTAAGAGAAAATAAACGAACATTTGGTTGTGTTTATCTATGTGGTTTGTGAGAAATGAATGGCTTTCATTTGTTTTCTCTGAAGGTGAGAGCAAGAGCCCTGAAACTATAGTTGATGTCGGGAGTGGGATAGGAGGCAGCTCAAGATACTTGGCCAGGAAATATGGGGTCAAATGTCAAGGCATCACCTTGAGCCCTGTCCAAGTGCAAAGGGCTATCACTCTTGCTGCTGCTCAAGGATTAGTCAATAGTGTATTTATCATTACTTCCCTTAGAACACCCTTTCTGAACTGATAATGGTCGGTCTTCATATGATGTGTGATTTGCAGATCTCATTTCAAGTTGCAGATGCCCTAGCACAGCCATTTTCAGATGACCAATTTGATCTGCTCTGGTCTATGGAGAGTGGCGAACACATGCCTGACAAACCTAAGGTTCTCTCTTTCGTGTCTTCATCTTCTTTCTATGCGACGATCTCACATTTCAGTTTTCACTTTTCTTTTTCTTCTGCTTTTGTCTTAAACTTGCAGTTTCTCGGTGAATTGGCTAGAGTTGTAGCTCCAGGAGGGACGATAATAATAGTAACGTGGTGTCACCGAGACCTGGACCCTTCAGAAGAGACTTTGCAGCCATGGGAGATAAGACTTCTGCAAAGAATTTGCGATGCCTAATATCTTGCAGATGAAGCATCGTCAAACCAATACCAGGACAGATTCTCCTTCATGCTCCAAACGACATTATCTTAATCTCTTTACTCCCGGTTATGTCTAATACTTCTTCTGCAATTTCGTTTTCACTGTCCAAGAACCTCTCTAGCTTAAACTGCATGGGAGCTTCCCAGAGCTTCGAGTCCTAGTTCATTTGAGAAGAATTGAAGTTAACTGAAGCATTCTTCGGCATTCTCCAATTTTCCAATTGTTTAATAGGTTTACAAATCTAAATACTTTAAGAGTTATCTTTTAGTTCGAGGAGTCGAATGAAATCCAAGTTTCACATTCGGTTCTATCTTGAGTTGGTACAAAAATACGTTCCTCAATAACTAGCGATAATTCAACGTCTAGAAAAAGATTTATAAGATGAAAAAGGTTCACATAGAAGACAATAAATAGGAGATGACCAAAGCTCAAGCAGCGACGGATTTCTGCTGCCTCTGTCTGAAAGCCTGGTAAAAGGCCAAAGCTTTTTCATGGGGAAGAGAAGTTTCTTGCCCAATTGGGTGTTCAATTATGGCATTCAACCAACGGAAAGTGACTGGAATTGTTTCTTCGTCAATCACCTTGAATCCTAGAGCTTGTTCTTGAGCCTTGTAAGGCCCAAACAACGACACCATTACAATCTCCAAAAACCCTAATTCGTTTCCGTTTACAAATCGAGTGTTGTCTGCAAGCAATTCCTTCAACCCCCCTTCGAAAACCTTCAGCAGCGCCAATGCTTCCTTTAAAGGTTCTTCTCGTGATTCTCCTTCTTCTCTTCCTGTTGCCATCATTTTATCGAGCACCTGGAGTGCGCGAATAGAGTTAACTCGAGACAGTGGAGTTAGATCGAAAAAAACCCGGAATAAACGCAGATTACAGAAGTCTGGAGGAGAAACCCAATTCGAATTTGATCGATCTAAACAAACCCAGATGAGAAGTTATCAAGAAACAGTGAGATTCTCGTACCTGTTGCTGCAGAAAGGAAGCCCAGAATCGGATTTGAGCTCTTTTGTAGGGATCTTGAGGCAATAACGGAGGGCCGTTCGTCCAAGTTTCATCGACGTATTCGAGAATTACAAACGATTCAGCAATGGGTTTTCCGTTGTGGACGAGAACAGGAACTTTCTTATGAACAGGGTTGTAATGGAGAAGTGACGAACTTTTGTTTTTCAAATCCCTCTTCCACATACTCAAAGGTGATCCCTTTGATTTTCAGTGCAATTTCCACCCTCTTCACAAAAGGACTAGCCCACATTCCGTACAATACCACTTTGTTTTCCTCTGCCATCTCTCTCTCTCTCTCTCTCTCTCTCTCTCTCTCTCTCTCTCTAAGATGTTGGTAGGTTATGGAGATCACTACAATCGGAAGTGTTTAAATAGAAGTGGAAGAGGGAAACTCCATTGATAGTCAAATATCTAAATGGTTTCTTCCTCCGCAATGTCCTTCAATCGTCACCAGTGACGAAGGCAGATTAAAGCATGAATACTCTAATAATTAAAAAAAATAAAGACTTGCCTTGTTAACTTCGAATGAATCGAAATGACCTTGGGAGATATAAGAAATATTTTTGAGGAATTATCTATTTGAATCATGTACTATGTATTTTATTTTTGTTAGTCACGTGTATTAAATAAATCGGCAAACCAAATCTTGTACTTTCATTTCATCAACAATTTTGTTAAATCTAATATTTTTTTTTATATTTTTTTAAAATTAATATAAATTTCTTTTTTACTTTATAAATTAATTTTTAAACAAATATCAAAAGATATTAGATTTATTTGAAAATTTTTTCACAGGTTCACCCTATTATGGGTAGATAATAAAAATATTTTCGTGATTTTCTAAAACTTATATGGTTTATTATAATATTTTTATAAATTAATAAAATAAAATTACAATAAATCGTACATGTGTTAAAAAATCACGTAAATTTTCAGATTGTCTTCTCATTAAGTAGTGAACATGTGGTAAAAATTTCAAGTGAATCCAATATCGTTTGGTAATTTTTTTAATAAGGGTTTAAAGAAATTGTTGATGAAAGGTCAAAATTGATAACAGAATCAAAGTAGAGGGTTTGATTTGTCAGTTTTTTTAGTACAGAAGGCTACGTGAAATAAAGTGCAGGGTTCAGATCGATAATTATCTAATATTTTTTTAGGGTAAGAAACCAAAATAAACCCAACTTATATGGAAAAAAAAAAAAAAAGAAATTGTCAAGAATGGGATTCGAACCCATGCCCTTTCGGACCAGTACCTGAAACTGGCGCCTTAGACCAACTCGGCCATCTTGACCACTTATTACAATCATCGCCCAAGTATTATCATATATAATTAACCATATTTCGAGCTTCGAGGAATTTTCTTCTCGATGAAATGGAGGAGCATCGCTGAACTTGTTTCGTTCTTCTCTTTGCTTTTTGTCTTATTTTTGCTCTTTGAAAATTACAAACTATATCGAATTAGTGTTTCGAAGATTATTAATATTTGGCGGATCTCCGTTGGTTTTCTGGAATTTTTTCTTTTGTGCGGTATATTCTGTGATTTCTTTGTCTGGTTCAAAGATTCCGAGTCGTTATTGAGTTTGATCCGACCAGATGGACATCTTCTGATTTGGAGTTTTGTAGATTGGGCGGAATCCGCGATTTGGGTTTGCCCGATTCGATTTCGATGAATGTTCGGTTCTGTTTCAGGTCACTAGTTGAAAACCCGAAATTGTTTGGTGCGGTCTGTTTTGACACTGAAACCGGACGAACCGATCGATTTCACCCCGGGTTAGTGGAATCTGATCTATTTACAACTAGCTGAACGATTTCGCATTCTGTTCAAAGCCTTTTCTACACAATGCTCAAATGAATTCCCTGACAAATCAAACTCTTACTTTTAAAACTTTGCCTTTCGCTTGTAAATTGGTATCTCCCTTTCCATTTACTGAAAGCCCATTATTTATTTCCAGCAGAAATCGACGAAAGTTTAGTTCTTCAGAAGCTTTGCAGGTCTTCAATGACTATGCAAAATCATTTCGATGCAATATCAGAACTACGAAAACCATACACTCCCAGTTACTCAAAACAGCTGCTTTGCAGTCTGATATCTTTGTTGCAAATTCTCTGCTGGATTGTTACCGGAAATCTGCTGCCATGGTTAATGCAGTCAGATTGTTTGATACAATTCCTCAACCAAATGTCATTTCTTGGAATTTAGTAATTTCGGGATATAATCAGAACTCTTCATTTGCTGATTCATGGAGGAGTTTTTGCAAAATGCACTCTTCAGGCTGCGAACCAAGTGAGATAACTTATGGGATTGTTCTTTCTGCTTGTACCGCCCTGCAATCCCCCAAGCTTGGTATGCAGATTTATTCTCTTGCGATGAAGAAAGGATTATTTTCCAATGGTTTTGTTCGGGCCGGAGTCATCAACTTATTTTCAAAAAATCACAGCTTTGAGGATGCTCTAAGAGTGTTTCATGATGTTTCATGTCAGAACGTGGTCTGCTGGAATGCCATTATTTCAGGTGCAGTAATGAATGGAGATCATTTGATGGCTTTAGATCTTTTTCACCTAATGCAAGATAGATTTGTGCTGCCAAATAGTTTTACCTTTTCCAGCATTCTATCCGCTTGCACTGCCCTCGAAGAACTCGAAGCTGGAAGAAAAATGCAAGGATTGGTGATCAAATATGGGGAACAAGATGTTTTCGTCGGAACAGCTCTTGTCGATTTGTATGCCAAATGTGGAGATATGAATGAAGCTGTGAAGAAATTCATGGAGATGCCAATTCACAATGTGGTATCATGGACTACTATAATATCTGGTTTTGTACACAAAAAAGATATTTATTTGGCCTTTGAATATTTTAAAAAGATGAGGAAAACTGGGGAGGAAATAAATAGCTATACTGTTACTAGTATACTTACAGTCAGTGCTGTAATGGGTTTGCTAAAAGAGGCAGTTCAACTCCATTGTTGGATTTTTAAAGCTGGTTTCTTGTCAGATGCGGTGGTGGGGGCTGCTTTAGTTAATATGTATTCGAAAATCGGAGCCATTGATTTTTCTGCAGACGTATTTGGAGAGATGAAAGATAAGAAGAGTCCTGGTTTATGGGCTGCCATGTTGAGTTCCTTTGCTCATAATGAGGATTCTGAAAGAGCTACTGAATTTTTCAGGAGAATGTTGAGGGAAAATGTCAAACCAGATAAGTTTTCGACTTCTAGTATCTTAAGTGTGACAGACAGTTTGAAATTTGGGAAGCAATTGCATAGTTCAACGCTTAAAAACGGATTAGTCTCTGATATTGCTGTCGGTAGTTCTCTTTCGACGATGTATTCCAAGTGTGGAAATATAGAGGACTCTTATGGAGTTTTCGAAAATATGGTAGAAAAAGATAATGTTTCGTGGGCTTCGATGATTGCAGGCTTCTCTGAACATGGCTTCTCAGATGAAGCCATTCGAATATTCCGAGAAATGTTGTTTGAAGAGACTAAACCTGATCAAACGACGTTAACTGCTGTTTTGACTGCGTGTTTTAATCTTCGATCCTTACGGACGAGTCAGGAAATTCACGGTTTTGCTTTTCGTGCAGGATTTCACGAAGAAAATAGTCTTTGCAGTGCACTTGTGACTGTGTATTCTAAGGCCGGTTCCCTCGAAATAGCGAGAAGGGTGTTCAAAATGTTACCTCAAAAGGATCATATTTCATGTACATCGTTGATTTCTGGATATGCTCAACGAAAGTGCGTAAAAGAAGCACTTCTTTTGTTCGATGATATGAGGTCGGCTAATTTACCCACTGACGCCTCAATTTCGTCTATTTTTGGAGCCATTGCTCTTCTGAATAGGCCAGGAATTGGAATTCACCTTCATGCTCACACCACAAAAGTGGGCTTGGAGAAAGATGTTTCTGTTGGCAGTTCACTTGTTATGATGTACTCAAAATGTGGAAACATTGAAGATTGCCTCCGAGCATTCGATCAGATCGAGAAACCTGACTTGATCGGATGGACGGCTTTGATTGTGAGCTATGCTCAACACGGAAAAGGCACAGAGGCGTTAAGAGTCTATGAGCTGATGAAGAAGGAAGGAATCAAACCCGATCCCGTAACCTTTATTGGGGTTTTATCTGCATGTAGCCATAACGGGTTGGTTGAAGAAGCATATTTCCATCTTGATTCAATGGCTAAAGACTATGGACTCGAGCCGGGCCATCGTCATTACGCATGTATGGTTGATCTTCTCGGTCGGTTAGGCCGACTCAAAGAGGCCGAAAGGTTCATTAGCAATATACCCATCGGTCCCGATGCTCTAGTGTGGGGGACCCTTCTTGCTGCTTGTAAAGTACACGGTGATATCGACCTCGGAAAGTTGGCAGCAAGAAAGGTTATGGAGTTGGAGCCTAGTGATAGTGGTGCTTATGTTTCTCTATCGAATATTTGTGCTGATTTGGGCCACTGGGACGATGTCTTGAAAATTAGAAGCAATATGAAGGAAACAGGGGTGGCGAAGGATCTTGGTTGGAGTTACGTGTGATCAATAGTGTGTCATCACACCACGGTTAGTGTAGAAAAATGTCGTAAATCCTATTTTTTCGTCTTTTTAGAAAAATATTGCATTTATCTCTTGTTCGTATTTAAATTTTTAGGGTTTTTATGACTCGTAAGTAATCTCGAAACAGCAAAGAGCTAAGAAAACATCATTTTAGGAATTGAAAAGATTGGGAGGATTATCTATTTTATTCGTGATTGTTTCGTTCTATCGAAATGGGTTTTGGCTGTTTGTTTATTTACATTGTCGGTAATAACTCGATAACCAAATCAAGAACTAATTAATTACCTTTCTACTTGCAGATTAGTTGAAAGTTTCTTAATTTATGTAAGCTGATGATGCCTGCCACTTCATTTCAGACTTGAGATTATGGTTTCATTGCAAATTCTAGCCAAAACAGGGCTGCGAATCGTCAATGAAAATCCGAGGCAACTTGCAAAAACTGCTAGAATATCATACTCTCTCACAGCTTCTAAAGATGTAAGCTGTAAATCCTCACTTTTTTAGCTGTCTTGTTTGAATGGGAGAAAAAGGGAATCTATTCTATTTCCTGGCATTGAATCATCTCATTTTTATGTGTGCTCGTGTACGAACGAGAAGCAAGATAATTTTATCGTACGAGACGATTCAAATCTCGAAACTTTAAGATCAATCTACGATCAAATCTCCGGACCTCAAAATTATTTATCAAATCTCGTTATAGCAAGTACCGATCGATCGTAACATGAACAGATAATTTAACGATTTTTTTTTTTTTTTTTTTGGGGTAGGATGGCTCTGGCTCTGTTCTAGTCCATGTTCTTTTGATAGATTGGATGACAACATCTCAGTGGCAGATCTTTGAGTAAAGGATTAGAATTCAGATTTCAAGCCTCTTTCTACTTGCCAGATGGTTAGCGAATCGGTCCTTGGCCGAACTACCGGTGAAGTTCAACCATACTACACTCTGCTGCAATCGCAAATCACCGGGATTCGATAAAAAAAAGTAGTGGTAACAAACGACTGATTCTCATAATATTAAGTACAATGAGCATAAAAAAGATCAAACCTTCATTTATTTTTATGAAGTTTTGTAGAGACTTCCTATGATTATATTAAATGCCGTCAAGTTTGAGGTGCACCCGAGTTTCAATCTTCTCTTTATGATCCCCATTTTCGACGACCTTTTACGCCAGATTTACGGATCAGCGGTTCGGGTTTTAGAGAGAGATGGGAGAAATTTAGCTTAAAAACCGTAACGAGTCAAAAGAACCAGTTTTACGAATCAAACTTAACGAGGCAAACCCGAATAAATGAATCATAACCGACTTGTGAGTCGCGAAATAAAAGAGCCGAGCAAGCTTACAACATTTTAATGTATTAAGTTGGCCGATAAAAAATAAAATAAAATAAAAATAAAAACGAATAAATCAGGTTGGACCGTCAAGCCCTGCCCGTTGACGAGCTTTAGTGGCCTGATGCAGGATGGGCATGTAGTCTCGGCCCATCAACTTGGACCAGGCCAGGGTTGCCCATTGGCTGTAGCGAGCTGAGCTAGCAAGGGGTTTTCGATAGTTTGATTCATCGACAGCTGAATATTTTCTTCCCTGGAACTCAAACAGTCGGATTGTTGCGAAATCTTGGAGAGAGAGAGAATGGGGGATTCCGGACAGTGGTTGGAGAAGGCGTTGCTGAATCTCTGTCAAAAGATGGAAACGGGTATGGGTTTGGATAAGGATATGATTTCGGGCTTGGTTTCGTATTGCGAGTTGGCTCAGCCTCAGGACGCTAAAGGATATCTTGATGTAAATTATCTCTTCCAATCCATGTCTTTCTGCCTTCCTTTCTATGATTATTCTTCTCTTGGAGTTTATTGTGGTTTATTGTCTGGAAGAACTCTTAGATTTGATCAATAGTTGGGGAACTAAATTCTGCACCGATTCTGAGAAGTTGGTAGAATTTCCGATACAAGTCCCTGCTGCAAATTGATCATCGGATGAAATTTTGTGACAAAACAGCTGTGTGGATTAGGTTTTACGGATTTTCCTGTTTGAAATGACGGAAATTCTGGAGTATAGTTTTCAAACTAGCATTAAAGCATATAGTCAAGAATTGTTTATTTTTTGTGGTTTTTGATTGCATGCACAAAATGAAGCAACTTAGGATTTTTGACCGAAGATGTTGTGGGCATATGAACTTGATAGTGATTTGGGTTTGGTTTTTTCTTTTTTCTTTTTTACTTAATTTTGAAGTGTCCTCGTTTGAGTCCTGTAAGGTAGGCTCATGCAAGATGCAACTTAATTAGAGCAGTTCCTTTATTAACAATGAGTTTTGTTAGAGTTTGATGCACCGAATTCTGTTTGGTGAGCAAAAAAAAAAAAAAACTCTTGGTGTGACAAACGTGATGAATTGAAGTCATGGATTTTTTTTCCAGAGTCTGGACTTCGATTGACCTAGTGAGTTTTTCTGCTCAGCTCGTAATTATTTACGGGTTAGAGTTATTTTTACATAAATCTCAGTGTTTGTTCTTTATTTTTCTTTTTCGTATTTGCGTTGGATTAGAGCAATTATAATCAAATGTAGTTTTTTTGGTTGGCTTACATGGAGATGTTGTGAAGATTCAACATTGGAGTTCGGACGATTTAGCCCAGCATTTTATTAAACTTACATTTTGATACAGCTAGTTATATTTTTAACTCTTAACATAGACATCTCAGTTACTTTTTAATGCGTTGATTGCTTTATACGATCATGGTTGAAATCAATTGTAATTACATCTCATCTCTGCATTGAGATGCAAGGAAAGATCATAGAACTCTGAAGAGTGAAGAGCCTAAAGCATAAGAAACGTCATGTTTAAGCATTTACAGTTGTTTTTTTCTATGTTCTTTATACCAAATTTGAAAGTATTTTCTAATGCTATTCTATATCTTGCCTGTGTAAATCATCGCGGTTCTTTTGTTTTCAGAATATCATCGGCCAAGAAGTCGGAAAAAGTGTGATTGATGAATATATGAAGCGGAGAGGTTTCGCTTATCCCAGCAGTTCTATCCCAGATTTTCCAAGTTCAAAACTACATGCCTATGTGAAGCCGCCCTCCCACGAAGCTTCCAGCAGTGGAAATAAGAAACAACTTAAAGTACCAAAAATCTCAACAGTCTCGTTAACGAGGTAAAACCTTAATGTTCAGATTTTTGGCCACATTTGATTGCTGTTCAAAATACATTTTTGGGAAAAAAAAGGTTGTTGAAAACCATGTCAATGACCATGTTCTTCTAAATTGTTTTGCTGATAGTAACTTTTGAAATTAGTACATTTCCTAAAAGCATTAATATAATGTTTCTATTTTCTTTTTAGAGTAAAACTTATAATTTACTCCTCAGAAACAGGTTTCCACTGATACCAGTAACTCACAGAAAGGAAATCAAGGAAATTCTAGGAAGAAGAAAGGTGGGAAAGTTGTTTCACTTGCAGAGGCGACCAAGGGATCAATTGTATTCCAGCAAGGAAAGCCTTGTTCATGCCAAGCTCGTCGACATAAATTGGTGAGCAATTGCCTATCTTGTGGAAAAATAGTCTGTGAACAAGAGGGAGAAGGGCCCTGCCTTTTCTGCGGTGCACTTGTGCTAAAGGAAGGAAGTGCCTATGCTGGTCTTGATGAAGGATTGGCCCCATTGTCCGATGCAGAAGTAGCAGCTGAAGCATATGCAAAACGGCTTGTTGAATATGACAGAGATTCTGCTGCAAGAACATCAGTTATCGATGATCAAAGTGATTATTACGAGATTGAAGGGAATAGCTGGTTGTCTCTAGAGGTATTTGGCCCTTTTGGCATGACTTTGAGAAGCTATATTTTGGCTTCTTAAACTTGAGAACTGATTTTGGAATTTTTGGGTGAAATATATCAAAAAATAAAATAAAACTTATGTTGAAAAGCTCTTCCAAAAGAAGCATTTCTGCTTCTCTTAAAAGTGGTTATAAGATGTTTATTTTAGTCTGACTAAAATCTAATTGTCTGCAGCTTTGTCTTTACGTAGAAATTCTTTTAAAATGTATGATCAAACAACATTCGGTTTCTCTCTTGTTTGTTTTGAACTGTCTTGTCTTGGCAATGGATTTATCAAATTTCTTGCGGTTAATTTACTTATGAATTACTCACTTGCATTCAGGAAAAGGAACTTTTAAGAAAGAAACGAGAAGAGATCGAAGAGGCCGAGCGAGCAAAACGGAGTAAAGTAGTTATAACTTTTGACTTGGTCGGCCGCAAGGTTTCAAACTCTCTTTTCTCGATCTCAGTTTCATTTTTTGTTCACAAACTACACTGGATTTCATTCACAATCGTCTGCAGGTTATTATAAATGAAGATGAAGCTTCAGAATCAGAATCAATGAACAGACTTCTCCGCCCTCGAGATGAAAGGGAATCGAACCGAATCAAAGCCAACCCTACTCTTCTGATACAACCTGTGTTTGTGGACCCGGGTCCGAGGGAGAGATCCGTGAGAAGCAAAGGTGCAAACAAGACCCTAAGCAATGGGCTGTGCTTGGAGATAACTGGGAGGATTCAACAAGAGATCAGTGATTCGAGGTAGCAAAATTTTCAGTAATTCCAATGGAAACTTAGTTTGAAACAGCTTAAAAATGGTAAATTTGGAAAAGGGTTGTCTTGAATTAATCTACTGTACTCCTTCAAGGCATGGAATCAGTCAACTCTTATCATATATTTCTTCACTCACTGGAGGACTACCTTCTTTTCAAATGAGGCTTTCAAGTTTGAAATTTGGTATTTTTCTTTGGGTCAACTCTACTAACTCTAGTTATTTTCCCGTTCTTGTTTAGTTAAAAAGATTGTTAAATTAAGGGAAAATCAAAATACGATACCACAAACTATGTTTTTCGTGAACATCCCGAGGTTCAAAGACAGGCGCCTAGAACAAAAACTTCAATTGTAATAGTGCGTTTGATAACAGAGTATAGTTTAATGGTTAATTTATTAAAAAAATAATTCGAGGGTCAGTTTGTCACCGACTTCTTAGTTTAAGGATTTTTTTGAACTTAATTCAATTATTCATTAATGATTTTCATTAATCAAGTATTTAACATTTTCCTCCCCTTTTTATTTAATTTTTTATTTAAACTTAGACGTGACAATAAAAATCATACA
The DNA here is from genome assembly GCA_022432975.1 of Begonia masoniana. NCBI lineage: Eukaryota > Viridiplantae > Streptophyta > Magnoliopsida > Cucurbitales > Begoniaceae > Begonia > Begonia masoniana. The sequence goes on from CM039507.1 coordinate 2,228,747, forward strand.
ATATAATTATTTTCAAAATATTTAAAAAAAATTATTCTTTGTGTTGTTACAAGTTGTATTCGACCCATTTGGGTGAAGGGTGATTTCTACAAGATGTTTCTAATTTGATATATTTTTCCATACCTGAATTTGAGACAGGAACGCCATATTCTGTTTTTGGACAAGGAGACAAAGATTTCATCATCAATCATATGCCACTTCACCCTCCAAATCATTTAACTAACTCTTTCCAAATCTCACCAAATTCTACGCTACTTTCTTCCTCTTCTTCGGACTGCTCCTTCTCCATTCCCTAATCTATGCTCTTCTCTCTGCAACCTTACCCAGACACCCCGATTTCTCCCTTTTCCTTCTGACCCACTTGTTTGAATTTCCTTTTTCTTCTTCTTAGGCTGTAAAGGCGCTTCCTTTCATTCGTTTTCTTTTGTGTTTTTTTTTTTGTTTTTGGTGCTCTTGCCTCCGCTAGATCCAGCGGCGTCGTTCGTCTCCGATTCAGATCTGTTTCTTCCTCTGTTTTGTTGGGTATCTCTCCGATCTTTGTTTATGTTTCCTGGATTTAGTTTATGAGTTTGTTTTGTTTTGCTTTTTGTTTCGTTTTGTCTTTGGTATACGATATGCGCTGTTTTGTTGTGGATATGGATGCTAAATTGGATTCTTTTTTTTTTTTGTTTTGTGAGTGTGGATGAAGCTAGATTGAATTCGGATTTTTTTAATTCAGCTGCTAGGCCGGCATCGCTTATGCTATCCCAAATTGGGGGATTTCTCTGACCCTTTGTTATATTAGTTTCCTTTATCGATTCTTTGCTTCAGATTTGAGTTATGCTTCGAAAAAATCCGCCTTTCCTTTTGTTTTTTAGATGTCTGATTGATTTATCGAATTTCGAAGACTTGTTCATCAGATTTTTCTTGTCTGAGATCTGGAGTTGACAAGTTTTGTTGATTTACATTGTTTTCTGTAGAGAAATATTAAGACACAAAGAGGTGTTGATCTATGGTTGATATTTTCAATTAGAACTACCCGTGTAAATTTTATGAGATCTACTCTTGATTGAAAACTTTGGACAGTTTATAATCAATGGCGATGAAAGGAAACACGGGCGACAATCGAAGTAGGAGTCCGATGCCTATTGTTATCATTGTCGGTTTATGTGGTTTCTTCTATCTATTTGGTGCTTGGCAACGAAGTGGTTTTGGAAAAGGGGATAGCATTGCCATGGAGGTCACTAAACAATCAGACTGCAGTATCCTCTCCAATCTGAATTACGAGACTCATCACGGTGGCGATCTTGGAACTGAGGATGATCCCCAAGAAAAGATGAAGTCGTTCAACCCGTGTAATGACAATTACATTGATTATACGCCTTGCCATGACCAAATGCGGGCAATGACTTTTCCACGAGAAAATATGAACTATCGGGAACGACATTGCCCTCCAGAAGAGGAGAAGCTGCAATGCTTGATCCCGGCTCCCAAGGGCTATGTGACCCCTTTTTCGTGGCCTAAGAGTCGTGATTATGTACCCTATGCAAATGCACCGTATAAGAGCTTGACTGTCGAGAAAGCCGTTCAGAATTGGATACAATATGAAGGCAATGTGTTTCGTTTTCCGGGCGGAGGTACCCAATTTCCTCATGGTGCAGATGCATATATTGAGCAACTCGCAGTCGGTGATCCCTCTAGACAACGGAATGGTTCGAACTGCGCTGGATACCGGATGCGGGGTAAGTTTCTTTTGGAGCTTTTGTGTTTATTTTATTATCTTGGTCAACATTTGAACTATAAATTTCTTCATTTTTGACCCTGTTAGAAATCAAACTATAAATTGAAAAAGGAAGTACAAAATGAACGCATAACTTTGCCGAAAAAAATCATTTTCGAGAGAAATCACGTGCAGAGAAGAATATTCGCTAACTCAATATCAAAATATAACTGTGAGTTTTGCAACTAAAAGATTGTAAAACAAAATGCAAATAAAGATCCAAAAAAAGATTTGTTATGCGCGTCCAATGGCCTGACCCAAAAGAATTCAAGTCACTGAACTCTAGCATTATCTGTTTAATATTGTTTGTATAGGTTGCAAGTTGGGGTGCATATCTTTTTAAGAAGAATGTCATAGCCATGTCATTTGCTCCTCGAGATTCTCATGAAGCCCAAGTTCAATTTGCTTTAGAAAGAGGCGTACCTGCACTTATCGGAGTTCTCGGAACGATTAAGCTACCCTATCCTTCTGCATCGTTCGACATGGCTCATTGCTCCCGTTGTTTGATACATTGGGGTGAAAATGGTACAACAAATTATGATATAATATGAGAGGGTCCTTACGCTATTCACGTGTTGATATTTGACTGAATTTTTGTTTTGTTTTGTCCACTATGAATGTGTCTCGTTAAAATTATTTTGTCGATCACGTTATTCTTCAGATGGAATGTATATGATGGAGGTTGATCGAGTTCTTCGACCTGGTGGGTATTGGGTGCTTTCGGGTCCCCCGATCAACTGGAGGAATAATTATCAAGCGTGGCAACGGCCGAAAGAGGAACTTCAGGAGGAACAAAGTAAGATCGAAGAGATTGCCAGGCAACTTTGCTGGGAAAAGAAATCTGAGAAGGGAGAGATAGCAATCTGGAAGAAGAGGAAGAACTACGACAGTTGTCGTGATCTGGAAAATAAGTCGACAATGTGCGAAACGGAATATTCTCGTGACATCTGGTATATAAAACCTCAACAATCGGGCTTCAAAAAAAAAAAAAAAACTGGAAATTTGCTGACACAGTCTATGTTTTACAGGTACAAGAAAATGGAAGCATGTATTACTCCCTATCCCGAAACATCGACAGCTGACGAAGTTGCCGGTGGGCCATGGAAGCCGTTTCCAGAGAGGCTTGTTTCCGTGCCGTATAGAATATCGAGCGGATCGATTCCTGGAATATCTGTCGAGGATTTTCACGAAGATAATAAGTTATGGAAGAAACATGTAAATGCGTACAAAAGAGTAAACAAGATCATCGACTCGGGTCGATACCGTAATATAATGGATATGAATGCTGGATTGGGAAGTTTTGCTGCCTGCTCTCGAGTCTCCGAAATTATGGGTTATGAATGTCATGCCCACCATTGTCGAGAAAGATACGCTCGGGGCTATTTTTGAACGCGGGAATGATCGGCGTATATCATGATTGGTACTCTCTCTCTCTCTCTCTCTCTCTCTCTCTCTCTCTCTCTCTCTCTCTCTCTCTCTCTCTCTCATCTTTTCTCTAATATTCTCTCCATTTATCACAGGTGTGAAGCCTTCTCCACATATCCTAGAACATATGATCTTATCCATGCAAATGCAGTTTTCAGCCTGTATAAGGATAAGTAAGTGTTAGCCTGATGGAAACTTGTCGTTAATAGTGGTGCTTAGAACGCTTAACGAGAACTACGTGTTGATTAAGTCGTCCGCGCCAATCGTACATGATAAGTTGATTTATGCAGATGTAAAACGGAAGACATTTTACTGGAGATGGATCGAATGCTCAGGCCGGAAGGAGCTGTGATTTTCCGAGACGAACTTGACGTCCTGATCAAGGTGAAGCGAATAGTCGGCGGAATGAGATGGAACACGAAATTGGTCGATCACGAGGACGGTCCACTTACTTCCGAGAAGATTTTATTCGCCGTGAAACAATATTGGGTTGCTGGTGAAAACAACTCTACATCCTCGGATTGAATAGAATATGAAAAGGCGGAACTGAAGTCATTCGATTCTTTCGGTCGGGGTCTCTTGATCGATCGACCGGGCAGGTTGTTCACTGTTTCTCGAATATTTTGATAGGATTGTTGTAGAGTTCAGGCAAATTTTTTAAAAATTTTGTTCAAGTTTTATATTTTTCTCCACTTGCTGCTGATTTAATCTTAAAGATCAGTCACTTTCTGTAAACAATATTATTTATAGTTCTGATTTATTCATCGTATGGAGTCATTTGTCATTTGATCTCTAACGTTTTTTTTTATCTAATCAGATTCTATCGTATACGTCGTTTGCAATTCAACTTTTTTCGTCAAATTTTTCGTTAAACTTCGCACGTGCAGTGTGCGGGACTTTCAAAATTCTCAAATTACCCCTTCTTTCCCTCTTCGATCTTCCTTCTTCTCAGATCTCTCTCCCGCACTTCCCTCTCAATTCATAGAGCATTCATTAAAGTTTGTCCGACGAATAAAGTTGCCATCTTTCGTTTTACAACAGCAAGATAATCAAGTACCCATTGTCCACATTCACAGAACACTACTGTTTTCATTCTCATTGCCAGCATTCAGGGGTAAGAGAGTGGTCTCTCTTTGAATCCAAACAATAGTTGTAAACCATGTGGTGGCTCTGAACCCATCTCATTGCTCTGTACTGGTGCCGGGTGAGCCCGCCATTTCGATTCGGTGAAACAGAAACTGGGCGACACCGAGCTGGCGCGCAGGCTGAACAACCACTGGCCTTGAAATTGGCGTACTTTGCCACAAACAGCTGGTATTTATAATCTGCTCTGTATTTTCCATCTTCTGTGGCCCACGACGAAGCGTCCCAGATTGAACCGTAGACCCACATCGGTCTCAGGGGAAAAGTCGCCGGACTCTTGCTTTCGTACCTTCTTATCGGAACATCATCCACTAAGAATCTGAAATTAGAGTTGAAAAAGATATCCTTTAACGCAGTGTTCTACCTGCAATATGGTTAAAGTTTTATTTTTTTATGAATTTCTAGGGAGAAAAGCTTACGTAATTTCATTAAGATGCCAAATGATAGCGTAGTGATGGAAATCTTTGGTGGGATCGAACCACAGATAGAACTTCATCTCTCTACCTATGATATTCCCACCTCCACTTCCTCTGACGTAAACATTTGTCTGTAAAGTATACGGCTTCCCAAATGTTGTCCCGAGAAACTCCACGTCCACTTCATCGTGGAATCCTGGGTGAGCTTCGCTGTTTGAAAGCTGCCATTAATTATTCATTAGTGCTTCGGAACTGAGAGCGAACTGCGGGAGAGATGTGAGAAGAAGGAAGATGGAAGATCGAGGAGGGAAGAGGGAAAAAATGCGTAATTTGGGAATTTCGAAGGTCACGCACTCTGCACGTGCAAAATTTAACGGAAATGATTGAATTACAAACGACGTATACGATAGGTTCGGTTTGGACAAAAAAAAATATTAGAGACCAAATGACAAATGACCTCATACGATAGGATCTGAATTGAACTTTTTCCAATTTCTTTTATACCATGTACAATCACAAGAGATGTCAACTTAGAGAAAAGTATTTTCACGAATTACTATTTCGGCCTAAAATGCAATCCCCGAACTTAAGGATGATGGACTAAACTCTTTAGTTCAACTAAGGAGTTACTTGGTGTTCTCAGTACAATATTATCAGTTTTGAGTCGGAACCTGCACAAATTTATTCTTGAATTTAACCCAAAACGCGTTTTACTAAATAAAGAGTGAAACTCTACTTATATATCACTCAATTTCTACTCTCTTAAGATGTGAGATTGTGCACTTCCACTAGTATTGATCGTGCTCTCACAATCAACAGAATATTAATTCGTCTTTACATTGACAAGATAGACTGACACATTAACAAAACAACTCTCATACTTTGGGTTTTCAGCAAAACGGTATGTGCTCTGATAAATTTGTCAAGTGTGTATATTTTTTTTATTGCAATACGTCTTTACTCACCCTAGTTACATTAACTCACTGTATTTCACACGCACTCAATTTCGCGCATACACTAAATGTCTTACTTGATTTTGAACATAAATCTTAGTTGAATGGTCAGTTTTTTAAATTGATTGAGATATCGAGTGTGTACGTAAAATTGAGTGAACAAGATAATCAATCATAATATGTTAAAATAACCATCACAAATGAAAAACGTAAGATATTTGATGAATTTTATTAAGACCGGAGTAGATCATGAGTTGTCTCTAGTCTTTGAATTGCATTTTATCCTTTATTTTTTTATTTTTTTGAGTAATTTTATACTAGTCATCCTTCTATAAGTTCAGCGTCGTGTTAGAATAATTAAATTCTGCAACCTACTTGAGAAAGAAGCTAGTTTCTACTCTCTCTCTCTCTCTCTCTCTCTCTCTCTCTCTCTCTCTCTCTCTTTAAGTTATCATCATCGTTCTGTCCATTTGCTTAGTTCATGTTGTTCCAAAGTTCGAACATTTTTTCAGCTTCAACTTCTGTTTTTGGGTCGTTTTTCAAGTTGCAGAGCTTTCAATCCTGATCTCCAACAAACCTAGATTACAGCACTTTTGCCCATTAATGGATAAACACCACAAATCCAATCATCTCAGCGCCTCCTTTTCTTATCTGGCATCACCTGAGGAAAATTTCGTTCTTAAACTTTCCAAAAGTGTTCCTCACGAGGCCCCTCCAGGTACAACCCAGAAGCTAGCCAGCTCAAAAAGCTTGTCAAGAACAGCCAAAGAAGATGAAATCTGCGTTTTCGATGCGGAAAGATACTACAACATGAAACTGGAAGATGAAAGACTGGAAGAAACTCTAGAAAAAAATGGAGAAAGGGTTTTGAAAAGCGTGGATCAGAAAATAAGGAGCAGGCCGGGAACTCCGAGTGTTTGTTCTGAATCGGGCAGGCACAGCCAAACAGCTTTGGTCCCGAATTTAATGAAAAACCCTTCTCAGAAAGATCAAAATAAAGGAAAGGGGAGACGTTTTTTAGCTTCTCTCAGCTGCAGTGGGTATTGTGCAGATGAAAAATCCGTTTGTGTACAGAAAAACCCGGAGCAAAGAGGTTTCGCCATTGTTGATGGAAAAAAGAAGCTTCATACCAGTACAACAATGGCGGAAAGCAGGCGGAATTCTGAAGTATTGATGAGAGAAGAACATCATTTTGCTGCAAAATCACACGAGAGGGATGCAAAAATGGCGGAAGATGAAGATGAAGATGAAGACCCGCGAAAATCACTGGACGTGTTCGGCTCTCAGAAAATGAACGAGGAAGAAGACACAGGTCGCAATGAATCTAGAGAGAAAACTCTCCGTTTTTGCATGGGACGCCATCCCTAAAGCTCCGAACCGGTCAAAAGAAGGTTAAAAATGAGGATGAAAATGAAAATAGAAATAGCGACTGCAGTTCAGATCTGTTTGAGATCGAGAATCTTTCTGGAAGTGGGCAGCCAATATTTACCAGTCAAACCTCAGATGGATTACCGAGCGAAACTGAAACAAGCACAGAACTCACCACTGCTTCAGAGGTTGAAGAGAAGCAAACGGCGGAGAAAGGAGCTGAACCGCCATTATTGGCTGAAAAAGGAGGAGCAGAAGAGCCATAAACCACTGAGAGTTGCAGAGAATGCAATGAACACAAACGGAGGAATGTAAGTTTCATCCTTGCGTTACTCATTCGTATAAAATTATACAATTATTAAAAGAAAAATGTTATCTATGTTCTACTTTTACTATCTATTTTTCGTCAATATTTGATACGTTATGAAGTAAGAATTAAAAAATACGAACAAAATTCATATTGCGAAGAACATCAATGGTTGAATATAGATTCGAGTTCTTTCTGCGTCGATCTAAATGTTTATTTAAGTTGATTTAAAAACATGTTTAGATTGTTTAAGTTCTTAGATCGATCAATGTGTAATGTTTGTTAGATCCATTGATTAAACGGGAAAGAAATTCGAAATTACAAAGGAAGAAAGGATAGTTAGTGATGTGAAGGATTGATCATCATTCTTCTTTTTGAAAAAAAAAAAAGAGCAATAATGCACGTGGGTGTATATACGAACAAGTTACGGAATGTTTCCAATTATTTTGATCTCCGTATATTCTCAATATCACGGAATCTCAGTCTTCCAGTACAATATAATTCACTTTTACCTGAAATTTGCACTCTTGTTATCGACTTTATCCCACTTCACTGGAAGAAAAACTCTACTTACGGATAACTTATCTTTATCAATCGATGTGAGATTGTGCAGTGCTCCTGAAATGAGTCAGTTCCTCGTAATTAATTACTTGATTTTGTCGTGTATTTGTCTTCACATAGCAAACGGGTACATACATGATGAAAATTTCATTATTGTTCGTTCCATTATTTATTTAATCACTCAAAAAAATAATAATTTGTAGTTGACATTAATATGTAGAGTACTTTCAAGCAGGTTTGATGAGAAAAGACAGAAGAAGAATCCAAAATTTGGGTGGCAAACATTCAAGTCTGCAACTATCATATACAACTATGGTGGATCCCCCCCTTTGCTTTCCCTTCACTTTCATTTCTCATTAGCTGGGTTGGATTATTTCAACTTTTCCTTATTCATTTTGCAAAAGAAGTGTAGATGTGGAGAGAGCAGTGCAGATATGGGGAGAGAGAGAGAGAGAGAGAGAGAGAGAGAGAGCCATGTGCATGATGTGATAAAAGAAGAAACAGATGAATCATAAATAAATGAGAAGCAATGTAGATGACATCAAATCTCTAAATAGTTGTCAAAAATCGTTTTCTCAAGAAAATTGTTTTCTAATAATAAGTTAGGAGAACATATCAAACATGTATCAAACCGATCGGATTATTTTTGGACGATCCACGGCATCTTAGAGAGATATGATAGCGGGTTTATTAAAGCTTCGTCTTCTAAGAAAAATACCAAAAAACACGTCACAAATTATGGTTTTCGGGTGAAGACGATTAAAACCAAAATAAAAAGATACGGTGAAACGAAAGAATGTCGTGAAGGGGACCAAAATTGGTGTCATATTAAAAACCCTAGTTATGATGAATAGTACACGAATTGCCATAGATGGACCACCTAAGAAGATCGAAGAAATTTCAAGTTTGACATTCAAAAGATTACTAAAAAATAGAGATAAGATGGTCCTAACGAGGCTCATTTAGTTATGAGTAGATGATATTTCGTTCTTACAATTTTATAATGTGTTATAAATACCTAAAATAATCGTTCGCTTATAACGCAACATTTAACGTCTTTGTAGATAGATGGTTGAATCGAGTTGGAAACGAACGGGAAAACCTTAATCTAGTAAACATTGTCGGTACCCATCTCGGTTTTCGATTCCTTTTGTCAAAAATTGGGCCTGTTCATGGGCTGAATTTGATGGGCTTGGACTAACATAGTTTTTGTTAGGCCCAAATCTAAGCTAGTCAATTTCTAGTGAGAGAAAAAAGTCTCTGAAATCATTTGTTAGAGAGAGAAGGAAAAAAGTCTCTTAATAATAGAACCGGCTGTACTGGATAATTGCCTTAGTTAGATCACCTACTGCTTGTTCAAGACACTTGTCTTCTTCGTTTATCAACACAGTAACAACTACTCACTTTCTCTCTCCTTCTCTCTCTCTACCTCTCTCTAGGTTCAGAAGAGATTTGTACTGTGGTTAATACCCAATCGTTTTCTCGTTTAACTCTGAAATTCTGAAGGCGAACAGAGGAAGAAGTGGCGGAATTTTATTTGCAGCCCTAAGAAAAAAACATCATCGGAGATGGGATCTGGTGCTGGAGGTTTCCTCAAAGTAATCCTTAAAAACTTCGATGTTTTTGCTGGGTACCTCTCTCTCTTTCTACTTTTGTCAATGTTCATCGTTTATCTGAAGAAAAGTTAGATTATGTGCCAAAAAATTATGAATGTTTGGTCATTGATTTCGATTTGCAGGCCTCTGGTTGGTCTCGTTTTTCCTATGTGAGTGAATCAGACCCTTTAAACTCAGATTCTTTTATCTATTTTTGGTTGATTTAAGAATGCCTTCAAGATATTTGAACTGTTTGAATCAGAAACTAGATAGAAATTTTGGCTTTCTTTGTCTGTAGATACGCTTCGATTAGGGCTATTGAGACCAAGTCTCCTGTTGACGATCAACAATGGCTTACTTACTGGGTTCTCCACTCCTTGATCACCCTTTTTGAGCTCACCTTTGCCACCCTCCTCGAATGGTAATAAATATTTCCTTAAATTACGTTTAGGATTGCCAATGAATTCATAGACTAATCGAAACTCATTTGGGAAATTATGAAAAATTAAACAACTTAATCGAAAAAGGAAAGAACTGGTGAAGGATTGATTATCAGAAAGTTGCTTCTTTTTTTTTTTATGTATCAAATAGAAGAATATTTCAATCAGACTCGGCTGAAACTCGCTAAATCTTATGTGGAAGGGTTCCAATCTGGCCATATGCTAAGTTGATCATTACGTGCTGGTTGGCGCTTCCGTACTTTAGCGGGGCAGCTTATGTTTACGAGCATTTTGTTCGATCTTTCTTCACTAATCCGCAAACTTTCAATATTTGGTACGTGCCGAGGGTGAAGGACCCGTTCAGTAAACCAGATGATGTTTTAGCTGCCGCCGAGAAGTACATTGCAGAGCATGGAACTGATGAATTTCAGAAGCTCATTACTAGGGTAAGCACATAAAAATTTTTTTTTCGAAACTTTGCTTTTCGATGGGTATAACTCGGTTGAGGATAATTTGTTTTCTTGATCGACAGGCTGACAAGTCTCGGAGTAGAAACCACGACTACACCGAGGACTATAGATATTGAAAAGGTGCTGTTCGGTCTAGCATGTTTTGTGATTTAACGGCTTTTGACGAGTAGGAAGGTATGAAAAACATCGTATTATGCTAACGCTGTCGTGTTTAATACTGAATGGTGTAATTAGAGAGAATGTCTGGGTTGATTGGCTTGATTCGCTTTCGATGTCTTGTATAACCTAAAGTTTTATAGCGCATAGCCGAAGTGTAGATCGATTTGTGGAGTCCATATCTATGACTGGAAACTCAATTTGATTTTATCTGAGGACAACTCTGTTTTTGTATATGTAGTGTAATTGATGCTCGTAGAAATAGATCGATATGCATTGACGAAACGATGTCGATCTATTTCTTGCCTCTTGACGTGACAATAATTGATCGATGTAATTAATGACTGAGTTTAACTATTCGTAAATTGTTATATTAATTGCATCAATCAACATTTGTATCAGCTCTTACCTAGAAAAGTCTTTTCAATCACCACTGATGTTTTTACCCATTTTCCGACCACCCTTCCTCTGAAGTCAAGATTAGGAAACCCGTAAGCAAAATAGCAACGAATTATGTTGTTTGTGTGGAGCCATGTCTCGTGTTCTTAGCAATTGGTATTAGATCCGATCTTCAGATTTCAAAAAGTTCGAATACGATGATGATGATAATACAACTCGGCGGCGGATATGATGTGCGGAATGTAGGCCTTATGATAGATAGGTTGACGAATGTATCTTAAAAAAAATAATTGATTACGTGCAGCAAATATATGGGCTTGAAATGAACTTAACGTCGTCGCATCTGTACTCGATCTTGGACATTATGCCATCGTTTATAGAATCACATTGGCATTTCGTCCATCGCGGAAACTCTAAATTGTCTATAACAATGCGAGATGGTCGTATATATGCTCCTAATAATAGACCGGTATTTTGCTAGAATTGGGCCTCGGATTTGAGGCCCAAAAAATTCTTACTCAGTAGTTGGGCCTAATATTTGAGGCCCAATAAATTCTATTACTTATTAGTTGGGCCTAATATTTGAGGCCCAATGAGTTTGAGTCACAGTTCGGATTCATAGGGTTTTAGGGTTTTTGACTATAAATACTCGTTTCCTTTCGCTTCGGAGAGATCTCAGACGGGAGAACAATCATGGTGCACGTCTCCTTCTATCGTAACTGTATGTGTTTTCTCTCTTCTTCTCTTTAATTTTCGCCTTCGAATGCTCTATTTTGTTTTTATTTTGTTGTCTTCGTCTTTGATTGTAGTCCGTGTCTGATTATTTGGTTTTTTCTTAATGTTTGTTCTTTTGATTTTTTAGAACTTTCTGCTACTGATGCATTGTGATTTGTCTGAGTTTTGGGTGGTCAAGGATTGAGGTCTTTGTTTTTATTTCGTTTCAAATGTACTTTTAATGATCCAACTCGTTTGTTCTTTTAGCGATTTGGAAAAGTATGGTTTTGAGTCCTCTTGATCGAGTTAATACTGAGTTTGAGTGGATCGATTGTTGTTTCTCCTTTTGGGTCGTAAAAATCTAGTAAAGTTATGGTATTTGTGGCGTAATGAAATGGTTACTTGGAGATGCAATTTTTTTTTTTTCATCGGTGCTGCTCTTTAGCTCTTGAGCTTCTTGCAAAGCTTAGTTTTTTGTAGTGTCCGTTTCCTTGGTCTGATTGTTCCTCTCTTTGATAGTTTAGAAACAAGAAATATTTTAATTTTGTTTTGTTTTGAAATGATGGGCCTCATAGAGTTATTTTACTTTAGATGGAAAGACGTTTAAGAAACCACGTCGTCCCTATGAGAAGGAGCGTTTGGATGCCGAGTTGAAGCTTGTTGGGGAATATGGGCTTCGATGTAAGAGAGAGCTATGGAGAGTGCAGTATGCGTTGAGCCGTATTCGTAATAATGCTAGAATGCTTCTGACCCTCGATGAGAAGAATCCGCGTCGTATTTTTGAGGGTGAAGCTCTTCTTCGAAGAATGAATCGGTATGGGCTCCTGGATGAGAGTCAGAACAAGCTTGATTATGTATTGGCTTTGACGGTCGAAAATTTTCTCGAGCGCCGATTACAGACAATCGTGTTCAAATCGGGCATGGCTAAGTCTATTCACCATGCTCGAGTTCTTATCAGGCAAAGGCATATCAGGTAGATTATATTTGTATGAATAGCTGAGAACAGTCTGATAATAAGAAGAAAATGAAAGTTACATTGAAGAATTTGGATTCACGTCTTAAAATCAGATTGTATTTCAATAATGTCGCGTAAATTACGACGTAAACCCGAGCTTCATTCTCATGAACTGCTTAATAAAATTTTCAACTCTTGAACTCGATTGGGTGCATTAGTGAGATGGATCAGTCAATATGCACTTTTTTTACACTAGCATATGTTTTGGAGGAATATAGATAGATTGTAATTTCCTAAGACGAATTCTATGAATCGACAACATGTCGACAAACTTTGAGGAATATGTCTTCCAACTAGTATCTGACAGGCCCCAAGCAAGGACGGGAAAGCTTGACTTTGCGTAATTTACGGCCCGGAAAACATCTGCGACTCTAGTTTGCGATTTTTGCAACTCAAACTTGAGAGTTCCCGATAACTGATACCTTTAATCGCACTTGGAAAAAGAACACGCACCAATTCCTTGACTTCTCCTCGTGACCAGGTGAAGTCATCGTTAACACATACATCCTCCGTAGAGAGCCTTTAACTGTACATAACAGACTCGAAAGATCAGAGAAAGTATGTTGACCATTGAACTTTGATTGATCCTTAAAATTTGCTTCCCCGATTATATTTCTTCAATGTTGACCTTCTTTGATCCTTAAATTTGCATGCATATATAGTAAACAATCAAAATCTTGATTTGAGACCAAATATTAGTTGAAAAAAGAAACAGTGCTTCCTAAAGTTGACTGGATAGATCAAAACTGCACATAAAAAAGGGAACGATGCTGGTATTCGGATGAAAGAGTACACAAAGCATTGTCAGAGGACGAAAACCATAGCCTTTAATCTTTTTAAGCTATGGAAACATTTTTTGAGAAGAGAAGCCAGAAACTTTGGTTGAATTCATCAGAGAAATAGCACCAGATGTGCAAATGCACGCTGCCTGAAATGGGCATGGCTCGAAAAGAATTAGAAGACAAGTTTCGTTAATTATAATGATTTGTTTATAGGAAGTTGCTTAATTATTCTCTCTTTTCAGTTCTATAATTATACCCTCGAAAAGCTATCGGGATTAGTCATGAATATCGATGACAAGCAAGGGCCATGCCCGTCCTTTTCTCGATATTTCTCACTCTCTGAGCAAGCCCTTGTCTTCTCGGCTGTTATTAATCTCCATGGCCTTGGCCACCCATTGGGGAAGAAGCCGATGCACGTGGAAGCTTTCTTCGACTGTTAAGAGTGTTTGTATTTCAATAATGTCGCGTAAATTACGACGTAAACCCGAGCTTCATTCTCATGAACTGCTTAATAAAATTTTCAACTCTTGAACTCGATTGGGTGCATTAGTGAGATGGATCAGTCAATATGCACTTTTTTTACACTAGCATATGTTTTGGAGGAATATAGATAGATTGTAATTTCCTAAGACGAATTCTATGAATCGGCAACTTGTCGACAAACTTTGAGGAATATGTCTTCCAAACTAGTATCTGACAGGCCCCAAGCAAGGACGGGAAAGCTTGACTTTGCATAATTTACGGCTCGGAAAACATCTGCAACTCTGGCTTGCGATTTCTGTAGCTCAAACTTGAGAGTTCCCGATAACTGATACACTTTAATCGCACTTGGAAAAAGAACACGCACCAATTCCTTGACTTCTTCCTCGTGACCAGGTGAAGTCATCGTTAACACATACAATCCTCCGTATAGAGCCTTTAACTGTACAAACACGACTCGAAAGATCAGATAAAGAAGTGTAAACTTACGAAACATGAGCGAAATAATTGCTAGGCCTTTTTACCTCATTTGGAGTCCCGATGCATTGCAGCCTTCCGTCGACCATGAATCCTAATCGGTCACACAGGGCCTCCGCCTCCTCCATCGAATGAGCTGAAATGTGCACGAAAAGCTGATCGATCAGAATAACTTTTTGAATAACAAAAACTGATTTTTGTGCTACTTTTGAACATGGGTGGTGGGAAAAAAGGAAGAGTTGAGTACTTGTGAGCAAGATAGCATGGTCTTGCTTTGCGCGTTTCACTACATTCCATAGCTGATATCTCGATGCCGGATCTAATCCCGTGCTAGGTTCGTCCATGTAAACAATCTGCGTGAAGATCAATTTTTTAATATGCAAATCACGCAAACCGAGCTAAGCTGTTAAGGAAAGAGATTTACTTTTGGATTGCCAATTAGTGAAATAGCCACACTCAGCCTCCTCTTCATGCCACCACTGTATTTCTTCACTTGCTTGTCTGCAACTCCGCCGTGCAATAGGTTGACGCTCGAGAGAGATTCTTCTACGGCCTGAATACACGTCGTCCCGACGAAGACGGATATCGTGTAAAGAGGAGAGAGAAAGAGAGAGATTTGGAAGAAACAATGAAAAGGAAGATTACTTGAGTTAAGACAGAGCCTTTGAGATTCTTTAGTCTGCCATAAAATAGCAAGTGCTCCCTTCCTGTCAAAGTTTCCCAATGCAGGCTGAAAAAATTGCACCAGAAATGATTAACAAATATGCCAAAAATTAAAAAATGAAACTAAAAATAAAAATCTAAGCTTACTCAGTGTTGAGGGCATACACCCATACTAGTGTAAACTTTCATCCATACGAGTCCGAATATCGAGTCCTTGAACAAACGCTGTCCCGGAGGTCGGGTTTGTCAGTCCAACCATCTGCAGATGAACTCGAAAAAATGAAAATTTTACTAAAAAAAATCGCATCTTCGGCTGTAATCTCATCGCAACCTTCAAATCTAGTAGCACATGTACAGATTCTATTACTGACCATACTGATAAATGTCGTTTTTCCAGCACCGTTCGGACCGAGCATCCCAAAACAATGCCTTTCAGGCAAAGCCAGAAACAACCCTTTGACTGCAGCCTTTTCCGGGTTTCCGTCTTTGCCTGGATACACCTTTCTGAGATTATTGCATATAACGGCATGGCCGCTATTTTTCGGATCGTTCAACATGGTGTTAACTTTTTCAATCTATAAACAAGAAGAAAAAAAAATTATTCGAAATTTTATCAACTCGTTCTTCAGTCGACGGAAAGATTATTTCATTACCTCTTGGCTGATATCGTCCTTTTCGACCCGATCTTCTTCCTCCTTTCTCGAACTAGACGTCTTCTTGCCGAACAAGCACCAATTTCTTCCAACTTATTCAAATTCAAGTAAACTGAAACAGAAATTGCCATAATCCACTCCACAAACATGATAATGAAGACTTCTTTCATCCCATTTTGTCTGTCCCTCAGATCATCCCAGTGCATTCCATTTTCTTCTGAGGCATATGTAGAAAACTCATACAATCCTCTGTACAGAGAAAATCCTGGATATAACTCCATTACTGTCACCATCCATCCTGCAATACAACAATATCAGTCTCCGACCGGTCAGACTTCAACTCGGTACATGCTTTTTCGTCTAATTTTGTCAGATATTTTGTTTTTCACGGAGAAACAATTTGTATTAAGAAGGAGAATTCATCTGAAACAAAGAATCAGTGAAATAACGATTAGCATTTGATCGCATACTTGGAAAAACTGTTTCTTCGATAAATTCTTGGAACACCTGCAAGCCTACTAATCCCGTTGCGAAGACGAACAAGTATGCTGTCACTGCAATAACCATAGTTTGGTCTTCAATGCGGATAAAATAATCAACGAATCAAGAAAAATGTAAGAAAAATCTCAAACCCGAAGCCGTCTTGACGCTTGAAAAAGCTTTAGATGCTAGAAAGGCGACAGATATTTGCAGGTTTATAAACAAGAAATAGAAGACAAATTGGATGCCATAGTCGTTCGATCGGAGCAATCCTATTCCTGCAACCGAACAAACAGATTTATTAAATCGAGTAAATTATGCGAAGAACTCTACTTCAAGCAGACTTTTCGTTCACCTAGACTCGATCCAAATGCCACAAACAAGAAGATGTACAGGGAACATATGAACAGAAAGTAAGCGTATGAAATCATCCAATAAGGTCCATCGCTAAGTCCATGCATCTTCATCATTATGTGCAACTTTTGTTCTCTTTCGTATACTAATGATGTTAAAACCACCTACATCAAACGCAAAACCTTCATCATGAGCGAAAATAAAACGAGAAAAGTGCAAAAAAAATTAAAACTTTACGAGAAAATCAATTGATCGATTGGTATGCTTACAGGGAATAACTGCAAAACGATCCATTCGTAGAAGAGTAAACCGAGAAGCGAAGAAAAATCCACCTCCGGGTTAAGAAATTGAGGGCTTGGCATTTCCTTGAAAAACTTCAGAAAAATTTGAGAACCTGGCTTTTGATTATACTGCAGAAACGCATTAGATACCTGCAAAAACAAAAAAGTGATTCGTAAGATTATCGCATACTTAAGATTAAGTGTATGAATTTTCCAATACTAACCAGATTTACTAAGCTCGAAACGTTCGTCGAATTGTACGATATGATCACATTGAAATTACTCTTGCTGGAGTTGAGGAAATCATAGGCTGGAGAAATATTCAATTGTTGAGTATAATCATTTCATCAATATCTATTTGTTTGATTTGTATGGAAGATTAAGTTTACTAACCTGCCATTATCTCATCAATCTCCCCCTTTGGATTCCCCTTTTCGATATCCCGAACTTAACTCGTATTTTATGTCCGAAGAACTGTTTCGCCACAAACGTAAGCCTTCTAAACATGTCGGCCCTTGATTCAATCCAAAATGATTAGGAAAAGTTAGCAACTCTTTTGGAAATTACTCTCTAACAATAGAAATTGAAGGGGAATGGAAGTACCATCGACAATCCGGGGAGAGAACGTCGAGTTCGCTGGACAACGGCCTTGAATGTAATACAAATTTGTCGATGAAGATCCCTGAAGAAGTTAGAGAAATGAGATTAGAGCAATATTGAAGATATTGATCATAAATGTCAAAGAAATGATGATGATGAAGATTAATTTACCAGAACCATGTTATCAGACATATACGATGAAGAACTTGGAAACATGCGCCAGCCAAATCTATCAGTTTTTTTTCAAAGATTTCAGTCCCAAACAAGAACAAATAGTGAAAAAGAGACAGAGGATGGAGGTGAAAAATGTTTACTTTCTGCAAAAGAATGGTCCTCGCCGGTGAAAAGTACGGTGGCCGGACATGACTTTCTTCTCCGGCAAGACCCATCAGGCAAGTCATTAAAAGGCGAGGAATCAGTTCTAACTGCTCGGAATTCAGAGTCCGGCACCGGCAAAAGTTGGCGGACTTCAGGAACTTCAGGAACGGGACAATGGGTTCCAAAACAAATGCCTCGATCATCTTCTGTTTTTCGATGGTCTTTTAGGATGGCAATTTTGTACGTCAAATTCAAAGCAGGCAAACAGAAGTAATATGATAATGGGGAACGACAGTATCCGAATGTTCATGCAAACATTTCGCTTCTGCCAGAAGAAATTTCAAATCAGCCTCACCATAATAATAAAAAATTAAAAAAAAACTTGAAAATGGCCATTAATGGAGTAAAGGGTTAACAAAAAGTTTAGATTTTCATGGCCTCTTCACTCAGAGCTTGACCTGGTAAGTGAGGTTTTTTCTCATCAAAGCGTCTGCTTGAGTCCAGAAGCTCGGCGGCCCATTTGATAAATTCGCCATTGCAGAGTATGATCTTTAACTCTTTTCACTGCTTCTCTGTGTTCTTCATCCAGGCTTTTTACAACGAAGAAGACGACGATGGAATCTTTACGCGTATGATTTTTCCGCGTTTCCTTCTGCAAATGCTGAGATACCATATTTAGATGATTTTCCAAATTTACAGAAACAGCCATTAAAGGAAACTTTCTATTAGGAATTTCAGAAAATCTGGTTGGACATCGCACTCGCAGAAAACTTTCCTTTTTCTTGCCTGGATTTTTCTCGAGAAAATCCTGCCATTTGATCTTGTTTGGGAGGTAAGAAAATTCACGAATATCCCACTGCTTATTTTCCAAGCTTTTTTCAACCATTTTGCTGGATTTCTTTACTTTTACGTTAAAAAGTTCAAATTTTTATCAAACATTTCGAATA
This sequence comes from Begonia masoniana, assembly GCA_022432975.1. Classification (NCBI taxonomy): domain Eukaryota; kingdom Viridiplantae; phylum Streptophyta; class Magnoliopsida; order Cucurbitales; family Begoniaceae; genus Begonia; species Begonia masoniana. The sequence goes on from CM039507.1 coordinate 2,247,503, forward strand.
ATGCTTTATTGAGTATTGAAAATTTAGCAAAAATATAATTAGAACAAAGAATTTACAGAATATGTTCTGTATAAACGAAGAAGATGGAGAAGAGATGTACAAACAAGTACACTGAAATGCATATAAACTACGAAAAAAAAAAAATCAATATCCATAATCAACTATGAAGTTTTCGACGAAGAAACTCGACCGATCACGATAAAACGTCGAACGCCTGTGCCCCGCGTGCGACTTTGATGAAGACGTCTTCCAATGTGGTGTCGGCCAGACCCCATGCGAAGACTGTGAACCGACTCTTGGCATTTTCGACGGCTTGAAAAACATCTCTGATTCTCACTTCTTGTTTTGGCAGCTCGAACTTTTGAGTCCCTGCAATGTGATAGATCTTGCTAGCTCCGGGGGAGACATTTTTCACCATGTTCTCCACGTCTTGATCGTAATCCGAAGGGGTTGTCATTGTGAAAACATACGATCCGCCATATCTGCCTTTGAGCTGTCGAATTTCGATACGTCACACAGAGAACATGAGATTTCGAAAAACGATAATAAGAGCGACCATTTAAGGTTCATCGAATATTAATGCATATTGGATGTGTTCTTTTTGGAAGATTGAATCTTTGATTTGTGAACGTAGAGGAAAGAACTCGAGGTGAGAAAAAACATCAAAACTTACCTCCTTTGGGTTTCCAATGCACTGCAAGTTCCCGTCTACGAAAATTCCTAATCGATCACACAGCACCTCGGCCTCTTCCATCGAATGTGCTGAAGATAGATACAAGCATAGTTGAAGAACAAGAACAAGAATAGAGAGAGAAAGATAGATAGATAGAGAGAGAGAGAGAGATTTACTGGTGAGGATAATTGCTCGATCTTGTTTTGCGCGTTTAACAACGTTCCATAAATTATTTCTCGAAGCTGGATCGAGTCCGGTACTAGGCTCATCCATGTAAACAACCTGCAAAGTTTGCAACGAAGTCAAAAGGCCGAAATCTCGCGCATTTGATCAAAGAATTCTCGACAAATTCATATCTGAGTGGAGCCTAAGACGATACCTTCGGATCCCCGATCAACGAAATGGCAACACTAAGCCTCCTCTTCATCCCCCCACTGTACTTTCCAGCTTGTCTGTCTGCAACTCCTCCATGGTATAAGTTCACACTTTTTAGAGATTCTTCCACTGCCTGAAGTAAAAACAACTTAGTAATGAAAATGAAGGGTTCTTAGCCACGAGTTTTGATCGATAATTATACTCACTTCCGTTAAAGCAGAGCCTTGGAGATTCTTAAGTCGGCCGTAGAAAAGAAGGTGCTCCCGTCCCGTGAGGGTTTCCCAGAGCAAACTTCACGATTCAAACGAAAAAAATGAAGTATAAGCAAAGCAAATTAACAGGTTTTGCAGAAAAAACGGACGAGAAATGAAGAACGCTTACTCGTGTTGTGGGCATACTCCCATGCTGGTGTATATTTGATCCATATGAGTCCTTATGTCAATCCCTTCCACAAATGCAGACCCATCACTAGGCTTCGTGAGTCCAATCATCTGATCAAAAGCAACTTCAACTCGTAAATTCACTAAGAATTATACGATTATCCCGAAAATTGAACGAAACATTTCATTTTTCTAGGCTAATCTTAGGAAGATATTGTAAAGTTGGAATCACGCACCATGCTGATAAAAGAGGTCTTTCCGGCACCGTTTGGACCGAGCATTCCGAAGCACTCTCCTCGAGGAATGGCAAGAGATAGTCCTTGAACTGCGAATTTCGGAGGGTTCCCGTCTCTTCCAGGATACACCTTTTTGAGATTGTCACAGACAATTGAATGACTGATCTCTGGTTCCATCAACAACTGCTCAACCTTCTCTCTCTGCAACAAATTAGACAAAAACAAAATCAAACCATAATCGGATTAACTCGAATACTCAGCACTCAAATCTGGGAATTACTCGAGTTTTTAGTCTTGACTGTTAATTCATCTCCCTCGAAAGAAAATGAGCGAAATAAAAAAAAAAATGTTACCTCTTGACTGACATCGGGTTTTTCCATCTGAACAAACACTTTCGATCCTTGCTTCCGCAAACTAGGCTTTCGGAAAGACTGATGGAGACCTCTTCCGAAATTTTTGCAAGAAAAATAGAGGACTCTTCCCACTTCCCGTTGATACAACTTGATCAAGATAAAATGCAACTGCTGAGAATTATTAACCATTCTATAAGCATAATGATCAAAACGTCCCGCATTCCATTATGACTGTCGCTTAAATCTCCCCATCGCATCCCGTTGGTTCCCATATAGTTCCCCGTGAAGGAATATTGAGCAAACTCGTACAATCCCCGATATAAAGCGAACCCGGGATATAACTCAAATGCAATTAGCCCGGCCTCTGCAAAAAATTATCATCTTATAACGACTATACGAGTAAAATTAAAGACGCCAAACGCCAATTTGTTTAACTTACTCGGAAACGATGGATCTTGAACAAAGAACTGGAAGAGAAAAGCGCCTAAGAGACCACTTCCGAATACACATATGTAAGCGATAACTGTAAGTTCGATCGAATATTTAGATGCACTGAATTTAACGGAGTTCGATACTTGAAATTAAAATCACACAACTTAAAAATGAGCATCAAACCTGCTGCAGTTTTGGTATCCGATAAGAAAGCCTGCAAATAGAAAGGCCAGAGAGATTTGGAGATTTATGTAGATGAAGAAAAACACAAACTGGATGCTGTAGTCATTCATCGTGAAGAATTTTAGCCCTGCGAAGAAATTAAGATTTCAGAATAACTTTATCGAAAGCGGAACGTAAACGAATCTTCGACCAAATTGAATGAGGTTTAGTACCGACAACGGAGCCGAATATTACAAAACACAGCATGTAGATACTAGAAATGGTGGCAAAGTAAGCATAAGTAATCAGCCAATAAGGTCCATCGCCAAGCCCATGCATTTTCATCATAATTCTCAGTTTTTGTTGCTTTTCGTAGACCAGTGCTGTCAAGACGACCTGTAAAATATGGAAAATACAAGACACGAGTCATTAACCGAAATTTTTATTGAACTCTGGATATTTGACTAAATCATTCAAGACCAGTTTGATAATGAAAAATCATAATTAGTTAAGATACTTACTGGAAATAGCAGCAGAATCACCCATGTAAAGAAGAGTGTACCAAGCAAAGAAGATATATCTAACCGAAGTTCAGTTCCGGGTTTTGGCATTTCTTTGACAAACTCGAAACGAATTTCTGTCCCAGCTCCTCGTAAGAACTCGAGGTACGAATTAGATGCCTGTAGAATATACAATATAGTATAAGATCATAAATTATACGTACATTTTTTTTTATAAGAAAGTAAAAAATACAAAAGCTAAACAAAATTGTTCTTTCTCGTACCAGATTCACTGAGCGTGTGACCCTCGATAACCCAATTGCAGCACTGCCTGTGTCGTTCTTGTAAGTCGAATTGTACCAAACAATGGTGTTAAAGTTGTTTTCGTCTGAGTTTGAGTAATCGAAAGCTGTGTAATATAAAATTTTAAGGAGATAAGTATTTGATTTATGTCAAATTTGTTAAATACATACAGTCTCAGAATATTTAGATCAACCTGCCAATATCTCATTGATCTGATTTCCTGTATTCCCTTTTCTATATCCTTTGTATAGATCATCGTTTACTTCGGCAATATTATTACGCCATAAGTTTAAAGCTTCAACACATCTGATCTCTACATTCAAGACCACAGAGAAGATCAGCATTTTTAGTCGATATTCTCGTGCAGATACGATAAATGTTTACTGAAAACCAGATATACAAATAAATATATTTCATACCTTGTTGTCTTACAGAGGTTGCTAATGGAATTGAGACAGATACTGTAGAGTTTGATGAGCATTGAAGTAGTGCATTATATAGGGGAAGGTTTGAAGAGAAACCCGGTTCGATAAAATTGTTAGTTTCTGTCATCGATTCCGAGCCCTGCAATATTTGTACAGTTCTATAAATGGTCGAATTATCGAATACAAAACTGAAAAGAAGCTCGATAAAGGAAGAAAAAGTAAACTCACCACCACATTGAAAGCGAGACTATCAAGAACATTTGACGAATTCAAATTGAAAGTGCTCCGGATCATACTTCGAGTCATAACTATAAAAAAAAACATACAGATTTAAGTGAAACTGAAAGAGGGTATTAAAATTTTGATCGATTATTTGAGGAGAGGGAGATTACTTTCTCCTAGAGATTGATTATTGCCGGTGAAAAGAATCGTAGCCGGACAAGAGCCTGTACTCCGGCAAGACTCATTAGGCAGGCCCGTGTTCGAAATGAAATCAGACCTCACGGCTCGGAATTGAGGTCCGGGCATTTGCAGCAATGGAGGCCATTCGGGGGGGCTTTCGATTGGACATCGGGCAACTTGTGCCAAGTCGAGTATTGAATCCCACAGACTTCCTCACAGATACCATCTTGATTGGTATCGATACAAGTACAACCACACCTGTTGCTCGGCTTATCGAGTTCGCTATTGATAAATACTTGGAGGAGAACGATCATAGCACAAAGAGATATGGGGAACGAAATCAAATTAATGTTCGTCGCAATGTTTCGTTTCTGCGAAGCAAAAAAACAATCAGAATTCATTGATTTAATTTTCATACCGTTTTTTTACAAATATCAAATCTTTTAGCTCTATTTGAACTCAATTCATGGCTACTTTATTGTTTTCTTCTAAGAACATGGTTATGATTGGTGAAATTAGGCCGAAGAACAAAGATTTTCATAAACGTCGCCATGTTAATCTATTGGATTTATCGTACTGGTCCCGAATGGAATTACAAATTTACAGAGATTTTAGCCAATTACTGAAACCAAAAATCAACGAAACGAAAACATCATTGGTAACCAAACAGATCCCACGAAGGGAACAGGCTGAAAAAACTTTTCGGCAAAGAAACTTTATCAATTAATCAAAAAGAAAAAGTTCATTTCGAAAATTCAACGCCCACGCCCAGAGTTTTCACTCATTTCTAGAGAGAAAGAGAGAGAGAGAGAGAGGGACCTGATACGTCAAGTTCTTTCGAAGCAGAGCATTGGCTTGGGTCCAGAAGCTGGAGAGTCCAAGAGACTGTTCCGCCATTGATGTACCAAACCCAAAGCACCTCTAACACAGAAAAGACCAATAAAAATGACCGTCGGTCTTCCCGGAAAGTAATCGAAATTCAAATTTCCAGAAAAATTGGACGCTGGTTCTCTTTCTTCGATTCAACTTCGCTCAAATCCTCCCCAGCTTAAATTTGCTCTGCTCGTTCATCATCTGGAACCAAGACTGTCACCGTTATATGCATTCCCGGGTTGTCAGACAAAATCATGAAATGACCAATGTGCCCTTGCTCTCCAACCTAATTACGAAAGTAGTAAGAAATTCATCAGCAACCCTCGAACTGTTCTACCGAAATTACCCTTTGTGCAGTTTCCATATTTGCCCTTTACGCGTGATCCAGCAGGGACAGTGTCTATTATAACAATATTATTATTTTGGGTACTTAACCAAAAATAAATAAATAAACCCTCACATTAAAATCTCATTAACAAATTCACTCTTAAATTATATTCGTTAACAAAATTATTTTTAAACTATCATCCGTTAACAAAACAATCCTTTGACAACGACCAATTTTCCAACAGGGGCTCCCGCAAATGTCAGAGTCAAAAATACTTTGTCACAGGAGCCAGTGATTTAGTGCTGGCGCCAGCCGCAAAGGCGTTCATATAGATAAATTTTTAACGAAAAATTGAACGGTAATGATAGTATTGTTAACAGATAGGACAATTTTATTACCGACCATAGATTAAGCGTGAGTTTGTTAATAATATTATAATTTATTTTATTTTATTTTTTTTGTTAATTACCCTGTTTTTTTTTTAGTCAAAATATAACACTTTGAATAGTATGAGAGGTAGAATTTTGTATTTATAATTAAAATAATTTCTTTAATAACAATATTTGACTGAAATAATCAACTTCTAGAAGGATATTTCCTTTTTTATTTTTTATTTTTTATTTCCTATTTTCTATCATGGACACTAGTCAAACTAATCTGAATTAAATATTAATTAAAAATTATAGTAATGTCACGCGCTTGAAATTCTTGGAGGATAATCTTATAAAATAAATATTAACTATATTTAATTCATTTGATTTCGACGTTACACATAAAAATGTAACGGGGAAATTTCGTATTTCATACTCAAAACTTGGTCAAGGAAGTAAAGTCACATGACCAAGACATATTAGGAAATAATTTTCAATCATATTTTAAAAATAATATCAATGTTTTTAATAAATAAATTCAAGTAACTCCAAACTTAAAAATAGACTTTTTTTGAAATAATCAAAATGATTGTTTCCAAGAAGGTGGGTTGCATTAAGGGTTAGAAATTTGAATTTTCAATGTGTTTTCTCTAGTTTATAGTCTTCTTGAAACATAGAATAATTTGGATCGTGATATCGACATTGCAGCGTGTTCATATTTGACTAATTTTATGGACGTCTTAATTTATTGGGCAAGTTAGACTTTGTTACATTTGAATACATCTTTAAGCTAATTACTCGTGGAATATTTTAATGAAGAGTTTCGGGTTGTACCGAATTTTCGAAAAAAACTATTGTTGAAAATTACACGAGAAACTTAAACTATTTATTATTGGTCTTAATTAGACAATTAGTGCTTAACTAAAACAAATTGACTTATCATAAGAAATCCTCCTTATATGTTGGCATTGCATTTTTTTTCAATATTAATCACATAATTAATTAAGATTTTAATTTAGGTAGGAATTAGGCCGGTCGATACCAAATTATATCTAAATCTTCATGAAATAATATATAATACAGCAAATAGCAATATCGACCTCGAACTTGGAGGCTACTCTTTGCCCATAAAATCGCAACGAATATCCTCTCCATCCAAAACGATTAAGCCAATCACGTGATATGCACGTACTGACCCATGACCAATACGAGCTCGAGGTTTCCTTCGTAACTCCCAGAACTTCTTCGTAATGGACCCCTTCCATACCTCATTTGATAGAGAGTCTCAAAGTGGCTGTACTTCATTAAATTCCATCAATATCCTAATTTCATTCATTTAATATCTTTAATATCTATGTGCTGTCATTGAGATAAGAGATGTCGTTTCTAGTCTATATGTTTCTATATAAAAAATGACAGAAGGACAACAACCAAACTCCTTTGTGTTTCAATCCCCTAGTTTTCATCTACTTCGTCGAGGGCGAGGGTTTTGGTTGTTTTTTCTAAGATTATGACTCTGTTCTCGTCACCACGTGCCCAAAACGTGTTTGACTTAACGGTTAATAGACGTAACTATGAGATTTATTGAACTAAAAAATAAATTAAAGAGTATCTATTGTCACGATTCCCTAAATTCAAGGCATAGACTAGTTTTTTAATTGACAAAGTATATTATTTGTGTGATTCAAAGTTCAAACTAGGAAGGACTTCATCAAACTAAACAACACAACAATAAATAAAAAAAGAAGAAGAATATAGTATGAACAATAATTGCATAAAATATATAGAAATTCTTACCAAACCTAACCTAGTTAAATAATTTAAGCATTGATGGTCAACAAGACTTGTCATGGTGCCAACAGCCAAATTCCAAATATTAAATAATATACTATAACAAATACGTGTAGAGAGATAAATTACTCGCGACAAATACACTGACGAAAGATCGTACATTATAATAATACAATGTTTTTCAAGTCAGATGCAGATCGTTTGAAACGTAGAACTAAAGTACTCGTTACGAATAGGTTTATACGTGTTGGTTCGATGGTCGAAACCGAAGTTCTTAACAGTTCAATCCACACTAAATGGTACATAGGTTAGATATTTTTAGTAGAAGATGACGTCATATTTAAATAAAATAGAGTATGAAATTTAAATAAATAAAATATTAATCAAATAAAGGCAGCTTGACCAAGAGCGAGTTAATGTGAAATGGGACAATGACTAAGACTACGTAAAGAGTTGATTTCTAGAATACCGTCGTCATGGCGCTAATGACTAATCTACCCTTTTTCTATTTTTGCTCATTGCCGAAAATACCCCTTGTTGTTTCTCTCTCTAGATTTTTTGATCAAAAAAAGGTTAATTTCTCCAATCAAATGATAACGTGGGAGATGGGTCTGTTTTCGTGGACATTTTAACTAAAGATTCAACTTGACGAAGTATGTTTATCGAAAGAAAATCACCACCTCGACGGGTCTCGTTTTTCGCTACCTAAGCTTTTTGACTCGAGATCTGTATCGATTGTTCTTTAATAGTTTCACTCGATGAAGAGTCTCCAAATGAGTAAAAAAACTACTTCGCGATAACAGTGCGTCAATTGTTGATTGAAAAAAAAAGTAACTCTCGTATTGACTAAGGTTAAAAAATTAAAATATTCGCGGGACATAAGTCGATAAACCCTAAACGAAACTATTTAATGTAATTTATCTATTGAGTTATGGGTGGATAATTTCTTTTTTAACAATTTCATCAATAAATTTAGAATATCAAGAAAAATTAAACTACCATTTATGGTTAAATACGAGTAAAATTAATTAAATGCGTTTTCTATAATCATACCTTAACAAAAATCCACGTAAATTCCCAAAAATAATTCTTTTTTTGTTGGGATTAATTAACCATATTTATCTTCTAATAAAGATGAGATTAATGCTGCTACTAATAATTACCCAACAAGCTAATTCAACATATCTAATTAATGCGTTGAATTTTCAGAAAAAAAAAACTTATTTTAATTTTTTTAAATTAATTACACCCTTATTAATATATGATTTATTAATTTTATTTAAAAATATTGATGTGTAATTATTCCGAATAGGTTGAAAAAAGAAGCTTCTGAGATTAATCCCTTAATTTCGTGGATGTTTCGTTTGATTTTTTTTAATAATTTGGAGAATTGACATTTTTGACCGTTCTATGTCCAAAATACCACGAATAGTGGCACCATTGTAATAACGAGGAATAATAAGGGTATTTTCTGAGGAATGCCCTCGACCACTGCATAAAACCCCGCCATTTCAACGTCCTTGACAGTTTATGCTTGTTCCATTCTCACTAAAACCAGAGGAGAGAGGGAGAGGGAGGGAGAGAGAGAGAGAGAGAGAGAGAGAGAGAGGATGAATTTGCAGAGTGGATTTCCTCTGCTGCTTCAGCAATTCAATGCGCTTTTCAAGAAAAACTTCTTGCTCGCATGGAGAAAAAAGAGGGCGACCTTTCTGCAACTCTTCTCGTCCTTGTTCTTCATTTTTCTCATCTTCTGCATTCAGAAGGCGATCGAGGCTCGATTCAGTACCTCCACGGCCTATAAAACCGTTCGCGATCCAGAACCCTTGTTTAATCTGCCGATTCCGCCATGCGAGGAGAAGTTCTACACTAAGCTTCCTTGCTATGATTTTCTTTATAGCGATGGTGGTAGCTCCAGGATTCGTAGTATAGTTGATTCTATCATGAGAAATAATCCCGGAAGGCAGATTCCCTCGAATAAGGTACCTGATGGCGATTATTTCAATTTCCTTATGTTTGTTTTCTGAGAAAGCGAGGAAAGGAAAATTTGAATGATCTAGACTTAATTTGACTCTGTTGTATTTTCAATGAAAATGGTAAAATCTTGAATTCCTTTTTGAGTAAGGACAACGCTGTGATTAATCGACACTTCAAGAGTATTCCTCGTTGTGTGCTTCAGCTTTTACGCTTTTGTGGATATCACTCTGTCTGGCTGCAAGAATGTTCATTGAAATCCAAGCTCTTAGTTTTGACTGAAATCTTTCATTAATAACACGAAGAATTAGATGCAAGCGTTTTTTTTACCTGACAAATCTGTCATTTGTTCAGCATTTGAGTTCTGTTTGACTGCTTGAAATGAATGAAGTTTTGGAAATTTGCTCATTTTTTTAAGGAATTTGTACAAAATATATTAAACTGTGATTTTAATGGCACTATTATCCTAAAGGAGATTACATGAGAAGTTTTTCAATTCTGATAGCATATATCCTGCCATTCTTGGTGCAGGTTATGAATTTTACAACTGCTGCCGAAGTAGATCAATGGCTTTTTAGAAATCCTATGCAATGCCCTGGGGCTCTTCATTTTACAGAAATAAATTCTACTGTCATTAGTTATGGTGTCCAGACTAATTCAACTCCTGTTGCAAAGCGAGGGCATTATGAAGACCCCACATTTAAATTTCAAGTTCCATTGCAGCTCGCTGCAGAGAGAGAAATTGCTCGAGCTCTGATTGGGGGTAATAAGTTCATATTCATGATGATTTTAAAAAATTTACTTGTATATTTTGAAGTTGCATAATTTTTTTTTTAATCCTGTGTGAGGTTCATCGTTGAAATAAATATGACTTCTTTCTTGTGCAGTTTCAAATTTTAACTGGTCTGTTGGTTTTAAGGAGTTTGCACACCCTCCTGTAGAAGTTTTCTCTGCAGTGAGTGTTGTGGGACCTACCTTTTTCCTCGCAATCGCCATGTTTGGCTTCGTTCTTCAAATCAGTTCATTAATTACAGAAAAAGAGCTTAAACTTCGTCAGGTATATAAATGCTCCATGTCTACCTTTTTCTTTATGCAGATTTTTGTTTTTATAGATTAATCATTCTTTAATGGGCAATCTCTGTTTCTTTTTCTTTTTTTTCTTCAGGCGATGACAATGATGGGTTTGTATGACACTGCATATTGGCTTTCATGGCTCACTTGGGAGGGAATTATTACACTCATTTCAGCATTATTCACAGTTCTTTTTGGAATGATGTTTCAGTTCGATTTTTTCTTGAATAATGATTTCGGGATCGTGTTCCTCCTGTTCTTCCTCTTCCAGCTAAATATGGTGAGACTATTTAATGCTACCTTAGTAGTTTATGATTTTAACTTGGAGTTTCTTGGTTGTTGTTAACCCGTTAACCTTGTTTTCTTATGGGCTAGATTGGATTTGCCTTCATGTTGTCAGCCTTTATTAGCAAGTCATCTTCATCCACTACTGTCGGTTTCTCCATATTTATTGTTGGCTTTCTTACTCAGGTAAGGATTTCCATTTGTTTAATCGCTTAGTAATTATCTTTATACAGTTCAATAACGATTTTATATTTATACAGCTTGTTACATTATTTGGATTCCCCTACTCAGACGGCTTTGGAAAACTTTTCCAAATTCTCTGGTCATTGTTCCCTCCTAATCTTCTTGCTGAAGCATTAAACCTGCTTTCTGGTGCTACTTCCACGCCTGGAGATCCCGGGATAAGCTGGAGTAAACGCGCAGAATGTGCACCAAATGATGACGAGTGTGTCCTCACAATGGTAATAGAAAATATTCCATTTTATGGTCATGTAATACATTGTTGCTGCGCTTCCCGGCTAATTTTATCTTTATTTACATTTTGTACCCTTCCCTCACCAGAATGATATCTACATTTGGCTCCTGGTGACATTTATTGTTTGGTTCCTTTTGGCTATCTACTTCGACAACATTATCCCAAATGCAGCTGGTGTGAGAAAATCGTGCTTCTATTTCTTAAACCTGGGATATTGGACAGGGAAAGGTGGAGGCAAGGTGGAAGGTATCTATATTTGAAATGAGTTCAAATTTGTAATTTGCATATGTCCGAGTTATTCTATTTCTCATTGGTTCTTTTCATTTCGATTGTAGAGGGAGGTGTTTGCAGTTGCAGTGGTTCTATTCCGAGGCAGGAACCCATTACTCCAGATGATGAAGATGTTCTTGAAGAGGAAAACATGGTAAAGAAACAATCCATGGAAGGAATAGTTGATTCAAATGTCGCAGTTCAAATACGTGGCCTTGCTAAGACATACGCTGCTACAAGCAAAGGGGGCTTCTGTTCCTGTTGCTGTGGCAAGAAGAGTCCACCTCACCATGCCGTCAGGGTAAGTCAAAAAAGAAGTCTTTCAACTTCCAATTTAGATTGACACATTCAAGTCAGTATAATTTTCACAACTTCTAAACGATTACAACTTTCAAAGATCTGTTAAACTGACCTTAGCTGGTGTATGCTTGTGCACAAGTCCCATTGATTTTTATTTCCAGGTTAACAGTTAAAAATTGAAATTCAATTTAAATTTTCAACTAACGTCAGGCAGTTCAGCTCATAAAAAGGAACTGTAAATAATTCTCGCCCACCTAATCTTAATATGCAAATGAATTTCAGGGTTTATGGGTGAATTTTGCAAAAGATCAGTTGTTTTGCCTTCTTGGACCAAATGGAGCTGGGAAAACCACTGCAATCAATTGTTTGACTGGCATTACACCAGTGACAGGCGGAGATGGTACTTATTTCTCGACAACTCTTTCTTTATTGTGAAGATTAATGAATGTATTTACATGAGTAATTACCTATGCAGCATTAATTTATGGATACTCTGTCCGGAGTTCTGTTGGGATGTCAAATATTCGAAGGATTATAGGTGTTTGTCCCCAGGTGTATATCTTTCTCTCCCTTTCTTCTCTCTATTAAAAACCATTTAGACAGTCGAATAACTTTCATTTTGGATATCTTTATAGTTTGACATTCTCTGGGATGCATTATCGGGGCTAGAGCATCTCCACCTTTTTGCTAGTATCAAAGGCCTCCCACCGTCATCTATAAAATCGGTATGTCAACGTGTGATAGAAAATAGTTTCTCGGCGTCATACTTCTTTGCTAGGCTTGTTAGCAATACCAAACAGAAGATTTTTTTGTCTAATAAAATTATGAGTTTCATTCAGTTAGACAACCATTTTAAACTATTTTTTTCTTTTCTGGAGTCTAACTTTTACGACTAAACAGGTCGCTGAGAAATCACTGGCCGAGGTTAAACTCACCCAAGCCACCAAGATGAGAGCTGGGAGTTACAGCGGAGGAATGAAACGCCGACTTAGTGTTGCAATAGCCCTTATTGGAGATCCAAAGTTAGTTATTTTAGATGAGCCGGTATGCAAAACGGAAATTATCTTCATTCATTTGTATTTACTTTACACTGTTTATCTGAACTGTCTGACTTTTTTATTTTTATTACTGCAGACAACAGGAATGGATCCAATAACTAGGAGGCATGTGTGGGACATTATAGATGCTGCTAAAAAAGGTCGTGCGATTGTTTTGACAACGCACTCAATGGAAGAAGCCGATATCTTGAGTGATCGGATAGGAATAATGGCAAAAGGGAGGCTTCGGTGCATTGGAACGTCCATCAGGTTGAAGTCTAGGTTCGGTACTGGCTTCATCGCAAATGTTAGCTTTGCTTCAGTCAATGGCGGACAAACTCCAAACCAAGATCCTATTTCCTCAAATAATCATGATGGAGTGAAACAATTCTTCAAATCAGTAAGTTCAACTGAAAACAGATAGAAATCTTTCCTGAAAATAAGTCTGTATCTGATCTTGGAAAGCTTTTACAGCGCTTGGATGTTGTACCCAAAGAGGAGAACAAAGCATTCTTGACTTATATCATTCCTCACGATAGAGAGCGGCTTCTAACGGTAAACATCTCCAACGTGACAACTCATGATGAAAATGGATTCATATTAGCCTCCTAAAAGCATATTTATTCGCTCATGGAACTTGTTGATGAACAGAAATTTTTTGAGGATCTTGAAGAGAGAGCAAAAGAATTTGGCATAGCTGACATCCAACTTGGTCTCACCACTCTTGAAGAAGTTTTCTTGAACATTGCAAAACAAGCAGAGCTTGAAATTGCGGAAGCAGAAGGAACAATGGTGACTCTCACCTTAAACACCTCCGGGACGTCTGTCCAGGCAAGTATAGCTTTCTTATGATTAGTGAGTAATTTTGTATTGAACCTTCAATTAAGCTTTTACAGATATCTTCCATGCTATATCATTCGTGAAGTTTTGAATTAATGAAATTTTCACTCTCTCTCTCTCTCTCTCTCTCCTCCAGATTCCTGTGGGAGCTAGATTTGTTGGGATTCCAGGAACAGAGACTGCAGAGAATCCAAGAGGGATAATGGTGGAAGTTTACTGGGAGCAAGATGATTCAGGAGCTCTTTGCATTTCTGGCCACTCCAATGAAGTTCCAGTACAGCCTAATTTCCAGCCAAATCCATCTCTGAGAGCTGCTTCTCTAAGATCCTCTTCCCAGAGAAATAATATCCTCCGCTTCGGCCAAGCAGGAGGCCCGGTTAACGGTATCGTATTCACCCCAGAACACATCGATGCATCGCTTTTTCGTTGATACTTCTTTTTTTTCTTTTAAAACATCCCATTCCTAGACATGTTTGTTAGTGATATAAATATACCTATATTCTTTGTGTTTCATAAATAAATGTTATTCATTTGTAGTCGTGATGTTACCTGAGATTCTCAGAATGTTTAGTGCAAAACTTTCTACCTTTCAAACTAAAATTAGTTGAAGTACGAAGGAATGAATGCAAGAAAAGAGAAGGGCTCAAAGTATGCTCCAATCTACAATCTATTTTCATCCTATACTTATAGTTAAAGAGTATGGTAATCTACTTGTAATTTTCCAGCCTTCAAACTGCAAGGATTTAGCAGCCACAGTGATTGAGGAAATAGTTGATAGGATAGCATTCCAAATGATAATATTCAAGCACAAGAAGCTGTCTTTAGCAGAAAATAAGATTAGAATAATATGTGATTATAGAAAACAATCATAAAAACCTATGATGTACATTCACTCCCACTCCCACACCCACATGAACGTCTTAGTACCAGAACCAGGCAGACCCCTCAGCTAAATTCCTCCTGCAAATCGTTTTACCTTCTCCAGTCTGCTTGTATTACCTTTGCTAAAAACATCAAAAAGACAGAAATGGATGTAAGTTAGAAATAATGCATGCATGTTTTTAAGGTTTCAATCCAAACAGCGTGGGAATTAACGTAAGAGGAAGGAAAAAACCAAGTCTGATGATAAAAATATTGTGATATAAGCATCTACCAGCTGGTCAAACAAGAATGAGTTGGTATAAAGGTCTAAAATTTATGAAATCAGGGGATAAAAAAGACCAAACTTTTCATACCATTTCCATCCCTTGAAGGAAGATGAGACTTGTTTTTATGTCTGCTCTTGCCACCGGTTTGAACCAGTCTTTGGGTCCTTGGAGATTGCGAGCTGATTTTGCCATTAGTTGACGATGGAAGAGAATGACGTCGAACAATATTATTATTCTTTTCAGTATCTTGTTCCAACCTGGGTGATCCTTGTGCTCTTAGCTTTGCCTTTGCAGATTCAGTAGCTGCCATGTAACTCGGTAAATTGGGACTATTTTGCAACCCATTTTCTGCTAGCTTTGCCGGAGTCAAGACTTTCTTGCTAGATTTCTGATTCTCACCATTCATCGAATCTTCCTTGTGGCTCAATTCCCCATTCATGACTGAAATATTCCCATCGTTACTGTGGTTCTCTGTCAAAACCTTCGTCTCGAGAGCATCTTCTTCGGGAGTGATTTGATCTTTATCGTTGTTCTCTTCCAAAGGCTTTAAATCTGCCACAACTTGATCATTGAGAATCTCTTCCATCACTAGTGGCTCGTGCTTCATTTCTTCATTAGACACATTGGATATTACTAGTGTCGCTTTCTTCATTTTTTCATTAAAGTTATTCGCAGCGCTTTCGAAAAGCTCACTGCCAGAAGCACCAGGACTCTTCTCTGAAGTCTCCTTTTGCTTTTCGGTTACAGCTTCCATTTGTACAGAGTTCTCCGGTATAGAACTATGAACCTTCCTTAAGCTCCGCTTAACTTTTTCGAGCTCACTTTGAGGATTTTCCTGCACCTGATCCACTGGATGGGCCGAAACTTTCCTGAGATTTCGTTTGGGTTTCTCGATTTCAGAGGACGTTGTGTCATTGTTAGCCCCAGGAAGTCTCCTTGTGCGCTTTGATCTGACAGATTGTGCTTCGGTAATTTGACCATTACCCTGCTTTTTCTGGGATTTGGGTTCGGCAACATTTTTTGGTCGGGGAAGTGGTTTCCAGAATTGGATCTTAGACCAGCGTTCCAACCAGCTAGAAACTGAATTTTGATCCTCGGTATCATAATGGATCTGAAGAGGCTTTGCATTCGGAGATGACGCAACCAACTGAAAAAAAAAAAAAAAAAAAAACAATCACAAACCCCCCCAAAAAAAGAAAACGAGAAAGACAACATAAATGAGTTCTCTAAACGAGACAACATTAATTTCACTATCAGTAAATGGGTTTATAGTTCTAAGTCTTTTAGCATTTATCCATTAAGTTTGGTTCTCTCTGACCGGAGAGAAATTGTTGTACTCTTAGAAGTATTTTTCGATACAGATGAAACTCTACCTGCAATGATAAGTAGCTTAGTTTACCTTGAAAATAAAAATATTCGCCGAAAACTTTGCCATATGAGCGGAAAGGTTAACTTCAGCAGGATCAACTAATGGTTGTTCCTTATTGATAATACAGAGAGGGTAATAGTTAATGACAAATATGATCGATATATCTTCAAAAAAATCATAACCAGATGGAATTAATGTTAGTTACCATAGGCTTAACAACTATGCCTTTTCTTTTCACTTCATCAGAATGTCTCACGATCCTCCCCCGAATAACAGCTTGAAATTTAACAATTCTCAGCATACAGCTTAGCGTAGCAACAGCTTGCCTTCTAACCAAGTGCCCTCGTATAAGTGCCTGCAACCTTATAATACCTCTGAGGGCGCGAAGTGCCCGACGAGCCTTCACAGATTACATAGTGAGTTTGCATCAGTAAAAGTTAATATTCCATGGTAAAACAATTAGGAAGATGTAGAAAAGAAGTAAGCGAAATCGTTCAGCAGTATATATGTAGAACAGCCAAAAAAGGAAAATTCAACATTTGCCCACAAATCTCGATTCAGCTGCAGATAAAAGTGCATAATCATCCAATCATTACACAAGAAAATTAGTTAATTGTCATTATAAACACGTTTGTCTGACATAATAGAGCATCTACGTAAATCTACAGAACAATTTCATGACCACATTGCAATAGTTGTTCTCTTCCAGTTTGGGACACATTCATCTTCCCAAAAAGGAGAAAAATTTCATTTCAATCCAGCAAAATCGAGTATAACTTTCTTGTCAAAGGAACAGGGTTCAGCATTTGAAGCACTATCACAACAACAGCAATGCATTGAAAGAGATTTACCAATTTTATCAGTAAAAGAGAATTACCAAATAACCCTTAAAAGCAGCCTGAGCCTTAACTGCCGCTTTCTCGCGGCGAATTTTTTCATTATCAACAAGTGAATCTTCACATGTCGACCCTTGGATTTCTGAATCTTGATTTCCTGCATATCTCTCGTGTGATAAACTTGCAGCTTCATTGTTCTTTACACCCAACTTCCTTTCATTTTTATCAACGGCTGTATGAGAAAGCACAGGAGCATCCACAGCTGGAACAACTTCTGAGTCCTTGGCAGAAACCAATACTTGTTTCTCATTTGTATATTTCTACTCAAAGATATCACAAATACTTTTATTTTAGTGAATAAAAGACAATATAATGTTCTTTCGCAGAAATAATATTGACAAATGAGAGTACAATTTCATAATGCATGTAATTCTTTGATACAACAACACATATACGTGCGTTTTACTGCATATTCAGTTGAACGTCGTGAATATGTTCGGAATATGATCATGTGTAGCTTTGCTCATTGTCATTAAGATGTTCCAATTACCAATTGCAAGATGTTTTGATATTGAAATAGATTTTCAAGTATCACCTCTCTGCCTTTGGAAATGTGAGATTTGGAAGACTTCTTTCCTAACAAAATGCCTTTGATCCATTTTGCCGGTGACTTCCCCATTGCAAAAGGTCAAACTTTTTCACCACAAGCAAATCGCTCTGTCTGCAAAGCAGTAAAAAAAATAAGTGTAAATACATGTAACATTCCTGAAATTTTTGTAAGCAAGAATAAAAAACAATAACAAACAGCAACTAAATAGGATCTTAGAATCCAATTTTGTCAATGCCCTTTTTGCAAATGCTCAACTAAATTTACTTCTCTCGGAACTATTTCTGATGTATTTTTTTTCAATATAGTAGGTTTTTTACATGATTATAGATATGTTATCCCATTGATGTCACGCATTATTATAAAGGAAGCTTAAGCATCAACATCAAAACTACATTTTTAAGACGGGTGGAGAGCAAAGTGAAAGCACAGGAGACTAGAAATCATTATAAAGCAGCCAGAAACAATAAATCAGTTATGTGCCACAACGAGTAAAATCATCAGCTAGCAAAAACAAGTGAGCAAAATCTTTTTTACCTCAAAAGACATGAAACATTTGTCTTCTGCACAAGTCAATGGGAGTTAGCTCGGTTTTACCCATACCAAAATGAAGTACGATTGATATTTTAACCCAGTGATGATATCTTAAAAAAACACATCCTGGAATTTACATTAGCATGGGAAGCAAAAATAAGAACATGCCCAAAAAAGGGTGAAAGAATTTGGCAACGAACTCATTCCATTAGACGTATAGAGAACTTTTCCAGAACACTTCATGCAATTATGGTCACTGGTAACTATAAAATAGTAAAAAGGGATTCCAGAAGCAAAAACAATGGCTCTACATTGCAAGATCTAAACAGTTAACAAATACTATATACTTGAAGAAGCAACAAAGAAACCGAAAACAAACCCATGATTCAAAAATCGCAAAACTGAACCAAATGAGCATCAACTCCACCAGATCTGAAACTTACCACCCAAATGCACAATTTCAAAGCGTCTAATCTACAAATCCTGCAAACCAAAATCCCAAAAAACCATCCAAATTTCAGGCAGAACAGATTGAAGACAGTGAAACAGAGCGAAAGAAAGAGGTGAACAAAAAGAGGGTGAATGAAAATGAAGCATACCCAGAAGTTGAGAGAGAGTGAGCTTGCAAACATTGGGAAAAGAGACCCGAAAAACTCCATTGATATTCAGTAGTTTACTCTGCTAGGCTGGAAGAACCAACCAAAAAAATAAGAGATATCAGAGATTCAAAATGTTAAAATATCAGAAAAATAGTAAGACAACAACTTACACCCAAAACCACACTAAACAGTTCGAAACTCTCATATAAACCGTCCGATTAAAATACTTTTTTAAGTTGACGTAAAGCAACGTCCAATAGCGAAGTCTTATGGTGAGGGCGAGAACATTGGAAAATATTTGATAGAGTGCGATGGGAAGTGGTACCGATAACTGGTAAGGACAGTTTCTTCAAAACCACGCAATGCGAAATTACTTTTCTATCCTTAAATCTTCGACAATAAAGCCACGCGCGAAAGCGCGTTTCGTCCCAAAAACAACCGTCAACGGTGTCGTACGTTGTAGGCGCGTGATTAGTGGGTGGTCTTGACGTGGAAATATGAAAAATGGCTGCATTGCGTGTGAAACGTCGGCCGGCTGTCACCGGAGGTCAACTGTTCGGTTGGTCCGTCACAATTGCTCTGTCGTTAATTTAATATAAAGAATCCATGCTAGGTGATGGTTCAGATATTGATTTTTACAATTATTAAATTAAAAATAATTAAATGTAGTTATTAATTGTACTAATCAATATTTGTTACGTCATGATGTTGAATTAGAGAGTAAATATAATATTATTATTATTAAATTATTTATAGCAGTATACGTTCGTGGGTACGTAAAATTTTTGTATTCTTCGTCTATTTCGATATCTATTTTCATTTATCTATGGATTCTCGAGTTCTCTCCCCATAAGGAAGTGGAGTCATGTATTCTAATCATGTTATGATATCCGCGAGCACTGTACATCTTTCTTAGATGAGAACACGCAGACGCAGCGGTGCCTCTAAGCGGAGTGAAACAAGAAAAACAAGCATGCTTTTCTTATACGTTAGACGATGCCACCTCCCATTTGACTTGAGTCCACCCGGCATAACCGCATCGCATTTCAACCACCCCTCAAATCACAAGTGTGGCTAACTTGCCTCTCCGGGATGAGAACCCATGATTTGATCTGCTAGCTTGAATGCCTGGATCATGCCGAGAAGACTCGGTTTTATAGTTTACACACTTTTGTCTTACCTCTTCTTACTGCCGTATTTATGTTAATGCACTTCTCAATGATCGTAAGTAAGGCATTTCGGGTCCGTTATAGCGAATATAAATCATAGAGATTTCTCATCAGTTATTTATTATTGGGGGGAGAAAGAATAGTATTTCATTGCTACAAATATGTATTATTGAAAAAATAAGACATGTATTTGGATATTTTCCTTCAGTATAAGTGGATAATTCTGTTCGAATTTTGTGACCTAAATTTTATATTGACCTAACTCGGGTCATATTATCAATTTTGATTTTAGAATTTTCATTTTTGTCATGATGCTCATAATTTCTCTCTAGACCTCGCTGTTGTTGAAGTTCCATCTATAAATAGATAAAACTTTGGTTAGTTTATACGAGTTTTTAAAAGTAAAGGAGCAATACCAATCATCTTGAGAAAAAAAGAAATTGGTTCTTTATTTTACTTCAACCTAAGAAAAATTGAGTATTGGATACAAATTATAGCATTGTATGTTTGAGTTGTAAAATTCAGTTGTACGGGATTTTTAGTTAATGGAATTCTCGTATACTTTTGATTTTTTTTCTCGTTATGATTTTTCACGCTAAATCTAGACGTGCGAATTTCATATTTTCTTTTGAGTTTATTGTTTGAATTAGAGCAAGTTCTTTCAAAGAAATGTTCTTTTTTTATTATATTAAAAAAAACCAGAAATATTAATAGTATTTTGCATTGCTAACAAGAAATAATTAAAATAACATTAAACCGATTGAAGAATTTAATTACAGTTCAATTTGCTCAAAAGATTTGACGAGAACCCACCTTCTTTTGGCTTGGTTACAGAAAACAACGGCTCCTCTTGCCACTTAAATCTCTGGCCAACGCCATTACTGTTATCAGACTCGATAAACAAGGAGAGTGCGGCTTTTAAAGCAGATTGAAAGTTTGGGTCTGCAGTTAGTGCCTTTGTCGCTGCGGAAACTGCGTCTGGTGAAGCTTGTTGAGCAGAAGGAGCTGCATCAATGGCGGAACTGTTCTTCAGGGTCTGATAGATATTATCTTGCAGAAGCTTCCCTGCGTAATCAATGGTTCCTGTTTGGTAGCCATTGCTATAGTCCCCGTTCCTCCATGATCCAAAGTTAAGGCTAGAAGAGTTTCTCTGAGAAAAGCTCAAAGAAGAAGAAGAAGAAGAAGAAGAAGGGTTTGAAGAAGTGAGGTCTAAGGTGATTGTTGGGTGAGAAGAAGAAGAAGGAGAAGAAGAGAGAGAAGGTCTGTGGTTTGTGAGATCAGAGAGATGAAAGTTTAGTCCGTACGGATTGGAAATGGAAGATGAGGATGAACCAGAGAGGAGCATTGAAGCAGCAGCAGAAGTGGTGGAAGCCATGGCAGTGGCTGAAGGAAGAAGATGATGGTTGTGGTTTCCTTCGTAGGTTGTTGTTAAAATTCTCATGTCTTCTGCACATCTTTGCACCTGAACACTATACCATATTAACAAAATTATTTATGAAATAATACACCAATATCCCTGAAAATTCAAAAGAGGGCACAATCCCGACACAATCTCACGTCATCTGAGAGAGATAAAAATAAGTAGTTTACGCATTCTAAAGTAAACCTCGATGATAAAATCAAGCGGAATTGAGATAAAATCAAATAATATATTTTCTAGGGGTGGACAGATTAGGATCGGAACTGCAGTTGGAACCGAAATCGGAGGTTTTGGTCCCGATTGCGTATGTTGAAGAGAAGTAGACTAAGGCTCGGTTCATGATTTTTTATGCAAAAAAAAAAAACCATTAGAACCAAACCAAACCGTAGATAAAAAAATTCAACCTAAATTTGATTCAAACTCAGTTCCCTTCAGAATATAACTTATAAGTTGACATTAACTTTACCAAAACAACAAACCCTAATAAATTTGGGATAAAATCAACCTTAATTGTATATCTTTTAATAGTACTAATTTTTATTTTTATTTTACAACTGAATCAGAGCTTAACTGTATCTCACAGTTCGATTCCGATTATCCACAATTCATGTTCTTGTTATAAATTTGAGAACCGGCAATTCACGATTTGATTTAGTTCTGCTCAAATCTTGATCAAATTAAACCGTGTTCACCACCAATTATACTAGCGGTGTCAAGATTTCCACAAAGCGCACTTGTTTAAAAGAGCTTTAAAAACTCTTACCTTCTTAGCTCGTAAGGAATTAGCATCGGGTGTAATAGGCTCGAGATGCCCTTGATTACGTGCAAAAAAAAACGAGAATTTATGTTGGCGAAAAAAAAAATACCTGTTTTCGAACCGGACAAGTTAGTGATCCGGTGCAGCGGTAATAAGCTCTAGGGCATGGATTCCCTTTTGCAATTTTCTGCCCATATTTCCTCCATTGACACCCATCATTCATCTGTTCACATAATATTAAGCTTAATTAGAAATATTTAATCATTTGTTTAGGAATAATGAACATTGATTAGGGTTTTTAACTAACCGTGGGAGTCTCACATCTAGCTCTCACAGAAACCCTAGCTTTTTTTGGAGGATTTGTTATGGAAATTTCATTTTCTTCTTCGCTCGATCTCGTCGTCTTTGAAACTTTACTCGGTGGCCATGTCTCGGCAGTTTCGACTCCTTACGCTCTTCCAAATACTTTCCATTGCTTTTGCTCGGTTTTAAAGAAGCTTCGAATAAGTTTGATTCGAGTCCGACACTTAACCCTAATTCCATTTCTCCGCTCTTTGATTTCGGTTTTGTAGGGTTCTTCGGAATGATCCGAGACTCAGCGAAACGAGCTCCGATTCGTTAGTTTCTCGATCCATCTTGTTCGTTTCGGCACTTTTCATCCCGTCTTTAAATTGGCTGCAGATTTTCGTTTGAAGAATCTCGCTGTCTCTCTTGATTCTATCAATGCACGTCTTTAGCCTTTGATTTTCTTCTCTAACCTCATCCATTTCAGCTCTGATGAACTGAAGATTAGCACGTTCCTACATATACAAAAACCTTAATTACTGACTAATCGGCGATTAAGAACAGATTCCTTACCTCAAATCCAAAAATTTCAGTCGTATAAATCTAACCTGATCTTTTCGACATGCAGAAGATTCAACTACGTAAGGCTCCATGGAGATCTTCTCTATTTCAGTGAAAAATGGAACCTGTTCATACACAGTCTTAGATTCAGAGCCCCATAACAAAATCATAAACACGAGAATCAAATTCAAAGAAATTAATGAAAATTAATTAAGATTAATGTTTTCAGATCATAATATAACGTAGTTAAATCAAGGAGAAGAAGGAAAATAAAACAAAAACTAAAACCTTGATTATGAGTGAATTAAGAGAATTCTGGTATGAGATTTAAGGAGGGATAAGCCTAATTAACAAACATGAAGATCAAACACAGATCAAACCAGTAAACAGGAAGAAACGTATATGAAGAAG
Source organism: Begonia masoniana (assembly GCA_022432975.1). Classification (NCBI taxonomy): domain Eukaryota; kingdom Viridiplantae; phylum Streptophyta; class Magnoliopsida; order Cucurbitales; family Begoniaceae; genus Begonia; species Begonia masoniana. The sequence continues at coordinate 2,271,052 of CM039507.1, forward strand.
AGTTTGACTTTTTCTGTCATTTTTGTCTTTCAAAGCCTCAAATTTTGGTTTTTGTTCTTGACTTTTAAGAGCAGTTTTGAGAATCATTAAGATTTCTCTTCTTAGATCTTGCCTTTCACTCATCTCTATTTAGATCTTTTGAAATTACAGTGAAGAAGAGATTTTAAAAAACACCCTTAAAAAAAAGCTTCACCTTCAAAACAAAATCACGTCGGCTGCTTTCAGCAATCGTCTTCTCCTCCACGGCTAAACGCGACCTCCATTAAAAGCTCTTGTTCTTAACTTTTCCTACGCTCCTGCAAGCTTTTTCTTCCCTCATCAATGGCCGCTCTTACTTTCTTATATAGGCCAGTGGCTTTGCCTTTGACTTTCTCTTTAAAGACAAATGTTCAAACCCCACCCCTCTTGCTCTTCTAAATGTCAAACCCCAGCCCAAAAATCTCACTGCAACTTTCCTGTTTTTAAATAGAAAAAAGAAGAATTCAACTTCAAGATTCCTGACAATCATTTAAAATGACAGAAGAGAGACAGAGAGAGAGAGTTTCGAGCCGGGAAGTTCGGATTATACGTAAAGATTACTGCCTTCGTTGAAGTTTCATGCAGTCGTCATAACAAAAGTCTGACATGCAGACTTATTCTTAGTCAAATGTTTAGCCACAGCGGTGCCATCACCGGTGACCTAATTTTCTTCCTGCACGTTTTTTTAATAATAGACGAAGTAGATGATAGTGGAAACTATAAAATTTATTAACGTGAATAGTCAATAATTCTTCCATTTTCACATTAATTGTTGCCGAATAATAAGATATTATCCGCTTTCGGCCGAACCCCACAAGACTTTGTTCTTCGTTTCATATTCAAAATGCGTTTTACTAGCTAAAATATGCAACACGACATGTATAAAATCTTCTCAAATCACAAATTTTTAATGTAGAATTGCAGTCACTTTTTTTTTTGTCTTAATCTCCAACAAACCTTGACAGAGATGGGACACCACGACATCTTGTTTTTTATTTGAAATTATTTAGCCTCGAATTTCATTTTAATTTTTCACCCTAAATCTCAAAATCAATAATATTAGAAAAACAGAATAAATAAGACAGAATTACGTAAGAAAATATTTTAAAGTTATGATAATTTGTTTAGATATAATTAAAAGGTAGACATAATTCATTGAAGAACGAGTTTTAAGTTAAAATTTATATTTTAGATGTTTCAAGAAATATTAAAAATTTTATATCTATGTTTTCGGGTGGACTTCAGCCTGAAGTCTTCAAGGGAAGAACTTTCTTTACCTAATAGAGAAACCGAGAAAGAAAATGAAGAAGAACTAAAAATAGATTAATTATAATTTGGAAAATTACCAAATTCAACCACGAACTATACCATTTTTCCGATTCCAACCACGAACTACAATTTTTAACAATTCAAACCATAACCTTTTGGAAATCTGCCAAAAACGACCACGCCGGACGGACGGCTTTCGTTTGCGTCCGTCTCCACGTTTTTTTGCCCAAACCCGGACGGACGGAATAAACCTGCGTCCGTCCCCACTGTGGCGTTCAATCAAAATCTGCCACGTAGCCGCCACGTAGCCCGTTCGGACTCTGTATTTCCCGTCCGTCCGGGTTAACTTAAAACTATCCCGGACGGACGGTATAATTTCCCGTCCGTCCGGGTCAGCGATTAAAATCGCTGTTCAAAGCGAAGACGGGTTTTGCACAGTTGCCGGTTGCCGGAATCCGTTTTCTCTCGACGCTCTAAATTTTTTTGTGCGATTCTCAAGCGAAAAACGCATCAGGTAATATCTTACTCCTTTTGTAGTAGTTTAGTTTACATTTTTACGTTTAGAACGCAAAAATCCGAGCCCTAGGTCAAAATCGCCCTTTTAGATGCACCCGGACGGACGCGATTTTAAGCCGTCCGTCCTGGTAATAACCCGGACGAACTCGATTTTAATCCGTCCGTCCTGGTCATAACCCGGACGGACATACCAATATTGAGTCCGTCCGGGTTATGGCTGTGAAGGCCGAGTTTGACCGGGCTCTGATTTTCGCCACTGTTCGAGTTATTGTGGCTAATCTTGGAGACTTTCTAATTTGCAGACTTTACGAAAATGGCAGATAAAATTGCTTATAAACGAAAGAAGGATTCGACGTCACAAGGTGGACCTTCAAAGCGGCCGACGATGTCACAGCCATCTCCATTGCCTTCACAGCCACCTCCAACTCCACGGGCCTTACAGCCACGTCCACCGGCCCCACAGTCAGTTTCACGGGCCTCAGAGCCACATCCACGTGCTCCACAGGCACCTCCAAGGGCCTCACAGCCACCGCTCAGCTCCTCTGCTCCCAGTTCCTCACAGCCAGCTTCATCGGCCTCACAATCGAAGGACTTTCGCAGTCAACATTGTCGAGAGCAATATCAGCTGGATATAGTACACCGAAAGGTGTCGTTGACGAAGATGGTGGACTTTACAGGTTGAGTCAATTATTTTACAAATTGTTTCTACAATATTTCGTTGAACTTGTCTCATGCATTTGTTATTTAAAATTTTCAGGATGGGAGTCTTTGGAGATAAAAGAAATGTTTGACAGGATCGGACTTCAAGGACTCTACACCATTTGGGGAGTCAGCTGTGAAAAAATGGTTCGCCTATTCTATGCGAACATGAGATATTCAGTGAGGTCGGGAGTTATAAAGACTTATATAATGGGTGAGGAGTATGAAGTGACGCCACAGGTTGTGAATGAGGTGCTTGGCTTTCACGCAGAATGGGCAGAAAAGTACTACCATTCCCAGAAAAAATTGCCCATGCTCGCCACAGCGGAGGGAACATCGTTCATTAGACAGATTCATCGGAACGCTGATATTGTGGACATCGTGAAGCTAGGAGCAAGAGATTTGAATGTGAAAGCTCGCGTCATCCATAACCTTATAGCACACACCATTCTACCGCGCGTTGGACATAGAGATCATGTTAGCTACATGTGTCTCTATGTCATGGAGAAATTGTATAGCGGTAACTTCTTCAACCCCGGCTATGTGATTCTGAGTCACATTAATGAGATCTCACGCACACGGACCAAGAACCTCGCGTACACTGTCTTGATTCAGAAGATTATTGAGCATTTTCAGATTCAGTTACCGCGAGGGGCACAGACTATACCACAGCGGCCCGCGGATGCATTCGGCAGGCTGCATTTGGTGAAGATGGGGCTGCATGAGGTCGACGGAAGGTGGACGGAGGGGAATGATGTTCGGCCCCCTCCTGTGCTGCAACACCCTCGTCGAGGGCAACTCCCCCCTCAGATCGTGCCTCCCACGGATATGGCTTCTATTAGGACGCTGATAGAGACTGTTCGAACAGAGGTGGAGTCTGTTCGAACGGAGGTGCAGACTGTTCGATCAGAGGCAGCGTCGGGTCGAGCAAACATTATGCAGTAACTCACAGATATGATGTCATACCACAGAGAGACTAGACGGATCTTGCAGGAATGGATGGAGGCCCATTCCTTTGATCCTGATGATCTTGGGAGAGCTGATGCTGATGGTGACGATGATGAGGTACTCCTGGCCGGGGGTGGAGATAACGAGGATGTGCTGCCGGGGGCTGGAGATGACGAGGCTGTGCTGCCGGGGACTGGAGATGACGATGCTGCCCAAGCTTCGGTATATTTGAACATATTTTTCTCATTATTAATTACACTTCAACTCATTACAATCTAACTTTCTTTTATTACGTGCAGAGAGGGGACGACCGAGGGCGATGCACAGAGACAGAGAATTTTTTTTTGTAAACTTTGATGATGTACTGTATTTGGATGATGAAAATTTGTAGTACTTGTAGTTGGATATTCATTAACTTGATGCACATTAGTTATATTTATTTTTGTTGGATGCAATTGATGTTTGAGGCAAAATACTGGAACTGTTTGGATATTCAAATATGCAGGATGATACTAGCTGTGGGGGAGACTAAAAACAAAGGAAACTCTGCCAAAATTTCTAATTTTTTTCTCACTTTAATTATAAAAGGGACATTACATATTCTGCGATTTTCCCTCTTATTTCACTCTGCATTTCTCCTTATTCTGTCGCAAGTGAAAGCAGCGTTGAAAAAACTTGAGGCAGTAGTGGTGGGAGTGACGTGAAACGACCTTCTCAATCTGTGGAAGTTTCGGACAAAGATATCCATCATTACGATGTACATCTTAATCTTTTCTATTAGATGCTTCATAGAAATGGTTTTAAAATACACGTAGGAACGGTATAATTTCTCATTATAAAATACAATTTGCTGTACAAACTATAAGATACATCAAATATGCATAAAATAAAGATAATCCGCTCTCCACCATCTGTATGTCATCGTCTTCCATCATTATCTCTCATGGCGTGTTTCTTCAAAGGCTATGAGCCTTCAAAGAAGACCGGGATATGGTACCGTGGACAAAAAGATAGTTGTCCGAGCGAATCATTTTCTCGTGGAAGTTTCGGACAAAGATATCCCTCATTCTCTCTCATGGCCGCTTTCCTCATTGCCTGTAGTAGATTCCTGCACGTATTGAGAGTTATATTATAACATAATAGCGATATTTTGTTTACGAGAATAATAGTAAAAATGTACCTGCGTCCCGCCAAGGGTTCGGAAACCCATAAATGTGTCACGCGAAGCAGAAGCACGTGAAGTGGATCCCCTCTCAGAACATGTGCGACTGTTATGCCCCTGACGTCCACATTTACGACACGTCATCGTACACTTCTTTTTAGAAGTCAGGACACGTGGACCACGAGAAGCGGTAGCAGGCTCATCGACATCGCGAATTCTTTTCTTCTTTGGCCTACCAGGTTGGGGCCTTCTCTGACCCGGAATGATTGGGGTCCTATTCTCTGGTTCTGGCCACATTTGTTGCCCATTAATGGGACGAATGAAGTGCGAATACATCTCCAGATATGTGTCCCGATGATAATATATATGAACATAATCTTCCATCGGCTTTCTCATCAAATTAATGCATGCAACGGCGTGAACACAAGGGATTCCAGAAATCTCCCACCCTCGACATGCGCACTCGCCTTCATTGAGGTCAACGATATATTGTTCGTCGCCGTTGCTAACCTGAAACAGTGCATAAACAAATTAAGTATGAACAAGTAGAACAAACTAAAAAGAACATATCAGTATGAACAAGTTGAACAAACCTGAAACAGTGCATTTCCCGCTAACTCAGCCCTCCAATCGTAAGCTGTCCCTTTCAGCCTCTCTAGCTTCTTCCTAATCTTAGGACACAGACAATCTTCTACCTTGAGCATCTCCTCGTGTTTTTTGACAATGCGTGTCATAAGGGTCTTTCGAATCATCTCGAACATCGTCAAAATCGGCATGTTTCGGGCCGGCAGAAGAACTGAATTGAAAGACTCACATAAATTATTCAAGCCCAAGTAACACTTGAGAATTGTCAAAAATGCATGACTGGCCCAAAATCTAGGTGGTGTTCGTCGAAGCCATGCATGGGCATCCTTATTGAGCTCATATACTTTCCTCATTGCTAGCTCAAAATATTCCCTTGTGGTTGCCCTTGCTGCATTCCACATCACATCTTTATACGATAAACCCGAAAATTTTCCTTTGTAGTTTGCATACAAATGCCTCTGGCAGAAACGGTGCTCGGCAAAACCAAATATCTCGTCCACAGCGTTCAACAATCCCTGCAATTTTAAAGAAAAACAGGCTCAGATTAAAACAATAACATCTGCCGATCCAAATAATAATAGTAATAACAGTATATACCTTCTGTCGATCCGACATAAATGTCCATCCTCGGCCTTCGTCAATCCCTAAGTCGTTTCGCAATATCTCCAAAAACCACTTCCACGAGACTTGGGATTCTGATTCCACGTTGGCAACAGCTATGAGATATATACCATTGTTGCCATCAATACTCACGGCCGTGAGTAATTGACCGGGGCAGGCTCCCTTTAGATGACATCCATCTAAACAAATAAGAGGTCTGCCCATATCCAACAAACCTGCTTTGCAAGCAGCCATACACATGTACATTCTTTTAAACATCATCTTCTCATTTCTATTCTCAACGACCAGGTCACCATCTATTACCAGTGTGCTACCTGGATTTGATCTTAATATTTCAGCTCCGTAAGAACGAAGTTTCTTCAGTTGTTCTTCGTTCCTCCCGAAATTAGCTTCTTTTGCTTGGGTTCTTCCTCTTCTCGCAAGGCTTGGCTTAATGTTAACTTTGTGTTCCCGCCTCACTGTCTCGATAATATCATTAATGGATCAGTCAGGTTGACTTTTGAACCTATCTGAATAAGTTGTTGCCAACCACTTTGCTGTAGTGTGCCGATTATCAAATACTCTTACGCAATTGTGTTCATCACAGTATGACTTTATTTGGAAGGTGGCCTCATTTTGCATGCCCGACGCATGCAGATGCTATTGACAATCTATTCCTTTACATTTTGCCGTCAATCTGTTCCTCCCACTTTTAACAATCTCGATATCATATCTTTTTTTCAAAGAATAGTCTCGTATTTCATTTCTAATGGCCTGCAAAGATTTATATTTTCTACTCAAAGCAAAATCACCAGAATCTGCAGCCCTTGTTTGTCTGCTTTGCACCTCGTCATCCTCAGAATTGAATGGTGTTCGTAGCTCATCGTCTAAGGTTTTTGAAATTGAACACACTTGTATTTCTCCATCACCCTCTAAGTGGTCAAATGCTTGAATATCACCGTACATGGGAGCGTCCTCCTCCATATACCAGTCTATGTTCGCAGACTCATTTACATCATCCAATCTCTCAGCCATTTGCGACAATTATCTGTAAAAAAATCAAAATTTTATTCAAGTCAAACAATATCCTATGAATTGAATACAAAATAGTTTTGACAATAATATAATTTCATATACACCCAATAAATGATCAGAAAAATTGAAAAAGACAAAAAAAAAACAAACTAAAAAAATTTGGTCTCGGCCGGACGGACGCATGTTTACGCGTCCGTCCGGGTATAATTAAATGAAGGTACCCGGACGGACGCATTTTTTTCGTGTCCGTCCGGGTTTTAATCAATGAAGCGACCCGGACAGACGCCTTTTTGCGCGTCCGTCCGTATTGAATAACCCGGACGGACGCTATATTTGCCCGTCCGTCCGATTGCCACATTTTTCCCATTTTTGAATTAGGGCTCGGATTGTCGCGTTATTTAGATTAAAACTTGAACTAAATAAATCAGAATTGACAAAGAAATTACCACAGACGCAAAATACAGAGGAAATCTACGAAAAATTTCAAATCTTCGAGTGGAAAGTCTAAGTCACCTCGAGTTTTTTTGTCTCCGGTGAAAAATCCAAATTCCCCTTTTTTCTGGTTTTCATATCGCTGACCCGGACGGACGGAAAATTATACAGTCCGTCCGGGATAGTTTTAAGTTAACCCGGACGGACGGGAAATACAGAGTCCGAACGGGCTACGTGGCGGCTACGTGGCAGATTTTGATTGAACGCCACAGTGGGGACGGACGCAGGTTTATTCCGTCCGTCCGGGTTTGGGCAAAAAAACGTGGGGACGGACGCAAACGAAAGCCGTCCGTCCGGCGTGGTCGTTTTTGGCAGATTTCCAAAAGGTTATGGTTTGAATTGTTAAAAATTGTAGTTCGTGGTTGGAATCGGAAAAATGGTATAGTTCGTGGTTGAATTTGGTAATTTCCCTTATAATTTATTTGTTTGCTTTTTGTTTCAAGAAATTCAGTGAGAACTAAAAATGGCTTTTGACAATTTTATTTATTTATTATTTGTTAAGTTTTGTTGAAGAAAACTTATGGCACACAAATTGAGACCCGTCCCACATTTTAGTAAAATTCTTTAAAGAAATAATAAAACTTTAATTATTAATATTTTGGAAAATTACAATTTAAACAAGGTTGTCATTTGAACTTTAATTTTTTTTTTTCTACAAATCAAATCTCAACTTGAGAAAGGAGAACTCTAATGCCTTACAATAGACAAAGAAACAAGCTCACGTGCGGAGGACATACAAAAATTAACGGGAATAATAACAATAGCATGTGATATGTTGATATTTGCTTTGTCGAAAAAATAAGTTAGGGTTTAAATTATTAATGATCTCAAACGTTAGGGTCAAATTGTACCATTCTCTTAATCTTAATTAGTCCAATAATAGACTTCATTTTTTTAGATAATATTATTTGAAAGTCAAATCCAAACTTTTTTTTTTCTTAGTAATTTGAGAATCCGAAAGAAACCTCGAACTTTGTTTTTGAATAAAATAAACATTGAACTTTGATATATATTCAAGTTAAACTTTGAACGATTTGTTCGACTTCATTCTGTTTGGTTCTAGTTTGATATGTTTTCGGCTTGGACTTGGTTTGAGTTGGTCTGGACTCGATTTGTTTTAGTTGGTTCAAGCTCGATTTGATTTATTTTGGTGAGTTTCGTTCCTTTTTTTTTTTTTGTAAGTTTTAAAATTAAAATGAAAAAAATATGTAAATATTATATTATCAGTTTGATTTGGTTAATGTATGAACAAAACAAAAAATAATCTAACTTGTTCAAAGTGTAAAGTTTAAATTTCATTTTATTTAAAATAAAATTTAAGATATAAGTTGAACAAATTTCAAAATTTGATATTATTTTGTTAAAAAAGAAAGTTCGTGTCTTAAGTTGAACAAACTTTTAAAACGGAAGATTTAGTTTATAATTTATGTTTAATTTTAAATAAATAGAAAATGATTTTTTGTTATGATATTGGAATGATTTGGTCAGATCAAATTCTAGGTGGATTTGTTGGGTAGCACCTAGAAAATGTGCTATTTTTCGACTATTTTCTCCTAAGAAAATTGTTAAGATTAGTAACTCGATTCAAACACGACCAAATAAAAGTACAGTGTCAAGTGCGCCGTAATTGAGTAACTAAATTATGAATATTTTATTATATGCTCGAAAACTCTCCAAAAGTCTTTGATTTCTTTAAAGAAATTTTCCCTTAATATTGACGTTATTTTTGCTATTTTTTTTTATTTTCGATCATCGAGTGTCGTTGACACCAAATTAATAGCTCGAAGATGATTGTTTTTGCCCATTTGAGGAATAAATTCATTACGTGAATTAACGTATGCAATTTGTGTTATTCTAAATTATTAATTATTAATTTATGTATATTACAAGAGAAGTCAATTTTATTAATTATATTTAAACTTCCAACTAGATTGTATTATATTGTCAGAGAGTTCATACAAGTTCTCAATTCTTGATTAAATGATTGCCAGTGATTGGAGTTAGTTTGCTACTAGACTCCTCTACATGTTATTATTGTTGGGCTCGGCCCATATTTGGGGCTGAGTTATATGGGTTTATTGAAAACAAACCCTAGTGTGTGTGATAGCAAAAGAAAAAAAGGAGAGAAGAAGGAGGAAAAGGAGATTCGGATTTTTCAGGGCAGCTGAGAAACGAATTCCATTTTCTCAAGATTCTACCGTTGGATCGTCTTGAAATTTTGACAGTAGGTTCGCAACATACAGAGGTACATTCTGAACGGTGGAGATCGATGTTAGGTGATCTTGGGCCTTCTCAATCCCAAAAGCTAGCTCAAGAGATGAGGTTTTCCCTCACACTTATAAACTGATCACCAACCCCTTCCACAACCGATGTGGGATATCCCAACAATCTCCCCCTTCACACATCGGGCCTTGGGTCGGAGAGACGACAACCCAGTTTCTCCCGGTGGGCTGAGATTTGTTGTAACCCTGGGCTCTGATACCAATGTTAGGTGATCTTGGGCCTTCTCAATCCCAAAAGCTAGATCAAGAGATGAGGCTTTCCCTCACACTTATAAACTGATCACCAACCCCTTCCACAACCGATGTGGGATATCCCAACAATCTCCCCCTTCACACATCGGCCTTGGGTCAGAGAGACGACAACCCAGTTTCTCCCGGTGGGCTGAGATTTGTTGTAACCCTGGGCTCTGATACCAATGTTAGGTGATCTTGGGCCTTCTCAATCCCAAAAGCTAGCTCAAGAGATGAGGTTTTCCCTCACACTTATAAACTGATCACCAACCCCTTCCACAACCGATGTGGGATATCCCAACAATCTCCCCCTTCACACATCGGCCTTGGGTCAGAGAGACGACAGCCTTGGGTCGGAGAGACGACAACCCAGTTTCTCCCGGTGGGCTGAGATTTGTTGTAACCCTGGGCTCTGATACCAATGTTAGGTGATCTTGGGCCTTCTCAATCCCAAAAGCTAGATCAAGAGATGAGGCTTTCCCTCACACTTATAAACTGATCACCAACCCCTTCCACAACCGATGTGGGATATCCCAACAATCTCCCCCTTCACACATCGGGCCTTGGGTCAGAGAGACGACAACCCAGTTTCTCTCGGTGGGCTGAGATTTGTTGTAACCCTGAGCTCTGATACCAATGTTAGGTGATCTTGGGCCTTCTCAATCCCAAAAGCTAGCTCAAGAGATGAGGTTTTCCCTCACACTTATAAACTGATCACCAACCCCTTCCACAACCGATGTGGGATATCCCAACAATCTCCCCCTTCACACATCGGGCCTTGGGTCGGAGAGACGACAACCCAGTTTCTCCCGGTGGGCTGAGATTTGTTGTAACCCTGGGCTCTGATACCAATGTTAGGTGATCTTGGGCCTTCTCAATCCCAAAAGCTAGCTCAAGAGATGAGGCTTTCCCTCACACTTATAAACTGATCACCAACCCCTTCCACAACCGATGTGGGATATCCCAACAATTATAGTGTGAATTGATTGAATGAACCCGATCAAGTCGAGGAATTTGGACGAGTTTCGATAAGTTGTTTTTGAACGTCACAGAAGTAATTCGTGTTTTTTAACCAAAAAATTCGATTTGGCTTAGCTTGAAGTATTGTCTGAAATATTGACTGAATAATAATTTGAAGTGAAAAACAAGAAGAAAAAATCTAATTAAAATTCCCGGTTCAGTTTTGGTTTAGTTTCTCTAAGTTATACGCTTGAGGCTGGTTTAAAACATTTAAACTCTAAAATCATGCCGAGTTGACGTGTTGGGACAAAATTCATTCTCATTGGTGGAAGAAAAATGCACGAAATTTTTTTAACACAATCTTTGAACAACCCAATTAGATGTCTCTAAATTGGAGTTTTTATTTAGAAAATAGAGAAAATGTAATTTAAATTCTAACGTTTATATTAGACCTAAAACTATTAATTTTTTTTTTTATAAATTGAACCTCAACTTGTAATATATTAGCATTTAGACATTGTGTCGATATATTTCTTAAATTCAATGCATATGTATCGTATTATCGTATTTTGACCCAATTTCTAACATTTACAATAATTTTTCACGTAATTTTGAATTCTATCGATCTCCTCTCAAACGATTTCAAATTATATCGAGAAATAAATGAAGTTCGAAATTGAGTTATAAATCTTCGTAAAGATTAGAATTTGGGTTAGAATACGTAATTAAATAAAAACATAGCATTATACGCTTTGATTTAACGGATAAATTGACGACGATATCTAAATTGCTAATATTAGAACGATTGATATTCTATTTGTCAAAAAAAAAAAACTTAAGATCTAATCTGTAAATGATTCTAAACTCTTCAAAAAATTTATTTACTTTTGCTTATTTTTGGACTAGGTCTTTAAAAAAATTCATCCATCTTGATAAATCCATCAGGTAATTTATAACTTTGGTAGATAATAACATAAATGATGTCATAAATTTAAGGAAAATTATCAATTTTAACCCTGTACTATACACGTTGTTTCAATTTGGCCCCTGTACTATAAAAACCGGCAAACCGAACCCTGTACTTTGATTCTGTTATCAGTTTTGACCTTCTATTAACAATTTCATTAAACACTCATTGAAAAAACTAACAAAAAATCTTGAATTTAGTTGAAATTTTTACCACATGCTCATTACTTAATGAGAAGATAATCTAGAATTTGTCGTGATTTTTTAACATATGTACGATTTATTGTAATTTTATTTTAGTATTGTTTAAAAATATTATAATAAATCATACAAGTTTTAAAAAATTACACAAAATTTTGTATTATCTACTCATAATATGGTAAACCTCTGAAAAAAGTTTCAAATAAATCCAATATTGTTTGGTATTCTTTTAAATTAATCTCATTTTATTCTTTACTTTATAAATTAATTTTTAAAAAAAATACCAAACAACATTTAATTTAGGGAAAAGTATCATTTAGATCCCAACGTATAGGGTCAGTGACCATTTGGTACCTAACGTTTATTTTGTACCCAATCAGACCCTATCGTATAAAACATTTACTATTTAAACCCTCCCGTTAATCTGACCGTTAAATTTAACATGTGATTCACACGTGTCCTCTAAAATACCTTAACTACCCCTCCCTCTTTCTTTCTCTCCCTCCTCCCTCCCTCCCTCCCGCCCTCTGATTCTGATTCAACGGCGAAGGAAAATTCAGGATCAGAGATCCTGAAACTCGGTTTCGGATTCTCTCTCAGGCCGTAGCAGAGATCCTCTTCCTCCGCCTCACCTCCGGAGGAAGACAGAGAAAGCGGCGGCGAAGAAGCCGACTCCCCCTCTTTGCCTCTTCGCCTCTTCCCCGAGCTGGAGGATGCAAAAATGGCGATTCCTCTGGCTCAGAAGATAAAGGTACAAAATTCATCATATGGGACCTCATGTGACCTCCCAGCGCTCTGCCATTGGAGAAGCTTCGAAAGCAGAGCTTGCACTTGTGCTTCTCCATCTCCAGACGAAAGCGAAGACCCCTTCTCTCTCTCTCTCTCTCTCTCTCTAAAAGCTCTGCTAGAGAAAGAGTGTAAACTGGAAAGGAGAGTAGGTGACAAGCATTCCTCTTGTGTTTCTGGGAAAGTCTGTACTTTGCAGCATCGTAGGAGTAAAACTAGATAGAGTGCCCTGTAATCGTTTACGTTGATTCTGGTCAAGTGTTGGAGTAAAATCTGGACTTTTCATGCGGTCTAAACGAGAAAAATGTTAATAATTCGATGGATCTGTTTTGGCGGATACTTCTTGATTCCTTTTGCCCCTTCACTCATGCTTTGTTATCATTCTGTTTATTGATATTAGACATATTGTGATGAAGAATCCAGTAGTTCATCAAGTTTTCTTGTGTAAATGGTTTTACTTGGGCTTGTATTCTGTAGTTCTAGATTAGACCATGGAACTTACTTGATCTAATATTTATCCTATACTTTTTGTCATCCCAAACTCTGCTGCTCTACTCTTTCACCCTTCTAGACCGATGTTTATCATTTCTTAATTCCTAGATAGTGAAGCTAACTAGCTGATTTTCTTTTGTCTTTCGTGTTTTAGGTAGGAATCAAGTGCAGAAGATTGTGAAAGAAGGATTAAAAGATCAACCTCATTCATCATCTCTGTATGACGGTAAACTGGAAAGGAGAGTAGGTGATCGTTAGAGCGAGAAACAAGAATTTGCAGAGAGAGAGAGAGAGAGAGAGAGAGAGAGAGTCAGAAGTGGGGGGGAGGGAGGAGGGAGGAGGGAGGGAGGCAGAGGGAGGGAAAGAAAGAGGGAGGCAGGGTATTTAAGGAATTTTAGAGGTCACATGCTAATCACATGTTAAATTTAACGGTCAGATTAACGGAAGAGTTTGAATGGTAAACGTTTTATACGATAGGGTCTGATTGGGTACAAAACAAACGTTAGGTACCAAATGGTCACTGACCCCATACGTTGAGGCCTAAATGGTACTTTTCCCTTTAATTTATTTGAAAACTTTTTCACATGTTCAACCTATCATGGGTAGATAATAGAAAAAGTTTCGTGATTTTCTAAAATTTGTATGATTTATTATAATATTTTTATAAAATACTAAAATAAAATTTTAATAAATCGTACATGTGTTAAAAAATCACGAACATTTCCAGATTATCTTCTCATTAAGTAGTGAGCATGTGGTAAAAATTTCAACTGAATCCAAGATCGTTTGTTAGTTTTTTCAATGAAGGTTTAATGAAATTGTTGATAGAAGGTCAAAACTGATAACATAATTAAAGTACAGAGTTCGGTTTGCCAGTACAGGGGCCGAATTGAAAAATCGTGTATAGTACAGGGTTAAAATTGATAATTTCCCTAAATTTAATCACATATTTGAAAGCCAATATATCAAATCATACATTAACAATCTCTTGCTCATGATCGGATATGTGAACGCCATTTGATTGTTTTAAAATATCATGATCGGATCTCAACTCCGGTTAACCGGGCGAACCTACCCGTAGTCCAATTTCCACAGTCGTAAAGAATTGAATTTGGATAAAGGGCCGTCTTGGAATTTTAAATGGGCATAAAAAACAGAACGCAGTAGAGGACGAATTATGCTCTCGATGTTGCTGCTCAGTCTTGTAAACCCCTTTCGGAGAGGCATTTGAGAAAACCCTTAAACCAGACTGCAGATTCATTCTCGCCATGAATAGGTTTCTTGCCAGCAAAGCCACGAGAATCAGTTCTCTTCGAAGAGCTTCAAATCGCTTCACTTCATTTAGCTCTGCAAGGTATTTTATTTTTCATTTTTTTATTGTGTTTTATGTGAGAATCTCTTGCTCTAATGCTGGGGTCGTTTTTGTTTATACTCTTTTTTTTCTTTTTTGGTATGTATTTTGAGAATTTCTGGCTATTTGTTTATCTGGGTGGCGAGAAAAGTTGAAACTATTTCCCTTTTTGCTGCTCCTGGAAAAGAAATTGATCATTTCATGTTGAAACTCGTCCCGTGGTAGTTAAGAGTGAGCTAGTATATACAGCTATGCGAACGTAATTCGATTAACCGCTGTGGATTCTCCTACATGACCTCTGTTTACCCAGTAATTTATTTATATATGTAAATTCCTAAAGTGTTGAATCTATTCTATGCAGGATTTCCATCATGATCGCATGCTTTTGATGTTTTTTTGTTGTTAGATATAACACGAAGTTGTATTGAAAGTGTAAAATGTACAAAAAAGAGGGAGGTTTTTAAGAAAAATTATTAAAAATACAACTCAAAATCTTACCAAGTCCTTCCATGATGATTTGATATTTGTTCAATGCTCATTTCTCAACACTTTTATGTGTTTGTTGATTAGCTTAAATAGTACTCACCCCCTTGCATATGTAAACTTAATATCCTCTATTGATGCAATTCAGTTAATAATTTCGTCAGTTTTTCTTAAAAAGTCTATCTGCTCTTGAAAGACTACTATAGTTTGTTGGGGTTTATATGACTTATTCACACCATTAGATATGTTTAAAGTTTTCTTAAAGTGGTCTCTCTCTCTCTCTCACGCACTCTTCCTTTTTTGAGGCAGATCTATTCATTCTTTACCATTTTCGACTATAGATGTAGAAGAAATATCAGGTTCTCAGCCTGCTGAAGTACACAACTTGGGTGAGTATTCAACAACTTTTGCAGCATATGTCATCAAATACAAGAATCTCATCTCTATATCCGAACCATATGACTTGTACTTCGGTTGCAATTTATTGTTTGACTAAAAGATATCAAGTATATTGATCACGAGAGGACTTGATAGTGCAGGGTAAATGGACTGGATCATCCCATTGGAATACAATTTTGGATCCTTTAAATGGAGAGCCATTTATCAAAGTGGCCGATGTCGATGAAACAGAAATTCAGGTATATTCTCTGTTCTTGTATTCTTATCATTTTCCTGTGCAATTTTCCTTTGCATGCAGCTGTAAATAACTTAACTTGTATTAACTTTGCTCATTTTCTTTGGTAGCCATTTGTAAAGAGTTTGTCCAAGTGCCCAAAACACGGTTTACATAATCCCTTCAAAGCACCAGAGCGGTCAGTATTGCTTACTGTCATGTCTTAGTATCTCTTCTTTGTCCATTTTGATCGATACATATTGATGGGCATTTTTACGCAATTTTTTAATTTAAGAAGGATTTAAGTTTGTTATCGGAACATGATTAAATGTGCCCGTACCATGAATATTTTTGCAGATATCTTTTGTTTGGGGACGTTTCTGCGAAAGCAGCGCACATGCTTTCCCTTCCCAAGGTGACATATTGGAGAGAAAATAGAAATTTCATTATTGGTTTCACATATTATAACATTTTCTAATTTTGCATGATTTCTTACTATAATTGAATGTTTGGATCTTCATTAATTTTCCCGTTAATTTTTTAGGTTGCTGATTTCTTCACGAGGTTAGTACAAAGAGTTTCTCCAAAAAGTTATCAGCAGGCTTTCGGTGAAGTACACGTTACTCAAAAATTTCTAGAGAATTTTTCTGGTGATCAGGTAAATTATGATCGACCCAATTAGGAACTAGGATTACTACTTCAATATAATGTAGGAACAAATGGAGAAGCCTTGATGGGCGGGTCCCAGTTGGATCAAAATGATGATAGAGATTCATTTATAACATGAGGAGGAGTACTTTTAAGACTTGAACAGATTTCAATATCAGAGTTTGAGTCAGGCTATGTTTGTTGAGTTTCTCTTTTATAGTTTGAAATGTCTGGCAGGTTCGGTTCCTGGCAAGGTCTTTTCAAGTGCCCGGAAATCACGTCGGACAGCAAAGTCATGGTTTTCGATGGCCATATGGTCCTGTAAGCCTATCAAAACACCAATTTTGACACTTCTATTTTGAATTCCATTAGACCCTAGTCCATGTCCTTTATTCCAACAAATACTGATTAAGTTCAATAACTAGAAGGTGAAAAGCATTGAGGAATAAATTATCTAAATCTGCTCTAAAAGTGAAGAGTTTCTCTGTAAGATCTTACACCTCCATGGATGGTATTATTTTTGAAAAAAACAATTGCAGGAAATTTTCCACCACTTTCATGTCAAAAGCAGTCCTTCATGGGCACTTTGTTTTTTGTTTTCTTTTTTTGTTCGTTTTTTGGTGTAGTGCTATAACAATCCTTGGACACCATATTTGTAGGTTGCAATTATTACTCCCTTCAATTTTCCTCTAGAAATACCTGTTCTTCAGTTGATGGGTGCACTTTACATGGGTAACAAGCCCCTTCTAAAAGTTGATAGCAAGGTGAGCTAACTGTTTTCAAAATCTGTAAATTATTTTCATCATTCTTCTTCGTTTTAAGTTTTAGGTTTTTCTTTCTCCAATCCTTTTGGTTATCCAGATTTACCCATCTCTTATGTCTCTGTGATGTTTTCCATGCAGTTTATGACATTTTGATATATGAATTTTGTAGGTTAGCATTGTTATGGAGCAAATCATTCGATTGCTTCACTATTGCGGTTTACCTATGGAAGACGTTGATTTGATAAATTCTGATGGGAAGACGATGAACAAGCTATTGATGGAGGTACCTTTCATATTTTTAGTTATCTCGCAAAAAAATTCCATGATCTCGTGAAAATATTAATAAACTGATTCGATATTTTGCTAGAATGGTACAAGCTGCGATGAAATCATCAATTTTTTTTGAATTATGTATATCAATAAAGCTAATAATCATAGGTGTTTCGCAGGCAAATCCAAGAATGACGCTCTTTACTGGAAGCTCCAAGTTGCAGAGAAACTGGCCGGTGACTTAAAAGGTCGGATTAAATTGGAAGATGCTGGATTCGACTGGAAAATTCTGGGACCTGATGTTCAGGAGGTTATCTTTCAATACTTTATCTAATGTATTGTTTTTTGTCAATAATTAGTCATAATTGAGTTATTTCTTATATTCCTCGACTGCAGGAGGATTATGTTTCGTGGGTATGCGATCAGGATGCATACGCCTGTAGTGGTCAGAAGTGCTCTGCACAATCAATTCTCTTCATTCATGAGGTTTAATGTTTTAGTTTTAAGCTTTCTTTTTTTGAATAATTTTCTCGTTTTTCTTCTTCGAGACCCTCGATGAGTTCTTTCTTCGGATAAAGCACACAGACCCTTCAATAAAATTTCAACTTTTTTTGTTTCATTGTTGATCAGAACTGGTCTAGAACTTCATTTTTGTCCAAACTGAAAGAACTTGCCGAGAGAAGGAAGTTAGAAGACTTGACAGTTGGCCCTGTCCTTACAGTATGTATGCTACTTCATCTCTCTTACATTCTTTGCTCGTTTTTGTGCTTTATGCATATAAGATCTACTCGAAGCCGCTTCCAAAAGTCGGCAACCAAATATTCGTGTATATTTGAAGTAAAAATGTCACGAGATTTGCTTTTTTGCTTTTTTTTTCCGAAATATGTACTCTTTGGATTCTGCTAACATAGTTAACGTGTTTTATTAGCCATTGATTAATATTCCTACAGATTACAACTGAAGCAATGATGGATCACATCAATAAGCTACTCCAGATTTCTGGTTCAAAGCTTTTGTTTGGAGGGGAACCTTTGGAAAACCACTCCATTCCATCCACATATGGTGCCTTAAAGCCGACTGCAGTTTATGTTCCACTCGAAGAGATAATGAAGGACCAAAACTACGAACTTGTAACCCGAGAAATTTTCGGTCCGTTCCAGGTAAAAATGAATAAATATTGCCCGTGAAATCGTGCTAACAGTTCAAGATCTTACCGGAAGTTCTGCAATGTTTTGTGTTTGCAATGCGATTTGAAAACCTTTTTTGTTGTTGTTTGAACATCTTACATGGATTCGTAAGTGTCCGAAAACGAAAATCGTGCTCTTGATCAGAGATTCATCTGGATTTTGTCTCAGATTATAACCGACTATAAAACTGATCAACTTCCAATAGTGTTGGAAGCTTTGGAGAAGATGCACGCCCATTTAACTGCTGCCGTTGTGTCAAATGATCCCCTTTTCTTGCAGGCAAGCCTCTCTCTCTCTCTCTCTCTCTCTCTCATGGTCATCATAACATAGAATTTGACCGTGCAGGAAGTTATTGGGAATTCCGTCAACGGCACAACATACGCTGGACTTCGAGCAAGAACGACTGGAGCTCCACAAAATCATTGGTAACATAATAAATTATTCAAAATCCACCGTTTTCAACCTTTGCCGGCCTGTTCCGACAGACCCTTTGACGGTAACGTTCATATATGGCAGGTTTGGACCAGCCGGAGATCCGAGGGGTGCAGGGATTGGAACTCCTGAAGCGATAAAGCTGGTTTGGTCATGCCATAGAGAGATCATTTATGACTTTGGTCCCCTTCCCAAACACTGGAAAATCCCTCCATCTACTTAAAATTACTGTTGCCTTCATTTCTTGCCACAAAATTTCAAGCTTTTTGTTTCATCTGTCATTAGCTTTTGAATAAATTCAAATTTTGTTCGGATTCAAACGAGACGAGATCGTCTGATGAAGATCCCCAGTTGTCGACTTTGGTTAAGATTCTTCGTACATGCATCAAATTAAAAATGTTTTTTTCTTCTATAAATTAAATTGATTTTTTAGTTTAGGGTAATTACAAAAAAAAATCGAGTTCAAAGGCCTCACTTCCCTCTGGGAATGGTTTAAGCCAGACTCATCTCAGTCGGCGACTCTTGGGAAATAGTTCTTCCCCTTTTCTTTTTGTGGGATTTTGTACACAGATTTTTAGTTCTATACATCTATATCAATACAAACAGAGGTTTCCTCTTGACTTCTCTGTTTTTTCGGTTGAATTTGATCATTCAAAGCCATGAATTTTGATTAAAACTATCCTACTCTGGACCCTACTGGGTTGACAGGATTTACACGAAAAAATGGCGCTTTAATCATACTTTATTTCTACAAATCTCCTATTTTGTATGAAGATCGATGGGAGAAAGGAAAGAATACTACTTTTCCATCTGTTAAAATGCAATCTTTTACGAAAAGTTTGGAATAAGAGAATGGATGATTCCTTGAGAAAGAAAATAAGCCCACCTTTACTTGCATATTATATTATTTATGTATGTATTTATAGGTCTTGGTGATTGAGTTTTGAGTTTTTGAAGCTTTGGATCATCAACAATGGCAAATGTTCGGGGAGCAAGATCGGGAGGGGTGTTTGGAGAGAGGAAGCGATCTCGTAATCACGTTGTGGAAGAGTTTAATCCTTCCTCCGGATGGACGGAAGACTCGGATCATCATTACCTCCTCGTCGATCTCCCGGGTATCCCCCTTCAAACTTCATATAACATAAAATTTGTCATGCATCCTCAACGTTACATAATCGTGCACAAGTCACGGCGGCGGGCTCGGCCGGGTGGGGTAGTCTGTGGTCAGGCTTGCTGGCCTCGGAATCCCAAGTCGACTTTCAGGCCGGTGCTCGGTCTGCCCGTTGAAAAGCATGGTTGCTGACCTTTATGTTATCATCTTTCAGGATTCAAGAAGGAAGAAGTGAAGCTTCAGGTTCTAGGCTCCGGCGAAATTGTGGTCAGCGGAGAAAGGCATGTAAACGAAGACAAATACATTTATTTCGAGAAGACCGTGAAAGTGCCTGAAAATTCCGACTACGAAAAGATCACCGGAAAGTTCAACGGCGAGATTCTCTACGTCACGGTCCGAAAGAAAGCCATAGAAAAGAAGAAATCGCAAGAAAAAGAGAAACCAAGCACCTCCGATGCGGAAAACTGGAGAAAAGAAACTAGCAACAGGAACGAAAAGGAAGAGAAGGGAGGAACAACGTTGCTGCCGGAATACGTCGAGAAGACGGAGGAGACGGGAAGTGTTTGGAGAAGTGCAGAGAAAATGGGGAGACAGCACATAGGGATAATTGTGACAGCTTTGGTAGCATTTTCACTTGGGGTGTTGGTGTCTCATAAAATTAAACTGTCGCGCTTCACTTGATGGCACCCTGTGACAATCTATGTATACACACAATTTGTAAAAATGTAATGAACAATAATGTCATATTTGTTGAACAATTCTGTGGCTTGGCCTGGAAAACTGGTCAGATGATCGATTTGGTCCATAACATTTGTACACAACCCTTGGCCATTGATTATGTCCATAAATATTCAAATCTCGAGCCATTTCTCTCACACAAACGTCTCGAAGTTTGAAGCTTTCAGGTCTCAACGTCTTTCTCCTTCATTTATGCGTTTGTTTTGATGATATTTTTGGACTAATCTACGTATCATCAAGAGATTATCAAAGGGTCTTGAGTTTAGACCTCGAGGAGTCTAAGAATTTGAATTTTCTGTGCAGAAAAATAGAAGCTGAGCGGGTTTTTTACAGGTTGAAGCATGGGAGAGACGAAAGACGTAGAGAAGGAGGAGAGAGAAAGGAGGATGGACATGGAAAGGAGAAGAAGAAGGAGAAAGACGTAGAGAAGGAGGAGAGAGAAAAGGAGGATGGACATGGAAAGGAGAAGAAGAAGAAGGAGAAAGACGGGGATGAGAAGGAGAAGAAGAAGAAAGCTAAGAATCCAGAAGATAAGAAGGACCCTGTCAAACTGAAGCAGAAGCTGGAGAAGATGGAGACGAAGATCCAAGCTCTGATGGCGAAGAAAGAAGAAGTCATGAAACTGCTGCATGACGTCGAACAAAACCCTCCCATTCCGCCACCTTCTTCGTAAACCAAATCCCACTAAAATGTCTGAATTTTTGTTTCAGTTTATAATATTGTTCATAGATTGTGTTAATGTAATCACATAATCCTCCTTTCAATGTACAAGGTTATTGTTGAAAAACAAACGAGAAATCAAAAAACAAAACAAAACAATAAATAAAAAAACTACGAGACAGAGAAAATCACTGATCAGAAACGGTACAATGAGTTTTGCGACTCAAACATATATTTATAACATTAAACTGAAATCTTAATCCAAATCAAAATGAGATTTTTATCGTGAGCTGAACCGTTCTTAACCAAATAAAATTCAGGTCATATCGAATCATCCAAATCAAAATGAGATTTTTATCATGAGCTGAACCGTTCTTACCCAATTAGAATTCAGGTCATACCGAATCTCACTGATATAATGATTAAGTTATAGCGTTAGAATCTCGGATAAATATTATTAAATTTAGTTTCAAATTATTTGCTAAACTTAGGAATATGTATTTTAAATGAGAAGGGCATAGTTGTAATTTACAAATTCAGATTTAAAATGTTTTTTTAATGGATTAATTCAGATAAAGCAAGAAAAAATATGATTGGTTAGTATTTTGGAGCATGGGATTACATTTCGGCCATCTTCCACTTGGCAAAAATTTAGCCTTTCAGCGATTTCCAACTAGCACCTGAGAAAGGAGCTGCTCAAGCTTTTCACCGGCGATTTCAATGGCGGTCTCTTCCCCACCCTCAGCCGCTGCAACTGCTGCTCACGGTCCAACTCTCAAATCCAGCACTTCCTCTCCTTCTCGACCTTCTTATGTTCATGGTTATGGCTCCCGGGCCTTTCCGTCAACTTCTTCCGGGCTTACGGTCGTCGCCATGGGATCGAAGAAGAAGGTACCTCTATTTTTTTCTACTCCTATTTCTGTCTGGTACACTGATGAAACTGGAATTTCATTGATTAACTAGTTTTTGGCTTAAATTTCTTCTGCGACTGCATTTTGGAGATGCGTATTTTTTTTTTTTTGGTTGGGAAGAAAATGGGAACCCTAAGTTTGATGTATGTGCCTAATGCCGATGAAATTGGGAATCCAGGTGAACAAGTACGACGATAACTGGAAGAAACAGTGGTTCGGAGCGGGAATTTTCTTCGAAGGAACGGAAACAGTTGACGTCGACGTGTTCAAGAAGCTGGAGAAGAGAAAAGTTCTGAGCAACGTCGAAAAATCAGGACTCCTTACGAAGGCGGAGGAGCTGGGATTCACGCTTACCTCAATCGAGAAACTCGGCGTTCTATCCAAGGCGGAGCAGTTCGGGCTGCTCAGCCTGCTCGAGAAAGTGGCAAGCTCTTCCCCATCGGCCTTGGCGGCAGCGGCGCTGCCGATACTCGTAGCAGCGTTGGTGGCGGTGGTCGTGATTCCGGATGATTCCGTGGGTCTGATCGCCGTGCAAGCGGTGGTCGCCGGCGCTCTGGTGGCCGGCGCAGCCGGATTGTTCATCGGTTCGATTGTGCTCGGTGGTGTACAAGAATCTGATTGAATTTTTCATATCTGTATGGCTGATTTATAAAATGAGTTACTTTTCAAAATTATTATGCTAAAATTCAAAAATCAATATTTTTATTAAGGAAATCTATTATTTTAATTTTGCATTTCTAGATTCAAAATTATTATGCTAAAATTAGAAAAGATTAAAGCATAAATATCTATTTCTTGCCATAATTGAAAAAGCGAAGGCTTTGAAGATTTTTTGTTGGCATTAATAGAGCATTCAAAGAGACTGAGAGGGTGCACTGAACCTTGGCTAGTGGCCAAATCTTCGATAACCAGGAAAGAAATATTCAAATTCCCATTTAATTTAATGTTTCTATTTTCGAAAAACGACCTTATTGTCCTTTTCCCTTTCTCAATTTCCTCGAAAAAAAATGGAATTTTGGCTCTATGTTTGACCAGAACATAGTCGCTCGAACAACAAAGCTCCATCCATTAATATTTCCAAGGTCGGACAAGTGAGTCCGTCGACGATGGTAAAGTGTGTGGCAAAGTTTGGTGACGAAAAATGAGAGAAAAAGACTTGTTCAGAGAGAGAGAGAGAGCATGTAGGGCTCACGCACGAAATAACCCTAGACGGGCAAGCATGTGTCATCTGTCAATTACTCCAAAACTCGAGGCTAAATTCATTGCACCCTAGTTACTTCATCAACCAAGTAGAGAGTTCAAATCGATAATTAATATATCATCATTTTTGCAAAAGATCGGGATGTATTAGTTCATTAAAAAGATTAATTATATTAATTATCTTGGATACTTTTATCCTATATAAGATGTTAGGAGTGGACGCAGTTCAGTCCGGTCCGGTCTGGTTCAAAGCAAGAATCGGCCTGGAATCGGACCTTTCGGGATATAAATCCCGGTCCCGAAACCGGCCTCGGGAGGAATCGATACCGAACCGATTCCTCCCAACATTTTTTTCAATCCAGTTCCGGTTTGGTACCCATTCCTCCCAATATTTTTCTAATTTTAAATAAATTAATTTTAAAGATTCAAAAAAATTCGTAAAACCTGCCTTTTACTATAATTTGTATAAAATCAATAAAATTCAGAATATTTAAAATAAATATGTAATTTTATAAACTATTTAAAAATCGTTTTGGGTGTAATTTTAGGTCGGATAAACCGGTTTGATATATGAGTCAGGTTCTCTCACGGTCCGACCAATTTTGGACCTCAAAACCGCGGACGAACCGCAGTTTTAGGGGTCTCGAAATCACAATCGGTTCCAAAGAAGTATAGAACCGGCCCAAAACTAGACCGAACTGGCAGGTCTGGTTCGATTTTCCCGTTCCGGGCTGGTTCCACCCATCCATGTAAGATGTAACATTTTGGAAGGTTGCATTATTGTTAAGAAATAGTTTAGTGATAATTAATTAATTGAAATCTTTATGGATTCTCTTAAACTATAAACTCTTTTAAACTTTATTGAAGGCTTTAATGGCGTACTTTGTTTCAAGTGAAACAAAGGGTCCCACGGCGACATGTAAGTGGGCTACGGGAAACACCGACATGTCGTATGGAGAGACGCATGTGTGGTGGGAGTGATTTTGGGCCGTCTGATTACAAAGCAGTAGCCAATCAGAAGAAGCCAGCACGCTCATTAGAAAGCGACTGATTGGACGCGATTCCTTTCTCTCGCCTCGTTGTCATCTACATGTTCTTCTATCTACCATATTCTCTCTTCTTTGCATTTACCATATTGCCCCCCATTCTCTCTCTCTATATTTTTTCAAAATGTATTTATTTTTTATTTTTCAAAAATTTGATAATTTTAAAATTTCATCCATAATTTTATTGGATTTTTTTTTGAGTTGCTAAAAATTTATTTTTAATAAAAAATATTTTTTTTATTAAAATAGTTCTTTAATTATTGCTTATTATTAAATATTTTTAAGTTAGGTGAGATGTCAAAAAATAGATAAAAATTATAAATTTAAGAATGAAAAATCAAGTAATGAATAAAATTAAAAATTATAATAAATTGTGTTTATTAGTAAAATTTTATGAATTATCTTCTAAATTAATTATATTTAAAAAAATTAAATAGCGAAATAATATATATTCTTTGTGAAGGGTAATAAAGTAATTATGAACTGATAATGTCGATCTTCTTAAGCAGAACTACCATGCTCATCCATCAAAAACCAGTCTAGCTTTCTCTCTCTCTCTCTCTCTCTCTCTCTCTCTAAAGCTCTGATCTCGAAAACCTTTTGCCAGCTCGCCCAACGGTAAAAAAAATCGTTGGTTTTGCTTCGTCGGAGAGATGGGTGTGGCGAGTAGCCGGTGTTCACACACTTCCCACATCACAGAAATCATCATCACCAGCTTTTTCCGCCACAAGTCTTAGATCTTCATTTTCCGGAGTCGATCGTATCGGAGTACATACTCTTCTGCGATGGCAGCTTGAGAGATTTTGACTTCTGGGTTTTAGAGAAAATGGCGGGTGGGAAAACCTTCAATGGCGGCGGTGGTAGTGGTAGTGATGGTTGCGTATCTCCTCTTTTGCTTCAGAATCAAACTTCAGAGCCTCTTAATAATTTACTGATTTCTGGGTCTTCCTCTTCTAGCTCTCCATCGTTTCTGGGTAATTTTTTTTTTTCTTGTTGATTGTTTGATGTTGTCTATGTTGATGAACTGACATTTTTTCCAGAATTTTTGCTGTTTCTCTCAATGTTAACTGATTTGATTTATGTGGACTTATTTTGGAGTGATTCTGCAATCAATTTCTGCTAAAATTTATAATCGAACTTTGAAATATGGTCACAGATGCTTGAATTTCTGATAGTAATCGACTGTTTGATTTGTTCATCGCTAGGTCCAAGATCCATGGTGAATTTCAAAGATGGAGGAAGAAGAGGTGGGTCAAACAGACTGATATTCTGCCCATTTGACGAGAAGGAAAATGGGGAGGATGAAATGGATGAATTCCTTCACCAACCTGAGAAGAAAAGGCGACTGACGGCAGATCAAGTTCAGTTTCTGGAGAAAAGCTTCGAGCAGGAAAACAAGCTCGAGCCCGACAGAAAAACTCAACTGGCCAAAGAAATCGGCCTCCAGCCTCGCCAAGTTGCTATCTGGTTTCAGAACCGCCGTGCGCGGTGGAAAACAAAGCAACTCGAGAAGGATTTCGAGGTTTTGCTGTCCAACTACGATACCCTCAAGGCAGAATACGAGAATCTGCTCCATGAGAAGGATAAGCTAAAAGCAGAGGTAATTTCAATGGCTGTAAATGTGAATTAACGATAATTATTCCCGTCCGATCCTGGTTTAAGCTGTAATTCTGTCTGATTTTCAGGTCCTTCTCCTCTCGGAAAAGCTTCTGCTCAAAGAGAAAGGACAAGGGAATCTTGAAATTCGAAGAACCACCATTAAATGAAATGGAAAGATCGGTTTCGAAGGAGGATGAAGAAGACTCCAACGCCATGAATCTAAGCTGTAAGCTGGAAGAAGCTAGCTCAGTCAAAAGTGATGTATTCAATTCAGACAAGTCCGATATATCAAACGAAGAAGAAGACAGTCTGGAAAAGACCCTCTTCCCTCCGTACATCTTCCCCAAGCTCGAAGACGTAGATTACTCCGACCCACCGACGAGCTCCTGCAGTTTCGGATTCCCCGTCGAAGACAATGCTTTCTGGTCATGGTCCTACTGAGTTCTTCTTCATTTTGGCGTGTAAATAGTTTCATTTTCTGTCATCTGTTCATCTGTCATGTTCAAAGCTGTGCAGAAATAAGCAATAAAATCCAAGCTGTGAAACTCTCCAATCCAGATATGGTGATGAGATAAGTTTCCAGCCGGAAAAAATGCAGGTTTTGACCCTTCTGTAATCTTGCTGTTCTTGTTTGAATCATCAATTTCTTCCATTCTCATTGATTTTGTCAAAAAAAAAAAAAAAACAGCTTCGAAAATCTGAGTTCTTCCATCTGAAAGTCTTCTGCAGAAAGTAGTTGCGTAGAAGCCAAAGCTTCGTTCAGAGAGAAGCTTGATTTGAAAAGCAGGTTCAATGTATACACCCACAATCAGAAAACAGAGAGGACCCATTTAACATAATATAAAAAAATGAAAAAAAACAGAGAGTAAGAACATCAATTGATGGCGATCTCTCACTAATCTGATACCAAATGGGAAAAATCTGCCTTATTTTATATAATCAGTGGATATCTCCTATACATCTTTGATTTCAAATCGATCGAATATACCGTGAAATCAAACGGAAAACTATCGCTTCTAAGACTTCGACGGCTAAAATCATCGAGTTTTCGGTTCAGAATCTCATTGATTTCTTGCTGCAATTTCCAAAATAAGGGAACTTTACAGAGAATTCTAAAATAAAATGTTGATCTTTCTAGAAGTAAACAAAATGGAGAGTTTGGATCAGACAGAGGAGAATACATACAGCCAGAAGGGCCACGAAACAGAGCATACCAGAAGTTCAATGAATGGAGCTTGGCTCCATCAATGAACAGTAAAGGCAAGCTTGCAGCTATAATTGAAGCATCTATTATTAGTAATCATTTTCACTCTCAACTAAAATTCAAAATCTTCTCAAGACTATAGCTTAAACGACAAAGAGAGGTCATTATTATAATAAGTAGTTCTTAATGGTAGTTTAGTATTTTTATTGTTATTTTCTTTTATTATTACTCTATTTGTTTACGCTACCTGTATAAATCTTTTTAAGTGTACTTTTTCATTAACAATTAAAATTAGCATCCCAATTTCTTCATGGTTAGGGTTTTAGCAGACTATGGTTTTGCAACGGCTTGGCTTCTTTGAAAGATGAATAGTGCGTGAACAGTGCTTGAACAGTTAGTGCGTGAACAATGCACGTTTCTTTGATTGGATTTCAGGTATTTGTTTGATTTCTCCCTTTTGATTCGTTATTGCGAGTTTGCATTTCTTTGATTGGATTCAATTGTTTTAGTTGGATTCTGCTGATTTTGTTATTTAGGGATTATTGAATTTAGTTGTTTTGGTCGGATTATTTGTGGATTCTGTTAATAACTTTTGTTTCTTCGTCATATCTAGTTGTAAAGATGATTCTCTTCAGTCGATTAGTGTCCAATTGGATGGTAAAAATTACTCGCATTGGAGTTATGTTATGAAGAATTTCTTGCGTGAGAAATCTATGTGGGGTTATATCACAGGTGTGCGAGTTATGCCTACAAACATTACACCACTGACTATGCGACCTTACTAGAAGTTTGGGAGTCTGACAATTCAAAGATTATTACTTTGATTAACAACTCTGTTACGGACTCCATTGGTGTTCAGTTGGTAAAGTATGAGACTGCTCAAGATGTCTTGGATCGTTTGGCCAGGTTATACGCACAGTTTAACTTTGCTAAACAATATCAATTGGAGACAGACATTCAGACTCTTCAACAGAAAGATATGAGTATTCAAGACTTTTATTCTGCCATGTCAGCATCATGAGACCAATTGGCATTAACAGAACCATCAAAATTGTGCGTATTCCCAGCTTACATTGCTCGAAGAGAATCACAGCGTCTAGTAAAATTCCTGATGGCCATTCGTCATGATTTTGAGGGATCGCGTGAGACAATCCTACATCATACTCCCCTTCCTTCTGTTGATTTGGTGGTCAATGAACTGTTCGCTGAGGAGATTCGTCTTAAGTCTTAGGTCCAATAAGGAGACTATCTCACCTCCTAGTCTATTTGTTTTTGCAGTACCACAGCGAACCTACGGTTGGTAACCAAAATAGGTTGACATCTAATATCTCTCATGATGAGTGTGCCTTCAGTAAGCAGAAGGGTCATTGGAAGACTCAGTGTCCGTTATTGCTGAATAAGGGTAAATTACAGCAACAATAGCGGCCACCACAGCCGCAATAACGTCCGCCGCCGCAGCAACAACTGTCTTTTTTGCCGCGGTCTACTTCATGGATATATCGACCACCTCAGTCCAATAATGCAGTGGCTGCCCAGTCTTTGGATCCATCCATTTTTGAGCAGTTTCAACAGTTCCTCACCTCACAACTCCAATCTATGTCAGCCGCCTCTTATAAAGGCTTGTCCTCGTCTGGTTCCTTAGGTATATTTTCTTCATTATGGGTCTTGGATTCAGGTGCCTCTCATCATATGTCCCCCAATTTGTCTTCTTTTGCTTCATTGTCTTCAAATTCTTCTGTATCATTTATAACTGCTGAAGGCACCCCTATGCCATTAGTAGGTATTGGTTCTATTGTTACATCTCTTATATCTCTTTCTGATATTTATTATATTCCTAATCTTACTTTTATTCTTATTTCTGTTAGTCAATTATGTGAGTCTAGATACTTAGTTTCATTTTCTTCATCCACTTGTTCTGTACAGGACCCATACTCTCAGAAGGTGATCGGGACAGACCGTAGGCAGGGGGAACTCTATATTTTGGATCAACTCAAATTATCAGATGTTGCAGCTTCTAGTGAAGATTTGTCTTCTTTTCGTTTGAGTCGTTCGTCTTCTGATTTTTATTTATGACATTCTCGTTTAGGTCATGTTTCAGCCTCTCGTTTACTGTTTTTGGGTGTCTACAAGAGCATTAGGACACCTGGACAATCATGACATTTCTGATTGTCGTGGTTGTAAACTGGTCAAATTTTCAGCCTTACCCTTCTATAGAGTATTTTTTTTTCTTTTACTCCATTTGATCTTGTGCATTCTGATATTTGGGGACCCTCTCCTGCTTCCACAAAAGGAGGTTTACGATATTATATTTTGTTTGTCGATGATTGCACTCGTTATATGTGACGACCCCATATATGGACGTTACCGTTAAAGAATTTTCTTGTCTACTCACTACAACACGATTTGGATTAACTGTAAAAATAAATTCATACGATATCTGGTATAAATCAAACAATATCGTTGAAAGAGACCTTGGAACTCGACGAGAATCTATGATTGCACAAAGACGAAACAGATTAGAGTCAAATCAAAATTCATATTTTCTAGTTCTTAGATCAAAAAGGGTTCTCAAATTTGTAAAAATTATCATTAATCAACAACAGGGGGGCTCATATTTTAACATCAGAAGGCCAAAGAACATCGCTGAGAGCAGGGGCAGAGGAGCCCTTAACAGGCGTACAACCCTCCCAAAACGGAGCGCCGACATTGCTTGAACCCACCACCGTATGCTTTCTTCTCCGTTTCTCGGCGCTGCCGTATATTTTCCCACCAACCAAAGACAACCCTCCATACACTTTCGATTCTGCTCCTCTTTTCTCGTTCAGCTGGGCATTTCACACCACCCAAATGAACGAAGAAGATGAATGCAAAGAGGTCGATACCGTCGCTCCTCTCTCTCTCTAACCCCTTCCAGAGGTATATCGGCGAAATTTCTGTAAAATAGGTCTTATTGCAGTGTTCAAAGTTCATATCAAACCAGAAAGTACGTCAATGAAAAGAAAGAAATACATTGCAAAGGTTGGGACTTTAAAGATACCCACGAGTCATTACATTAATATATATTTGTAGATGAACTGATTCTAGAGAGAGAATAGTAGCAGAAGAAGAAGACAGAGAAACAAACGATTACACCAATGGCAGTAAACTTCTGGAAAGCTTCTCATTATCTCGAAGGGTAGCCTGGAACGTCTTCTCAATAGTCAATTCCATTCCCATATCTCTCTCTCTCTAAAAATACAGAAACATATTCCATCATCATCTTATTAAACAATACGTCTTAGTACAAACAGAAGCTACAAACTTAGAACTCCAAACCATAAACACACGAGAAATTCACAGGATTTCTTAAATTTTACTGATTGCAATCTCGGCCCCGTCAACTGGTTTTGGATGAGAAAGATAAATTATATCTCCATCCGGATTCAGCAGCTCCCACCTGCAATTCTCATCCCATATTAACAAAACATACATGTTTTACAGAAAATCAACTTAAAAAGTAGAAGACAAACTTGTATCCAGTGGAGAGATGATGAAGAAATATAGAAAGTTGAAGCCTGGCAAGCATATTTCCAGCACAGATTCTTGGTCCACCGCCAAACACTAAGTATGATCCAGGCTTTGGAGGTTCCTACATGAACAATTAATTTCATTAATAATCAATGGTTTAATTACAATGCAAATTTGCAAAACTATGATCAAGGCAAAAAGGCTTACGTTCCATCTATCCGGATTAAAGAACATTGGATCAGTGAAGTTTTCTGGACTTGTGTGCAGATATCTTACCCACAATAACACCTTCCAGTTCTTGGGAATTTTATACCCTTCACAAAATTTGCATACCAAACATTCGTTTATCGAAATATTTTCGACGATCAATTCGAGATTGCGATAAAAATACGCATTCATCGTGTCGAACGCTCACCTTTGTACTCGATTTCAATAGTAGCCAAGCGGAAGAGAATGAACGAAATATTGGCCAGCCGGATTGTCTCGTTCACCACCTACAAATCATCGCAAAACATGATAAGAATAAATTATGTATGATTAATAAAAAAAATGAGCACTAGAAAACATAAGAAAGGCTTGAGTAAATACCTTGTTTGTATAGGACATTTGGGAAACATCATCACTTGTGATGAAACCACCTTTCCTTCTCTCTTTTACAGCCATGTTCTCGGCCTGCGGTGTGAATTTGATGGTCAATGCCACTTGATCGGGGTGGACACGATCTGGTTCGGTCCAATTTTGGAGCCTAACCATGGATCTACGTTACGTAAGGATCGACATGATCCAATTCAATTTGTTTTGGAGACAGAACTAACCGAACCGTGATCTAACATGTCCTAAGTTTCAAGATTGGAAGCATGGATATTAGTAACCAAACCATGGATATAAGTTGCATAGGGGTGATGTTCATGGTTTCAGAACTTTGAAGACAGTTCTTTAATATTAAGAACTAGTCACAATTCACGTACGGACGGGAATCAGACCGGACAAGTATTGAACCCCTAATGTTATAAAAGCAAACCGATATATACGATAACGTCATTAAACATAATTTCATTAATCGAAAACAATATGTTACCCGTAATTTATTGAGGACATCGGGATATTTAGCGAGGTAGTAAATAGCCCATGTAGTGGCAAGAGTAGTAGATTCATAACCAGCAATAACAAGGCTGACAATGTTATCTATGACCTCTTGATCGCTCAGTTTGTTTCCATCATCATCTCCAATCTCCATTAATCCATCCATAAGGTCTGTTTCCTCCCCTGCATTTCGGGTCGTCTTCTTCTTCTTCTTCTCGATCTCTACCCGAAACATAGCCTCGAGCTTCTTCCTGCACTGCAACACGATCGAAACCAGTTATGGGGAGAATCGTTTTGAATATTTTGGCATGAACAGACAAGTAAAAATGACCAACTTGAAGGCCGTGATAATATGCAGATCCCGGAAAATTAACCGGTTGAGCTCTGACCCCATGGAGCATTCCTATGAACAGCTTGTCCATGGCAGACAGACTAGGTCCTGGTTCCAGTCCTACAAACAATTTTCCAATGTTCTCGATTGTCACCTGCACAAATCACACGCAGAGTTTCGAATTCATTTCGAACAATGTTATGTTTACTCTATTATTCTACCCACCTTCTTGACTTCGTCGTAGGCTTTGACCGTGCCTTTCCGAGCCCATGTCTGGAGAGATGCTACGATGCGAGGCTGGACCATGAGAGCGATGTGGGAGAGTGCATTTGGATGGTTGATTGCCTTTGTGATGTAATTTCTAAGCCTTGCATGTGGTTGTCCATGGACTGCTACCACTGAATGATGGCCCATCATTTCCACGTTCGGCCAAACCAATAAGAATTTATCTGATTGTAACACAAACTTGTTTACTGATGGGGAGCATGCTATGATGGACGGTGATCCAAAGAGGTGTATTCTGAATAACTCTACTCCCTCGCCGTACCTGATAATATCCACAAAAGTTTTTATTCTAGCTGTGACCTATGTCTTATAATTCTTCTCTCTAATATTATATTCTCACGTAGCACTTGAAACATTGATTACACCAATTGATGGGAGATTACAGTGCATAATTAAATAATAAACAAAGTATTATCTTTATAGATACTATCATTAAATACTCGTTTTATTATTTTTGTCAATAAATTTAACATAAAATATTACGTGACCTTATCTAGTTTGTTCTCTAATTGTCAACCAAGTGCAAGGAAGTGAAAACCCAAATTCAAGTAATTGACGACAGGTTTGAGTTCAGTCAACCGAAGGTCGATTAAAATCTTTTTGTTGACAAAAAGATAATGACATGACTGAAATGAAGGTCATCGCATATTCGTTGAATTTACAAAAAATAATAGGAGGATCGTTTAAAAACCAGTCGAAATTGTAAAAACTTCAATTGAAAAAACAAAGAAAATTTAAACGATTAGGAAAAAGTCGTGTTTGAATGGTCTACCAGATGTTTGAGTTTGGTCAACCAAAGAGTATGAAGCGCTTACTTGCGTTTCTTAGCATTGATGAATTCATCGGGTCGACGGAGAACTTTGAAGTACCATAGAAAAGCAATCATTTCACCGATGAAAGGGAAGCCCATGTATCCGGGAGGAAGCTCGGATCCACCACTGTCAGACGATTTACGCTTGAGAGGAAGAGCATACCATATTTCATTCCACCACCACACCACCAACAGCATCAATGGCAAACCTCCCATCACAATGCTCACCCAAATCCCCATTGTTATCTCCATCTTTCTTTTTCCTAGGGTTATAACTCATCACCCATATATATGTCTAGAATTGAACACATGCATACTCATTTAGGATATATAATATGTATCTCCTAGTGTGTCCATATACGTGTGAGACCCGCTAGCACGATTGTAGGTTTATTGAGGTACACATACTCTCGTAGATTTATTATACGAAATGTCTCTCGGTAAACTTTTTATTTCAGTTGTCACTTGCATTATCGCATTTTATACTCATTTAGAAGCTTATTAACGATGCATTCTCCTACTAATTGCGTATTATACGCATATATACGTATATTCCTGGAGGATTATTCTAAGTCATGATTCTTATAACTTGACATGAGGTAGATGACAAATTGAACCCTCTAGAACTGGCTTTGATAATGAATGATGGGAGTGGCCTCAAAAGTCAAGTGTATATAATGTTATCTATACACGTAGGCACAAATATACAAACATGGGTTTATTCTGAATACAGATTCTTGTAGCTTGCACTATGGTAGAGGCCAAAGCGAGAGAGAGAGACCTCTAGAAGTGGCTTTGAACATTTCTGATCTTGTAACATAGTTTACGTGGAAAGAATAACATATTCTGTGTTATAAAACCCCAATATATGTTTATCTTTTTCCCGTTTTGGCAACTACGAGTGTAAAAACCAGAAAATTTATTCCCAAAAGAGGTATGTGTAGAAAATTTTGTTCGATTCATAAACAATACTTGCCTATTTTGTGAAGAATTTATATTACGAACTATATTTCTAGTTTTTGAAATAGAATCTAATGACATACTTAAATCATCTTGTACAAAAAAATCTAATGCTCGTGTATACTAAAATTACGAGGAGGAGGATAACCATTATTTTCCATAACATTAATTTCATCATCACTAAGATCAACTCTGTTATCCATAATCAAACAACAAATTAATATCAAAAAACAAACAAATTTAATTTAATAAAACAATAAAACTAATTCAACATCACTTCATATTTAGAAAGTGATACTTACTTGACACATGATCATTCTTCAAAGATTAAAACTAGAGAGTTGAAAGAGTTGACCCGAGAGAATGAAGGTGGGAGATGTTGAGAGAGTTGACCCAAGAGAGTGAAAGTGCGAATAAATTAATTCTACTGAGGGTTGGAAGGTCTGATCCTCTTGAGAGGAGATCGATTTCGTCCCAAAGTAAACCAAAAAAAGGCCAGCACAACCTAAAACAAAATATATAATGACTAATAAAAATTTGAGCACATATAGATGACTAATAAATCTTGAACATAAATGATATTGCTAATGAAAGCTTAAACATATAAAATGAGTTCTTGATCGATTTCGTCCCAAAGTAAACCAAAAAAAGGCCAGCACAACCTAAAACAAAAGCCAGTGTAGAATTAGAATTCGCAATCCCCTGGTTCTCTAACCGTGAACGTTACAGTGATTCAACAGTAAACAATCACCAATAAAGAACACCAAGAAATAACGTGGTTTAGATACTAAGTCCTACATCCACGAATGCAACACAGATACCTTATTATTGATCAGAGAAAACACCAAACATGGATTGGAGTCTTTCAAGAATCGAAAATCACCTACACCTAGGGAAACACTAAACATTACTGAGCTTACCTGACGACTGCCAAAGTTACCTCAACCGTCGGAACACCGAAGCCCCACGCCGATGAACGCCTTCGAATCGCGCGGAATCCCTCTTGATCGCCTTTTCCTAGTTCAGAAGCTAACCTTTTAAAGTTGACTGCTCCACCACAAACTATAAAATTGTACTCTTCTGTTGATCTCCTAGTATCAAAACACCTTGCATAATCTGCATCGACAAATCCAGTACTCGTCCCTGTACCTGCATTCACTAAACCAAGATGTAAGCATGAATATAAAGAGTGAGAAACATACCTCATAAGCCATTTCAAAGCTTGCTCATAAATTCCTCCAGAATCTAGCACAACCTTGCTCACATTGCTCATACCATATGGCAAATCCATCCTTGTGCCCATATTAGCGAACGTTAAACTACCAACCATATCTCTATATGGAACTCTGCTTATGACTTTCTCCTCTTCCAGATCCCCTTCATCTCTTTTCATCACCAACGAGAAGGAGTCCGACTCACAATGCTCAACTTCATCCAAACAAGTAGTAAATGCATAGGCAACTATATCAGCATACCCAAACATCCCTCGAGCTGATACATCCAATTGCTCATCCCCTTTCAGCTCCATCTCAACCTGCATGGTCTCCATTGTACCCGCAGATTTCTTGTCTTTATACCTAAACGAGAAACTTGCTTCATTGAAAACAACATCCCGACTTATCTCCGCCTTGCTGCTGATCTCCTTCTATTTTCCACAATCGATAACCTTTACAACCATCAGGATATCTCAGCATAACGCACTTTACAACATGGTGCTTAAGCTTTCCATGCCTTACATGTGCATAAGCCGCACATCCGAAACTCTCAATCCATTGTAATCAGCTTGATATCCATGCCACACTTCAAACAAAGTCTTAAACCCCTAGGCAACTAATGGACATCGAATGATCAAATAACAAGTTGTTTTCACATCTTCAATCCAAAATGACCTAGGAAGACCATAACTAAGAAGTATACCCCGAACCATTTCCAAAATAGTCTTATTCA
Organism: Begonia masoniana; assembly: GCA_022432975.1. Taxonomy (NCBI): domain Eukaryota; kingdom Viridiplantae; phylum Streptophyta; class Magnoliopsida; order Cucurbitales; family Begoniaceae; genus Begonia; species Begonia masoniana. Next base: position 2,307,435 of record CM039507.1, read on the forward strand.
TTCGTTCAACAAGTCCATTTTTCTGATGTGCACAACTTACCGAATGATGTCTGACAATTCTCTCTTCCTTGCAGTATTTATCCAACTTTGTCGTGCAAAATCCCATACCACTTCAAGTTCTAAGCTTCTTGATCTTCCTACCCTTTTCTTGCTCTACCGTCTTCTTCCATGTCACAAAAGTTTCATAACTGATCTTTTGTACACAAACAGGACACCAAGACTTGGGCCTGCGGGAACGGGGTCCAGGCCGTTACAAAAAAGGCACCTTTTTTGTAACGACCCGGACCCCGTTCCCGCAAGCCCAAGCCGTGTAATTCCCACCGATTGGCTGCTGCCACGTAGGTCCCCGAAGGGCGGTACACGTGTACTCACGATCTTCCCTCCCCCTGAAGAGGGTTTTTGCCTCCCCCCACTCGAATCCAGGACCTCAGGGACTAGTACCTGGGGTACAAGTGAGGAGTACCACTCATCGGTGGGAACTGCACGGCTTGGGCCTGCAAGAACGGGGTCCAGGTCGTTACAAGCCCCTTCCAAAATGTATAACCCATTCTTAAGCCTCCCCTTCATCATCGTCAGAATCTCCTTCACTCTACTGCTTCTACCATGACACGGTTCTCACTAGCCTCCAACTTTGATATGTTGTTCTTTCCCAACAGATTTATTTTCCTTAGCTCAAAAAGTCCTCTCTCGCTAGCATGGCCTAACTGAAGGTGCCAAAGATTGGTTTTATTCCTCTGCTCACCAGAAACATAACCAACCTCGCCCGCAACTGTAGTCCATTCCAAAATGTATAACCCATTCTTAAGCCTCCCCTTCATCACCGTCAGAATCTCCTTGGAAATCTTCACTACTCATTATTTTACTAAAACCATACACCCCACAGAGTCAAATATCCCAATCGTCAACAAATTCTTTTTTAACGAAAGCACATACATCACCTGCTCAATGGTACGAACACATCCATCAAACATCCTCACCTTGATTGACCCTTCTCCTTCAATTGTGCAGGACTTATTATCTCCTAACAAAACCTTTCCTCCAACAATGCCATTGAAGTTTTGGAGCCACTCTTTCCTGGGTGTCATCTGAAATGAACACCTGAGTCCAAAACTCGTTGTTCACCTGATCCAAACTCAGAAGCAATCAACACATCTGAAGATTCATACCCATCAGCAACTACAAAAACATCTAATTTCTCAAAAAACTTCCCTCTCATCCTCCGTTTACCCTCATAACAATCTTTTTTATGGTGTCCTTCTCTATTACAGAAGAAAATCTCCTTCCTTTTTTCGATTTCAACCTCGATTTTCCCTTTTCCTTATTCTCCGGTCTCCCTCTAACCGAGAGACCCTCTCCCTCATAACTCTCATTTCCCTCGGTCCTTTGCAATTCATTGGAATTGAGAGCCGCCTTAACTTTAGCCATAGTCAAAGTCTCCTTTCCATACAACATGATGTCCACAAAATGCTCATACATTTTAGGCAATGAACTTAAAGTTATGATAGCTTGATCCTCCTCGGCTAGCTTAACCCCTATGCTATTAAGATCCAAAATGATCTTATCAAAGTCATATAAATGCTTCCTCATTTCTTTTGAATCCTCCATAGCCAAGGTATACAACCTTTTCTTAAAGTACAACTGATTAGCCAGTGAGCATTTCATGTAAAGCGCTTCCAACTTCATCCAGACTGATAGAGCAAACCTTTCCTCGGTCACCTCTCTTAATACCTCATCACCTAAACTCAGGAGTATAGCACTATGTGCCTTTGACTCCACTATATCGGCTTTCACCCTATCAGTAGCCATAAGACTTCGCATGGCATCCTCATCGATAGCTTGTGCAAGTTCTTGATGCACTAGTAGTACCCTCATCTTAATTCTTCAAAGGCTAAAGTCATTGTTGCGTTGAACTTCTCCACCTCAAACTTAGCCATCTCCTATACCTTTCTTGTAAACCCAAATAATGGAGACAGAATCTTAAAGATGCCTTACCACGAATATTGACACTTAACAACTACCAAAACAATAGAAAACCAAACACTCAAGACATAACTATCAATCAAAATTTAGAACAACACCAAGCGAGCTTTATTCAGATTAATTCACAATAACTTTGATTCAATTTAGAATTAATACAGATTAATTCAATCATCGATATCCGACTACCACATCAGAATATAAACAATTAGTTATGCATAGCCTATGTTTAATCCTTCACCAGACCACACACATGTTACTGAGTTTCCTCTCAAACTAATCCAAAATCAGAACCAGAAATAAAGGAACAGAAAATAGGACCAAATAACACTGTCTATCAAGAAAAAAACAGCAACAAAAAAACTGAACAGTCGTTGTGTAATTCACCTAAAACAGCACCTACTTCTTTCTGTATTCCATGAGTGTACATTGAAAAACACAAAACACCAGAAAGAATGAAAACAGAAACCTATTGTCGTGCCAATTATCTAATCAGCAACACAATAGTAATACCTTAAGGAAACAAGGTGACGAATTGCAAGACTAATAAACTTAGTCAATTGCCAGAGACAGCAAGACCAGATTACATAATCAATCAACAAAATCATAAACAGGATCAACAAGAATTGATTTTAAGAATCAACAACTCAACAGAAACAAACTATCACATATGTACATGTTTTACTTGCTGAGATTAATTCTCATTAGTAATTTTGTGATGCATGTGAATTTGTATTGAAGAGCAGGTAGTTGATTGAGATTCTTCCAGTTGAAGGCGAGCATATAGACGAAGTGATTAATAATTAATTACTGTAAAATAAAAGAATTAATATAATTATTTATTGGATGAATATTATGATTTCAATAAGCTTGGATGACGAAAGTCGTCGTGTTTCTCAAAGATTGAATCATGATATTAGGATGTCTAGATAGTTGAGTTTAATTGAGTATCATGCTTTGAGGATTTAAATAGAATTAAAAACTTGTGAATTAATATGTGTTAATTTTAATTTAGTTAGGATTATTAAATACGTTTAAAGCTTCCACATAAAATATTAATTGAGAATTTTATGACTAGAGTTTATAAACGACCTAATCAAGTTTGATTCGAAGATTGAATTGAGAAAAAAATTGTTTGGGTTTGAAATTTAACATAAAATTTAGACGGGTCGTTACACTCTTTCTCTCTCTAAATATATGATAACATATTCCATCGTGTCTTATTAAACAATACGTGTTAGTACAAACAGAATTTTCAAACTCAAAACTCCGACCATGAACGCACGAGATATTCATAGGATTTCTTAAATTTTCGTGATTGAAATCTCGGCCCCATCAGCTGGTTTTGGAAGGGGAAGATAAATTATATCTCCATCCGGATTCAGCAGCTCCCACCTGCAATTCCCATCACATATTAACAAAACATACATATTTTACAGAAAATCAACTTAAAATGTAGAAGAAAACGGCTGACTAACTTGTATCCAGTGGAGAGATGATGAAGAAATATAGAAAGTTGAAGCCTGGCAAGCATATTTCCAGCACAGATTCTTGGTCCACCGCCAAACACTAGGTATGATCCAGGCTTTGGAGGTTCCTACATGAACAATTAATAATCAATGGTTTAATTACAATGCAAATTTGCAAAACTATGATCAAGACAAAAAGGCTTACGTTCCATCTATCCGGATTAAAGAACATTGGATCAGTGAAGTTTTCTGGACTTGTGTGCAGATATCTTACCCACAATATCACCTTCCAGTTCTTGGAATTTTATATCCTTCACAAAATTTGTAGGACCAAGTTATCGAAATATTTTTCGAAAAAAGATTTCGAGTTTGAGCTAAAAAAATACGCATGCATCGCTAAACTCGTCTCGTTTGACATTCAAGACAATTTACCTTTGTACTCGGTTTCGCTACCAACCAAGCGAAAAATGGTTGAAGCAATATTCGCCATCCGGATTGTCTCTTCCACCACCTTCGAATAGTCGGAAAAGGAAAGAGTTGTTCGAATAAATTAAGGGTGATGAAAAAAATGTAACCAACGTTACAAAACACAAGAAAGGGTTGAGCAAAGACCTTGTTTGTATACGACATTTTGGAAACATCGCCACTAGTGATAAAATCACCTTTTCTTCTCTCTTTTACTGCCATGTTCTCAGCCTGCACTGTGAATTTGATGGTCATTTCCACTTCATCTACTTCACATTCTAGGGGGAACGGTATTGTTCGGTCTGGTTTTTGGGTCTAATAGAACGAACCGTGATCTAACAGTTCTTAGATTTTTTAAACGAACCATGGATATTAGAAACTGAATTCAAGGTTGACTCGGGTTTATTTGCATTAATTTTATGGGTTGATTTGTGTTTGAACTGGGTTTTGGTCGGATTTTATGATCCGCAGTTCAATTCATTTCTTTTGTATTCAAAATCGTGAACCAAATTGTAGAAGACACACTGCTCACATAAATATGACAATCACCTGGGATTTCAATTCGAAATGTTGTTATGGTCCGGTTCAAGATCCTGCATATAATATGAGGAGATTCTCTTAATCTTTGAGGTAGCTTTTGGAACGAGTTCTGTCTTTTTCGTTCTGTTTATGGTATCAGAGATAAAAACTTTGTACGATGTGAGGACTGATTAAACACGCTAGACGTGTGAGTGGGTGTTTTCCCACATCGACAGAGAGAAGGCCAAAGATCCTATATATAATATGAAGGGATTTCCTCAATCATTGAGGTAGCTTTTGGAATGAGTTTTACCCCTCTCGTTCTGTCACTGCCCACCCCTATCATTACATATTCACATGATAAAGTTGTTCATTAGTAAAAAACAATACGTTACCCGTAATTTTTCGAGGACGTCAGGGTATTTAGCAGGGTAGTAAGTAGCCCACATGATGGCAAGAGAAGTAGATTCATAACCACCAATAACAAGGCCGACAATGTTTTCTATGACCTCTTGATCGCTCAGTTTGTTTCCTTCATCATCTCTAATCTCCATTAGTCCATCCATTATGTCTGCTTCCTCCCCGGCATTTCGGGTCTTCGTCTTCTTCTTCTCGAGCTCGATCCAAAACATCGCCTCGAGCTTCTTCCTGCACTGCAAAATCATCAAAACCAGTCATTGAGAGAATCACTTCGGAGAGAGTTAAGTAAAAAAGGACCGACTTGAAGGCCTCGATAATATGCAGATCCTGGAAAATAGACCCGTTGAGCCCTGAATCCTTGAACCAACCCTCTGAACAGCTTGTCCATGGTGGACAGACTTGTTCCTGGTTCAAGTCCTACAAAGAATTTCCCAATGTTCTCCATCGTCACCTTCATGGATTATAAATCGAGTGAGAAATTTAGTTAATAATAAAGTAAACGTAACATTTTCATAAAAAATTACCTTTTTCACTTCGTCGTGAACTTTGACGGTGACGTTGTGGGCCCATGTCTGGAGAGCTGCTACAATGCGAGGCTGGACCATCATAGCGATGCGTGAGAGTGAATCGGGACTGTTGATTGCCTTCGTGATGAAATTTCTTAGCCTTCTGTGGGCTTCTCCATTGACTGCTACCAACGAATGATGGCCCACAATATCCAAGTTCGGCCAACTTACTTCAAATTTATCTGATTGCAATATAAACTTGTTTAACGTAGGGGAGCATGAAATGATTGACGGTGATCCGAAGAGGTGTGTTCTGAACAGCCCTACTCCCTCACCGTATCTGATTATTGTTCACAAAAGGTAACCAAGTTTTATTCCATTACCAATATCACCCTATAGTAATAGATTATATGGGTTCTTAGAAAATTTATGAGTAATTACAATTTGATCTCTCTTTACAAGTATTCGTTTTTAAAATTGTCAATTTTATCGTTTTTGTTAGGATTGTACTTGATTCTTCGATAAGTTTGAGTTCAACCGACCAAAGAGTCAGCTGCAAGATTACGTAAACGGACGAAACGAAGAGAAAGAGTAAGAGTGAGAACTTCTTACTTGCGTTTCTTAGCATTGATGAATTCGTCGGGTCGACGAAGAACTTTGAAGTACCAAAGAAAAGTGATCATTTCACCAAAGAAAGGGAAGCCCATATGTCCCGGGGGAAGCTTGGACCCGCCGTTGTCGGAGGATTTGAGGTGGAGAGGAAGAGCATACCTTACTTCATTCCACCACCACCCAACCCATACAATTAACGGCAGACTTCCGATCACGACTCCCAACCAAACCCCCATCGTCATCTCCATCTTCTTCTTCCTATATTGCTTAACCTTCAAACTCATCACCCATCCATATATATGACTACTGCAGTTGTCGCCTAAATTATCATATTGTATAATCATTTGAGAATGAATGACGGATTCGCCTGCTAATACGATGTCACGTGTATACCAGCAGGGGTTGATTCCATGTACATGATTCTTATATCTTGACAGGAGGTAGACGACAAACTGAGACCCTCAGCAAGCGGCTTAACAGATGATAAATAATGGAGACGCCTTCTAAAGTCACATTTATATAACATAAAATAGTGTTTTTTATATACGTAGATTGTCGCACAAACATGGGTTTATTCTGAATAATGATTCCTGTACCTTGAAACAAGGTAGAGGACAAAGTGTGAGAGAGATAGCTTAGGACATTTCTGATCCTGTAATAAACAAATCATTTACGCAGATAAAACGAATGCTAGGGGTGGGCACAGGCCTGGTTCGGGTCGATTATTGATCTCATAAGGTCATCGAGTATACATAAAGCTTACAGGTATTAAAATGGAAAACAATATAAGTTGAGCTCTTTCCCATTTTGGCAAATTACAAGTGCTATATGACCAGTTTTCTTCCCAAAAAAAAAAAGAGCATAATCAGAAAACTGAAAGGAGTGTAAAATGAGTTCTTGAAGATGACAATAATGGTGTCTTACTTGCAGTTGTAGCTAGTAGAGAACACAAAGCATATTTTACAATACGAGATCAAATCCTCAACTCGTCCCTCACACTGTGTACGCTTGCTGAATCGTCTCGATGTCAAGACCCTTCAATCTCACGACTGATTCGACGTGTCCTTTCAGGGTGTGCAGTTCTCGTAACCTACGATGTGCAATAAAATCACCATCAAACTTATTGTATCCTAGAAGAAAAAAATGTAAGCTAAAGTAAATTTAAACCATAATCTTCATATGTGACATTAAACTATTTTTTTCTACAAACATAATCTCCACATTTCAGCCGTCAAGATCGATAAAGTTCCAAATCATATTAGAAATTGTCATAAGGGTAAAAAATCGGATCAAAAAACCTAATTAAATGGAATTAGTGTACACTTATTAGATTTAACCAATAAATTAACGACAAAATCTAAATTGCAGACAACTGAAAGGAGGATACCGTACGAAAAAAAAAAATAGTTTCAGGTCTAATCTATAAATAACATCAATCGTTAGCATTTAAATGGCCCTATACCCAAAAATGTAATATTACTTTTTCTGGTTTTAGATTTGCAAACCTGGCAATTTCAGCTCTTCTTTTAGCTTCTTCGGCCATATGATTAAGCTCCGTGAAATGAGTTCGCTCAGTGAACATCTTGGCGTCGGGGGCTTGCAGTCCGTGCAACGTTCTTTGTGCATGTGCCCATTGAAGCTCACGCTGTTCCTTACCGAAGTCCTTTTGTCTCGTGAAGGCAATCTACATTATAAAAAACAAGAGAATCATGCACGATTTATGATGAGCTAACACGGACTTGCATGATAATACATATTTGTTCAGAAAAATCTACGTTTTTCATACCCTTTGCTCGATAACGAGGTCCCAAGCTCTCCCGCTCAGAGCATAGCGGATAAAGAACTTAATGAAATCAAGAGGGATGTAGAAGATGATGTTGTAGAGCCATATAACACCAGCCCAACCCCACCCGATCCCTTCAATGGCAGCAAAGCTCCAATTTGCATAAACTGCAATTATGGTTGCAATCTACGAGAAAAAGGGCAACAAAGATTATTTCTTTTCATCGTTTAAGCATCACGACAACGAAAAAATCCTGTTCACTCACCAGCTGGGCAATGATAAAAGCCACAACAAGTAAAACTCCAGGACGCTCGACGTAGGACCAACTTCTAGACCGAGTGACGAAAATGAGAGCCTGGCTAATCGTGCTCACTTGCAAATATATCGCTGAGGCAAGCTTTCGGATGTCATCGTGGGCTGTTTTCTCAAGTGTCGGCACACCGAATGTTCTCTGCCAAAAGTCATTTGAAATTCAATTTTGTGGTTAGGAGGCAGAAGATGAAGACAAGATTATGAAGGAAGTTGAGTTATATTACTGGAAAAAAGTCTGTTTTGTATGCGGCCCAGAAAAATATGACTGTCATCATCGCCATGTAGCTACCGAGTATAACCCCAGTTGCAAAGATTTCGGCCAGTTTCCAACTATCCGGCAGGGGTGATGGTTTGACCCTATCCTTTGATATTGTCATGATTGTACCTAAATGCATGATAGTAGAAAATCAGAGAGGGAGACACAGATAGAATGAAAGAGAGAGAGAGGACAGACCATCATTAAGGATGGCAATGATAAGCACCATAAATGGCGGAAAGTCGAATTTCCAAATAAGAGCGAGCAACATGAAACCAAGCTGTGAATAAACAAAACGATCAAGAAAAGTAAAAAAGTAATGCAATCAATCTTAGTTTAAGTGATGAACACCAATCATCTCAAGACAAATAATCATACCACAATACGGATTGTTATGGACACCGCATAAATCTGCATGCCAGAAGAAACGAAAGGTCAGACATTTGTCGATCATCTTTCTAGGAATTCGACAATTATGCAACTACTTACTGTGTAATTTTTCATCCTCTGAAAAATTGCTCTACTCGTTAAAACGGCGCTTATAATAACACTCAGTCCAGGCTCGGTCAGAACAATGTCTGAAGCACTGCGAGCTGCATCGGTAGCATCGGCAACGGCTATCCCGATGTCTGCTTTTTTAAGGGCGGGAGCATCGTTCACACCATCACCAGTCATTCCACATATATGTTTTCTAGCTTGCAAACGCTTCACAATCTCGTATTTGTGCTCTAATGAGAAACATTTTCATCAGAAAAATATTAAGAAATATATAAATAACCGGCTTAAGTTTTTCAAATCGTTAGTAATTTATCAGAAAACACTTTACGGATATAATTACATACTTAATTCAATATGAGTAAATTAGACATACCAGGAAAAACACCAGCAAAACCATCGGCTTTTTCTATCAGGTCGTCGATGGGCAAGGCAGCAATTGACTCATCTTTGTTCTGTCCTAGCAAAGCAGACGAGGGATACATGTTCGTTCCCATCCCCAAACGCCGTCCTGTTTCCTTTCCGATCGCCAGTTGATCGCCTAATAAAAGATAAGAAATCATGAAATGGAAAATTTATTGAAATCGAATAGTGATTTTCAATTAATAGCATACCAGTGATCATTTTAACATTAACTCCAAGGTTTAAGGCCCTCCTTATCGTCTCTGCACTATCATGGCGTGGGGGATCGAATAGAGGTAAGAGACCGATAAACTGCCATGGGCCTCCAGCACTGTCTTTGCTTCCCCCAGGGACTTCCTGGTGCGGAGAAGAACAAAATGAAAATAGTCAGTTAAGACTTAGCAGTATAAAACGCCATTATTTTCGCCAAAGAATCGGAAAGTAATCATATGATAGACCATCTACCTGGTATGCTACGGCGAGGGATCGTAAACCTCGTTCGGCAAACTTATCAATAATAGAGTGGACTCTACGATCAATGTCTGACTTATTGTGTGCGAGATTCAGAATCTAAAAAAAAGACAAATTCAAGAAGAATCAAACTCAACTCATTTCACCTCTATTGCTTTGAAATTTGGCAAAAGCTTAGAGACCGATCCAGAAAAACGGAGACAAAAGCTCGAGTAAATATTAAGGAGATGTTACCTGCTCCGGAGCACCTTTGCTAACTCTGTGCATCTTACCATCACGATCAAGATATGTCAATGCCGTTCTTTTATCTGTAGGATTGAAAGGAAGAAAGTGTATTTCCTGAATACCAGCACGGGCCTACAATGGAATAGAAGCAAAAAAAATCAAACAATGTGCCTAAAATAGAGAACAAAATCATTTAGATAATCAATTATTTACCTCCTTTGGATCGGCAAGCATCCCAACAATGGCAGTATCTATCGCATCTTGATTCTCCGTTCGAGATGCTCGAGCTGCCATAAGAATCACAGTGTCTGCATCTACTCCTTTAGCAAAAACCTATGAAATAGATTTCCCACTGAATAAGAATTAGTGTTCAAAATCAATCAAGAAAGATAAGACTTCTTACTTCGATAAGATTTTTATCGACACTAAGTTTATTCAGCGTCAAAGTTCCGGTCTTGTCACTGCAAAGCACATCCATGCCGGCCATCTCTTCGATAGCAGTCATCCTCTTCGTGATAGCGCCCTGAATTCAAAATTTACAAACTTCATTCATCCTCTCTGCATACCAAGTTCAGGAAAAAAAAAAAAAAAAAAAACAACTCCAATGGAGCCAATCCAACCTGCTGAGCTAGCCTGTGGGAGCCAATGGCCATTGTCACCGACAAAACAGTAGGCATGGCTATTGGAATTCCACCAATGAGGAGAACGAGGAGATTGTCGATTCCAGGACGATACTCACGGTCCTGAATAGGGTACATTACGATAATCTCGATAATCATCCCTACAGCGATCGAACATATGCAGAAATTCCCTATCGAAGTCAAGACCTGAATGAGAGATCGAAAGGAAAAGAAAACTATCAGATTGATGAAAATGCATAGATTAAAGAAGATTAAGTCTCTCAATCTTTCTTACCTTTTGGAAGTGACCCACTTGATTGGTCGTATCGACAAGGTGAGCAGCCTTTCCGAAGAACGTGTGGACCCCGGTAGCAATGACCACTGCTTCAATCTCCCCTTGTTTGCAAGTAGAACCAGAATAAACTCCATCGCCAGGACCTTTGGTCACAGGAAGGGACTCACCGGTCAGAGCCGACTGCAAAAGATAGAAGAACAATTAAAACAAACCATAAATCGGTCAGCAGTTGCTATATCAAAGAAAAACAAAACAAATTCCTAGATGTTGATGCTAAACCTGGTCAATTTTCAATGGATCCCCATCAAGAAGACGAGAATCTGCCGGAATAATATCACCAAGTTTAATACTGATAATATCTCCAGGAACTAAAACACTAGCATCCTGCTCATTCCACCTTCCGTCTCGAAGAACCTTAAACCAGAAACTTTATCAGTAAATCAACAAAGGAAATGTGTCCAAACCAAGAGAAAGAACAGATTGAAATGGTACAAAACACAATTTACTACACAACAGTTTATTCTAGATGCACAAATGCATCATATCCGTTGCAGAATTCGATATGATCCAACTAACGAAAGTCGGTTTATCTGATACCTTGGCTTTGGGAGCTAGACTAGCCATGAGAGCGGCTGCGGCATTACCGGCATTGTTTTCCTCGATAAAACTTATGGTGGAGTTTATCAAAAGCAGAGTGATGATGCCCACAAAGTCTTGCCAGTCAGGGGGCTTACCCTGCTCAAAAAGGGGCGGTATAAATCATGGCTTTAACCAGAAGAAAAGGAAGACGACGAGCTGAAATTTGCAGAGCACTTACTCCGCCATTTGCTAAAGCAATAGCCATAATAGCTGCAGCTTCCATAACCCAAGAAAGAGGGTTCCACATAAACCCCAAAAACTTCAAGATTTTGCTTTCCTGCAGCAGAAATTGGTAGTGAGGATATTATCTTCATTGAAGATGAAATATTACCAAATATTTCTACCTTCTTCTCCTCGAGCTTGTTGTGCCCAAAAATGGCGAGCCTTTCCTCAGCAGCCTGAGTGGTAAGACCCTCTCTACTACATCTCAGATTCTCAAAAACTTCCTCGATAGGTATATTTTCCTGCACCCAGAAACTTGGAAAGGTAAAAACGAAGCACAGTGCAAAAAAAAAAAACAACAGAGAGGTTCATTTTTTCCAGATCTGCTACCAAATCCACAGTTTCCTTCAACACAGCCTCTAACACTTCAGGGTTCTCCCCCATCTTTTTCTCTTTCGTTCAAACTCTCTCCCCAACTTGCAGTCTGCATCAGAACATTTCAGAGATTAGATGAACCCATCAGGAACAGGCTCGAATATAGCAACAAAGAGACGAAAACAAGCAAAACAAACATACCCAGTTCTCAAAACAATCTAATTTCCGATCGAAAGATTAGTTTTGCGAAGTTCAAACTCGAAAATGAAGACAAACCCACCAGCCACCAACACCAAATCCACCAAGACCCGAAGAAAGGGAACTGCCAAGAGCGTTTTGGAGTAGTGATAGAGTCAGTTACTATAACCACCTTCTATTTCTATCTGCAAAAACAAATATTTAAATCCCGTAACTCTCCCAAAACTTTTCCTTATTACATGATAATTTCCATGGCTTCGATTGAACAAACATAAGCTAAGATTAACCTTAATATCTGCTTCTCAAAAATGACATTTTTTTTCTGGAGATAAATGGGGGGGAATCGACTGCAGCTGCAACTGCTGTAAATCATAAAAACGAAGCACATGCCCACCTCTTCTTCGATCTGTCACTCATTAAAACCAATCTGGTATGAAAAGATGTGTACCCAAAAAACACACCACTAAAAAAACTGAAGATGTTTTTTAAGATTTTAAACAGCTTTTCCAATAAAGCACTAAACTTTCCACTCTTATATCATAAACACAGCAAATTACATAATTAGGCAAGTAAATTTGGACGTCAAAACGATCTTTTGTTCTCCAAGAGTTTCTAATTTGGAACCGAATTCTTAATATTTTGATTTATTTATTGTGAAGTGTGAGACATTGGGAATGACAAAAAAGTTGTAAAGCGTCCAAAAATTCTCACCTGAATTGAGACTAACCACACCTGTTCTACCTATTATTCTAGAGTGCATGCGATGCACCACCTATTCTCTAACAATACTTCATACCTACTGCTGTCTAATATATAAATTTGATGGCCGTGCATGCGCCAAAAATGGATTTTGATTCTAAAAATTCACTGCAACAGAAGCAATTAACAGTCAGTGGGTGACCAAATAAAAGGAAAAGATTGTTTTTTTTTTAACGAAATTAAAATAATTATAATCATGTACATGGTAATTAAGAAATTATAAAATTATGCTTGGAAAAAAAACAAAGTTGGTGAGAGAAAAGAGTCGTTAACCCGTTCTGTAAGACTAGGACTTCCACTGGCGTTGAAACTTTGACCTTCACAGTATCTTATCAGATCTGCCGCTTCCATTGTTTCTTCTTCTTTTATATATTTTAATTTTAATATTGAATAATAAAATTTTTCTTTAAACGTGTCGTGTTTTTAGTTATTCAAGTTAAACAATTAATTCAAGAATAATTAAAACTTAGTTCTTGATCTCGATGCATCGTTACATATGTAGTAGCACTAATTAGTCAAAAATTTTCCAATTTTTCAAATATACTCACACGGGTAATTGTCGCGTAACGTATTTTCTGTTGTGTATTTTTTGAAATTTTTTCCGAGCTAATTTCAACATTTTAAAGAAATATAATGTAAGGTTTATTTTTTAATATTTAATTACAATTTTTATTTTTTGGATACATATAATTTTTTTAATTATTTATAATTTATTTTAATTATGATGTCAGTCAATGAGTGTCGTGTCAGAAGTTATGAAATTAGACGGTAAATTAAGCATTACCCTTCAAATTATTCTTGTAATTTTTTTGTTAGTTTATTAAAAAAAATAAAAACGAGTTGATTTAAAAATAGAAAAAAAAAACAATATATTATAAATTAAAATATGAAAACATTTAATGCAATATTTCGAATCCAATGGCTTTCAACCACGTTGAGCTGGCAACCGCGTTTGGCCAAATCATTGGAATTTATTTTTATTTATTTAAATGTAAAAAAAAATAAAATAAAATAGTATTTTATGTTTAATTAGTTTATTATTTAATTTTAATATATCGATAAAATATTATAAATAAAAAAATAATTAGGAACAGTAGATAGATCTAGCCGCCCTAGTTTGAAAAAGGCAATCATTGATAGGTTCCAAGAATGCTAACGTGATCCCGACCACACGTGATCATTTATTGTTTTACTTCAATTTTGGGAAATCAAAACTTGATATTTCCACTCCTTTGGTCGATAATTAAAAGTGGACGTATATGGAGTGCTCACTTAGCAAAAAATGGAGGTGTACCTATCAATTTTTGCTCTCTCACTTTATCCAAAACGGCAAAGCACTCACTCTTCTGCGTAGTCGAGATGCTTCGGTGAACCCAACCCGGCTCAACTTCCTTAAAGTGGTAACCTTGTAACAAGTAACGATAACGGTTGATTTTAAATTCTCTTCAGATTTATCGAGTTTATACGTCTCCTATCGACTTGCATACTAATATGGAGAGACTAAACACTACTTCAACGGTGGATTCTCTCTAATTCACCCATATTATAAATTATTGTGAAAATAAGTTCATCTACATTCAGGGTACGTAAGAAAATTTGAAATTTACGTCACAATGTTTTTTTTTTTTTGGTTACGAAGTATTGTCGAAGCTCGTCATCTTGGTTTTGTTGGAAATTTTATTTTCACAAGTAATGCATATAATATAGTGTTGTGGGATTTATTGGTAAACCACGCATCATTTTATTTATTTATTTTTGACATGAAACTATACAAGATATTTAAATATTAAAGAGATCCCTTTGGGCGTGACAAAATCTAGTAGTGGAAAGCCATGACTCACAACTCGTTATCAAAGCATCACAACAAATCTTTTTCTCTCACTAATTGATAAGTATAAAATATTGAAGCTTAGTTGATTAATACATGTTTTATTTCGTTCAAATTGTTGGTGAGGTCAACATTATTCGATATTCTAAACCCACTAAACACATTGTTGGTGAAACATAGAATATCGTAAATGCGTATAAATTGAGGCAAAACAAATCGTTCGAATGCACAACACACGATTATCTGTTTTTTTTTAATCCAACGCCAGAACTTACATATGTATGTTTGTGATTGAGACTCTCTCTCTCTCTCTCTCTCTCTCTCTCTCTCTCTCTCTCTCTCTCTCTCTCTCTCTCTCTCTCTCTCTCTCTCTCTCTCTCTCTCTCTCTCTCTCTCTCTCTCTCTCTCTCTCTCTCTCTCTCTCTCTCTCTCTCTCTCTCTCTCTCTCTCTCTCTCTCTCTCTCTCTCTCTCTCTCTCTCTCTCTCTCTCTCTCTCTCTCTCTCTCTCTCTCTCTCTCTCTCTCTCTCTCTCTCTCTCTCTCTCTCTCTCTCTCTCTCTCTCTCTCTCTCTCTCTCTCTCTCTCTCTCTCTCTCTCTCTCTCTCTCTCTCTCTCTCTCTCTCTCTCTCTCTCTCTCTCTCTCTCTCTCTCTCTCTCTCTCTCTCTCTCTCTCTCTCTCTCTCTCTCTCTCTCTCTCTCTCTCTCTCTCTCTCTCTCTCTCTCTCTCTCTCTCTCTCTCTCTCTCTCTCTCTCTCTCTCTCTCTCTCTCTCTCTCTCTCTCTTTCATTGTTGGTGAGGTCATCTCTCTCTCTCTTTCATTTTAACACGAAAACCTTATACAGTCGTAAAATATGTTCGATCCTGTCGTTTTATCATTGATAGTCAACACTGAGACAAATCGTATTTTGCAAGTGTCACGACTTTAGTTGTTCGTATTTTTTTTTCTTTCAAACCCGTGTTAGACTATTACGACCCCGAATAATTTTTCCATAATATATATACATATAATTAAGCATAGTAATATTTTAAAATAACATATATGTAATAATCTCAAACATACTCTAATTTAAAGTTAAAAGTATGCGTAATAAAATAAGAAAATAGTAAAATTTGGTGGGAAATATCAAAGGAGGGCATGTGGGAGGGGGAGGTCCCACGCCCACTTGGGACTCCGGCGGTAGGGGATGTTTGGTTGCATGGATAGAGAAGCCCTGAATAGAGATGGAAGTAGAAGCCAAACGCAAACAGACAAAACCTTGTTCATGACCTCCCGGATCACGTGACATTGGTCCCCATGTCCAAACAATGTACCTTCCGTACTGCGCCGTAGCACCACCAGAACAAAATGGAAAAATTATTCGGTGCGGACCCCCGTACCAGATCCTAATGCGACTTTACGATTTTGGCTCCTCTCTCTACCGTCAATATCAACCCATCGAGTCCTTCCCTATATCTTTATTTTAGGGTAATATTTAATTTAGAACAAAAATAACGTTAAAGGTAAAATTTTGAAGGGAAAAATGTAAAATAAACATAGATATTTAAGAAATAGGCAAAAAAAGGAAACATCTTTGAGTTTAGGCAAATAAAGAAAGATGTTTGAGAAATAAACAAAAAAAAAAAATTTTGACTATTTTTTCCTTCAAGCACGGCGAGAGGCCGGCTGGTCTGACGACCAGCCGGCCTCCCATATTTTTTTTAATAAAAAAATAGGGAGAGGCCTCAGTCCGATTGGACCAGAGGCTGCTCCCCCTATAAAAAATTTATTGTTTTACTTATTTTTAATTTTATTTTTTATATTATATAAATTTTAAAAAAATAAAAAAAATTAACATTATTTAAAAATAATTACAGCAGTTACTTGCATCATAATTAATAACAGTTAATTATTGGATTCTCAACTACCCTCGCAAAGATGTGAGAATCGATAAAAATCTTTATTGTTTTTAAATTTATATAATATAAAAATTAAAATTAAAAATAAGTAAAATAATAAATTTTTTATAGGGGGAGCAGCCTCTGGTCCAATCGGACTGAGGCCTCTCCCCATTTTTTTATTAAAAAAAATATGGGAGGCCAGCTGGTCGTCGGACCAGCCGGCCTCTAGCCGTGCCTGAAGCAAAAAACCGTCAAGTTTTTTCTTTTTTTTGCCTATTTCTCAAATATCTTTTCTTTTTTTGCCCAAACTCAAAGATGTTTCTTTTTTTTGCCTATTTCTTAAACATCTATGTTTATTTTGCATTTTTCCCAATTTTGAAAGATTTAAAACTCAAAGTATGAAAAATATTTGATTTAATCTTGTCGACCTTCCATTCTCAGAGCTAGGGGGCCGATTTCCAACATCGGAGGGTCGTTCTCTAAGAATGGCCCTCATTTCTCACTTGGCGTTCAAGTGAGATCGTGGGGTGGTTACCCTCTGTTCTAGACAAAAAAACATAGTAAATGATATCAGATTTTCTTGAAATTTTTACCACATATTTAGCAAATTATTATAAGATATCTTAAAGGTTTCGTGATTTTTCAACACTTGTATGATTTATTATAATTTTTTACGTTTGTTTGATAGAATATTGTTGAAAAAATTATAATAAATCGTAGAAGTATTGAGAAATCAAGAAATTTTTCAGATTATCTTCTCATGTTATGTTGAACATGTGATAAAATTTTAAGAAAATCTGATACTGTTTGCTATGTTTTTTATCGAGAACGAGTGGTCACCACTCCTCGATGATAGAGATCAGCCCCCTGATATCTGAGAATGAGGGCCGACAATGTTTAAATCAAACATTTTTCATACTTCGAGATTTAGGTCGTTTGAAAATTTACTTTAAGGTAGTTTTTGTTCAATACCTCGTACTTCATGATTTAAATTGAATATTACTATTTATTATAAGATAGTATGAAAAGTTTCGTAATTTTTCAATACTTGTACGAAAAAAAATTATTGAGATATGTTGAACATTTGATAAAATCGTACAAGTCTTGAGAAATCGTGAAACTTTTTCAGATTATCTTATTATGATATGCTGAACATGTGATAAAAATTTTAAGAAAATTTGATATTGTTTGCTATGTTTTTTGACGAGAACGGGTGGTCATCAGCCCCCGATGTTTGAGATCAGCCCCTCGATCTCTGATAATGGGGGCCGACAGGGTTTAAATCAAATATTTTTCATATTTCGATATTTAAGTCGTTCAAAATTTTATTTTAAGGTGATTTTTGTTCAATACTTCATACTTCAGGGTTTAAATTAAATATTATTTTTTATTTTAATTGCAAGGTAAAATTCAAATCTACTCTCAAAGTATGGGTTGAGGAGTAAAATAGACCATGAAGAATATTTTTTAACAAAATCACTCTTGAAGCATGCAAAACTTAACAAATTTGCATATACTGACCTCCCGATTTCGAAGAACGAGGGGCCGATCTTAATGGCACCAGAGAACAGGGCCCAGTCTAGAGGGATCCAGTGCTTCGAAGCACTAGACGGGAGAACAGGGTCCCGGTTCAGAGGGATCCAGAACAAGGCCCCGAGTTTACATAGATTGCCTCCCGTTCTTCGAGACCACGACGTTAGCATGGGCAAATTTGTTAAATTTTACATACTTCAATAGTGATTTTGTTAAAAAATATTCTTCAACTATTCATTTTACCCTCAACTCATACTTTAAGAGTAAATTTGAATTTTCCCTATATAATTAGGTGCGAGTTTAAGACGTTAAATCATCAATCATGCAATTTATAAAATTAAAATAAATAAATATATTTTGTTACAAAATTCGTATCTCGATAAACTTGCACAAGAGCAAATTGAATACTTAGAATATAAATGCAATTTATAAGTAGAACATGTCTCATGTGTGGAATGGTGACATTTATGAACTAGAATATAGTTTGATTAAAAAATGAACTCATTAATCAAAACAAAGAGTACCGTTTCAAGTGCATGCCCCCAAAATTTGTGTCAACAACATAAATATAATATTGCTTAGATGTAATGTTAGTTATGAATGACTCAAATTTGATTAAAATATGTGATAGCTCTCCATGTGAAGGCAAAGAGGGTCCCGGTGGGACCCAGCTCATATCAGCGGGGGTGCACAATCTTACATTGCTTTGAAGAGTAAAAAATGTATAGTTTATAAGTAAAGTTTCCCTCCCTACCTAGTACAACGTGTTTTGGGACTGATCTCAATAACAAATTCGTGCGGGTTTTGACCCTAAAGCGGACAATACTGTGCTAGGAGGACCGAAAACGTTACAAATGGTATCTGAGCCACTACCCAACCAAAAGTGTGGTCGACGAGAACGTCGAGCCTCGAAGAGGTGGAGATTGTGACAAGCCAACCATGTGAAGGCAATGAGGGTCCAGTAGGGTACAGCTCATACCAGTGGGGGTGCACAATTCACATTGCATAGAAAAGTAAAAAATACATAGTTTATAAGTGAAATCCCCCTCACTACCTAGTACAATGCATTTTGGGGCTGATCCCAAGAACAAATATGTGCAGACTCTGGCTCAAAGCGGACAATATTGGACTGGGAAGACCGAGAGACATTACAAAATAACTAGCACAAAAATACTTGATTATATAATATGTATGTATGATGAACATGTAAGTAGAAGTGGGCAGGCCGAATCCAAATCATGGTTTGAACAAAAAATTTTAGGATTGATCATGATTTAATCTGATATAAATTGCAGCCGGTTCCAGATATAAAGGAACTATCAAAGATAGTTTAGATCAATTTTTGGTGTAGAAGATCATTAAAACCAAACCAAATTGTAGATTACAAAATTCGACCAAATCGTTAAAACCTAACTCGAGCTAGAAAATCACCCATGATTAAGCCCAACACGATCCAACGTCCCGACCCTATCTAATAAAACAAATCCAAACTCAACTTTTTACTTTCATAGTTTGATAATGGTAATTTTTATTCTTAGTTTAAAATATAATTAGAATCGAACCATATCTCATAATTGGTTTGATTAATTTTTGGCTATAAACAATTCGGATCTAGTTCTAAAATCTAAGAATTGCTAACTCATTGTTCAGCCTCAAAATTTGTAACGCCTTCATTCCTCGTAGTATAAAATTATCTGCTTTCAGTCGAAACCCTACACGATTTTGTTCTTGAGTTTAGTCCAAAATGTGTTGTACTATATAAGAAAGAGAACACTATTTTTTAAATCATGTATTTTTCACTATCCTAAACAAATAAGATTCTACACTCTCACGGGTATAAGCTGGATCTTCACACTGAGTAGTCATCGCCTTCACATGGCAGCTGTCACAAAATCAGACCGAAGTAGATTGTGCCTATTCTACGTGTATGTGTATGTATATGTATATGTACATGATATGTTAATATTATTTGTAAAGAAAGAGATAAGGGTGAGGGAGGATGAGATTCATGTGGATTTGTTCCTTCGTGACTAGTCTTTGTCAACAAATGTCTCCACTGTCCCTACTAGTTATTGGTGGACACAACCCTTTTATTTTTTTTTTTTTTTAATTCTATTATTATAAGCAAAAAAAAAAAGGTATATTTCCAATATATATAGTGAATAATAAACTATATAATAAAAAAGGCTAGTAGCAACCAACCATAGCCATATGAAAAATAGGGTGTGAGGATAAGAAAGATGAGCATATGATATCTTCATAAATTCAAAATTAAGATAAATAAATGCTTTGCTGGTTACCCAACATTTACACATGCTGTGTTTGGCTCCCTCAATCCATAAATCTAATAGAAACCCTTCAAAACTTACATTTTCATTTGCGCGTTATTTGCTATCGAGTAGTACTAGACGTACAATTCAATATGTCGATATGTCCTATCGGATCTCTACCGAATACTGATAGTATTATTTGTTTTATACCTAAATTCGGATAAATTTGTTCTCAAATTTAATAGTATTTTTCATTAATTTAAAATTTAATATATTCGCCTTCGCGGGATAAATATTCTATTTATCATGTATTACTTGACTGCGACATGTGCATTTGCACATTGTTAAGTTTTGCAGAACATCTCTTTTCCTAATGATGAGTTAATTTTAAGTCTCTTTTACACTCAAATAATTTTGAGTCTTTTGTAACTCACATAATTGACTGTTATTATGATTCAATGTTATAAGACTAAAATTAAAAATATTGTGTGCATATCGATGCATGTTAATTATCTTTTGACAGATATAACCTGTCGAAACGCTACATAATTACACGTAGGTGTTACAAGATTAATTTCAATCGAATTAAAAAGTGACGAAGTAGACAATGAAATTGTCTTAAAGAAGAACCACTCTCCAAAAGAGGGACTTTTTTTTGGGTGTGAGTGGAATGTTGCATGGATTGTTAGGTGGATCATATTCTTTTATGATTTAAAGTAGATTCTTTTATTCTCAATCTCTTTCCCTTTTAATCACTTTTTCTTTTTTTTAGAAAAAAATTTAAAAATTAAAAAAAGATGAACTTTTAGCCTTCTTTGCTTCAATTTAATAATTCTAGGTATAGACTCAAACCATGTTATAATTACATCATTATTTATATAATTGGTCGTGTAATTTTAATAAGTAATAATAATTAATTTGTAAATAGTGTTAATTTTTTTAGAAATAGTTTTATGAAAAAAGAAATTTGTAATTACTTTATTTATTTATTTAGATATCAAATCATTGTTTTGGAATACAATATTGACCATCCTTAATTCTACATTTACTCTTTATTTTTACTTTAAATTCTTATTTTCTGACATGACAAACATCGATGAGTTCAATTAATGTAATAAATTACAAATCGTTAAAATTTGTCATTAATTGTAATTTTTAAGATATTGACCAATTGTGATGACCTAACTCATATCAATGATGATACACAATCCAATATCGCTTAAGAAAATGAAAAATCTATAATTTATAAGTAGAATTCTCATATCTACGTAGAACAATGAGTTTTGAGCTAACCCAATAAAAAAAATTGTGAGAGTTCTGACATAAACAAACAACATTGTACTGAGAGCATTGGTGGACATTACAATTTGTGACTCAAAAATTAATTTTTAAACTATTTTTATCTTTGATTACTATAAAACCTTTGAGGTAAAATACAATTTTTTTGGCTCTCATGATTTCAATTTGTTCATTAAAATTCTTATAGTTTTACTTCAATTTTTAAATATTCCTTCTATCAAATTTTTAAATAAAATAAACAGAACAAGTCACGTGCCTTATTTTAACTTATATTAGCAATGTTCAAATAAACAAAAACATCTTGGTTGACTCTTTGTTCGACTAGATTTAAACTTGTAATTTCTCGAAGAAAAGTAAATTTTACTTTTACTGTTTAGGTTTGGTTCCGACCGGCCGAATGGTCAATTACTATTTTACCCTCAATTTTACAAATGTCATTACCCTAGAATTTCTTGTACTTAGAATTAACAGTCCAAAATGCAAGAGTTAGTACCTAAACTTAGAATTAAAGGACGTGACAAGTTGTAGTTACGGTCATTCTTCCTACCAAACTAACAGTGAGCCATTAACTATATTTTAAGAAAATTAATTTATACAACTCTAGGTGGAATTTTTTGTTTGGATTGAATGCTTTACCAAGTTCATTCTGGCAAAATGGAAAATTCCAAACAGTAGAGATAGGCGTTGGGAGATTAGTTAGGTTGGCTTATCTTATGCTAAGAAAACTATAGAAGTGCGACATTATCAAACAATGACATCAAGATATTTAATAATCTTTTTTAATAATTGAGTACTCAGTTAAACTCAATAAATTATATATTTGTTTAAATTATTATTGTTAGAGTTCAGTGTGATCTGAATTCTATCTGGACCAGACCGGTTAGACCCACGTTAGGAATTTCGTTAGAGTTTTATTTTTTTTTATGATTCTTATAAACTAGAACCGCAGAAATCACGGTTGCATTTCAATCTTCATAGTACATTTATTCATTTGTTAGTGGTTTTTTCCCGAAAAAGCTTTTTCACGTAAATCTGATGTCCCACATCGTATTTTTTTTTTTCGGTTATCATTTAATTTCTAACAATTATTATTTGTTTCTATGACACTCAATGGTTGAAATAACTATTGAAGTTGGAAATTTCAGGCCTAATAATGGTAAGGGGTGTTCAAGAAAATCATCAATCCAAACTGAACCAGTAAAAGAAGTTGGTTAAACCCATTTGGTTTTTTTTTTTTTGATTCCAAACCGGGAGCTCTCGCAGTTACAAAATAAACCCATGAAAAAAGAACCGAAAATGTGAAGAAATGTTTTCCAAACCGGTCTATACCGCATGTAAGCTCTATAAGGGAATGATCATAGAAGGCTAGAAATGCCTAAATGCTGACATCTTGCAGCATATGAATAAATAATACTACCTTTAATTTCACAATGCAGAATAAATTACTTGAATTTTCAAACTTGGGCCAGCCCTTAGCAAGAAGAAGCACCAACAGTGTCTCAGTTGACGATTTTAGTTCTGTACAGAAGGGATGAGTCCCATGAAGAGCTCATCCACTCAACTCATTCTTCAACCAATGCATGCGGTAAATTTAAAACTAACGCTCAAAGAACAAAGTGATTAACAAACTGGAACTTAAAGTAACCTCTGTGGTCTCCGGCCTTCAAGAAAGGAGGAGAGAGTTGAAGAGCTCATCTAGGCTCTAGCAGGTGTCTCAATGAGTTTCAGGCCATATTTTATTGGTTGGGGTGCGTGCAAATTTAAAAGATACATGAAATGATAAACAAATGAACTATCACATGCTGATCAATCCAATGAAAACTACAAGACAAACACTGTATGCAAGTAATAAAAGTTTCATTTAATTTCATGAATCCCAAGAAGTTATTCACTTCAACATCCTCTGTGTAAAATTTAATCAAAATAAACACAGTAGAAACCAAGCAAAACTAAATTTTGTGTATAAACTTCTTATTTTCTCAGTAATTCCTCCCCCACAATTGTCAATCCCTCAGTCCCATAAATAGCTTCCTGCCCATCACTTTCTTTTTTCAATATCATTCCTATTTCCTACTGTATTTACACCAAAAACTATTTCTCACAATCTAAGAATGTTAAAATATGCCAAACCCTTGTATTCTAAGAGAGTAATCAATATGAAACTCCACCCAAAACTCTTTTCAGATCAGATTTTTGATCCAAAGATAGAATTGAGGGATATCTAACATTGAAATTTATCCTCAAATTCCCCTTCCTACTCGGTTCTTTCGAGTTTGGCATCCCTTCACCTTGGGACAACCACCTCAGTCCTGGGTTTTATTATATCGGTTAGAGGAATCATAAGACTTCTTCCATCAAGCGTAGTGAGTTCTAGAGTCTTACCCGTGAGAGCTTCTAAAAGCGTTAGTTCTTGATCGATTACCAGATCGTTACCGTCCCGCTTAAAGAAAGAATGCGGTTTCTCATCTATTACAAAAACAAGATCTGCTGGAATGACACCCTGGCTCTTGGTTTCCCTTCTCCGGAAAAGTGATCTTCGTACCTTTTTTCCAGCCCGGCTTTATCTCGATCATCAAAATCTCTTCCAAAGTTTGAAATTTACTACAAGAAAAACTCGTTTAGACAAGTTCTAAGAACAATTATACCAGCATTATTTCAAAACATGCTCTTGATTAGTAGTTTTGACTTTAAAATCACAAAATTCATTGAGTTTTACATTCTTTAACGGAGTATTTTAGACCATCTTTTTATAGGAGATCATGCAGCCTCTCAAAAAGCAGAGAGGTAGCTACATATTAACTCACTGATGAGAACAACATATCAAATCTACGTCCACAACGCTGCAAATAAGCAGCTAAAAGATTACTGATAAAAAAACTGTTGGGCAACATTAAAAGATAAAACACAGGATGAACTAAGCAGACACAAAATCAATAAACTATTTGCCATCCATCAAATAACAAAACAACTACGCTATCTTCTTCATGTAATCTCATGACACAAGTCATTGAGCCAAAAAATGCTGCAAAATTAAGCTGATATAACGAAGAAATATCCATGCAATATTATCATTATGCAAATAAATTTCATTCTGACGAAATTGAAGGTGAAGAGGAGAGTAAATGAGAAAAATTTGAATTTCCAAAGCAAATGAATCCTGGAAATTCGAGTTTTATGCTTTTCAACCAGATAAAAGACTTTCTGCAGCAGGATAGGAATGCATTTAACTCACCCAGAAGCGTCATAAACATTCCTGGAAATCCTCATCTTCTTCTTCGCTCCTTTGAATAGCTCTTCCAAACTACACGACAAAACATTCTCAATCGCAGAAGCCTTCTTCGCTTGAGAACCAACCCCGAAATCCCCATTCGAAGTCCTTGAAAAACCCCTATTTGTCCCCCCACCGCCACTTCCACCACCAGCGGCGCCACTCTCCGGCCCAAAAAACTCCGCGTATATGTCATCCGCATCCCTTGGATTAAACCGAAACGAGGTCGTGTTGGGAGGCTGACGGTGGTAGTTCTGGCTATGGTGCCCGCGCGTCGAGGACATCGACGGTTGTGGCTTAGAAGGCGGAGGGAATTGCCCGGACTTTAGGGCTTCTTCACCGTAAAGATCGTATATCTGACGCTTCTGAGGATCACTAAGAACGTCGTAAGCTTCAGAAATTTGCTTGAATTTCGCTTCGGCTTCCCCCTTTTTCACTGGATTCTTGTCAGGATGCCATATCCTGGCTAATCTCTTGTACGATTTCTTCAAATCGTCCTCGCTCGCATTTCTGTTCACTTTCAGTATGTTGTAATAATCGACACCCATTTCTCTCTCTCTCTAAATTCTCTGATTCCGGCTTCTGGTTCTGCAATTTCTTTCCTTTTCCAATTCTAGGTTTCCCTGGGTGATCGAAAAGGCAACTCATGTAATGGTGAGGGTTTGCCGGAATTTTGAAAAGAAACAATCTGAACCGTTAAATGTGCAACGGCCAAGAGAATAGCGCGGGACATCTGACGGTTCGGAGTAGATGTTCAGCTTAAGCAACCAATTTGTCAACCGGGCCCTTCGACAATGCTCGGGTGACGCTAATGGCCAAATTCGGATTGGATTCGGATTCATATTGTCACGTAATTATTTAAATTTAGGGTAAAGTGTAATTTGGCCACTACAACTAGGTGAAATTGGTAATTTACATCGTAAATTTGGATAATAAGCAAGAACAACCTTAATATATTGATAGTAGGCAATATGACCCATATCGTCATAATTTTCGTTAAAAAGTAACGTTTTTTTACTTGTTTATTTTTTTTTTCCAAAATGCCCATCACTGGACCGAACTGGACCAGACCGGTTCGACTAATTGCATTTTGGTTTTTTATTTTATTTTTAATTATATTCCTCTGTCTTCTCTTTTCCAAGAAATAGGATTTCAAAAAAAAAATCAAAGTGGAATTAACCGAACCGATCTGGTCTGGTTCGGTCCAGTGAGGGGCATTTCGGAAAAAAAAATAAACAAGTGAAAAAATATTACTTTTTGATGGAAAATATGACGGTAGAGGCCATATTGCCCATTATCAATACATTAAGGTTGTTCTTGTCTATTATTCAAGTTTAAGGTGTAAATTGCCCATTTAACCTAGTTGTAGGGGCCAAATTGCACTTTACCCTTAAATTTAAACAGAAGTCTATCGAGATTGATTCAGATACCCACTCTTCGAAAATGAACGATTTGTTCTCTTCCTGATTTTTCTCGCAATACCCCGAGAGTCCAGATGACATTGGTTTCGAATCGAGTGATGCATAATCGAAGAATATACTTATCATCCACTCGTTAACCCGCCAAACGAAACAAAGAAATCGAATGCAAGTTCTAGAAACAAGCTTGATTGTAAGTTCAAAAGAAGAAACAAATCAGGAATTTGATTTCAAATTTGTACAATTCTAACACAAAGGAGGAAAAATCCATCAACCAAATTCCAGAAAACATGGTAAACAAACAGACAAATAAAATATACAACTTGCAGCCTTTCAGAGCTACAATTCATTTGATTCCCCTACAATGCAATGGCAAATATCAAGTCCAATCCAGACCTGGCGAGCCAGTCGGGATCAGAAAACACGGCCGGTGAGAAATTTTTCGAAACTAGACGTCCTTTTTTGTCCTTGTCAATTTCTCGTCTTCCAAGTCGAATATAACTATATCAATCCTTCAATTCGGGTAAGTAAAAGAATGTTTTCGGATTATACGACGACGGATTGTCCACTAACTGCGTCGTGGAGGTGTAAAGATCCGTCTTTCATCAGGTTAAGGCTCAAACTTTTGAATCTTTCTCTTGAATACTGCCTCGACGCCTTTCTCCAATCCGTCCCCGTTTTCATCATCGCTACAAACTCATCGTAACTTATTTGTCCATCCTGATAACATAATTTTCGAGAAATTGTGAAACTACTGATACCCGAATTTCATAAACATATAAAACTTCATAAAACTACTGAATCGATATTAGCGTTCTTAATGAAAATACGAATTGCCATATCACAATAGAACTAATGAACTGAGTTTAAACAAGAATACAAGCAAAATAAGAATGGCTACTAAACAACCCACTGCGTCAATAGTCTGGTAGAAAACGAATCAATTAATGAACAACATATCATATGGTCTTTCAAACTTTGCCGATTTCAGGCCATCTACATTTTTTATCTCTCTACATTGTCTTTTCTTCTCCATTGATCTAAATCTCTCTCCTTTTCTCACATAAAAAGTTTTGATATTGTTCTTCATTTGATCGTTTTAGCTAATCGTACAGAACCATGAAGACGAAAGTAAATTTTTCAACCAACTTTTTTCTTCCTAATATTTTCAAGACAAAGAAATAAGACAAATCATGAAAGTCAAACCTTGTCCGTGTCAACGTCGCGCATGATGTCGTTTAGAACATTGTCATCCGTTTCACCATATTCATCAGCCAAGGCTAATCGTAGCTCATCTAATTCAATGAATCCACTTCTGTTCTTATCAAAAAACTTAAAAGCTTTACGGAAATGCTCATCGTTTTCCATTCTCTGCAAGTGTATAGTTACTGCCACGAATTCGCTATAGTCCAGTATGCCATTTCCATCAACATCAGCCTAATAAGAAAATACAATAGAAACTTTTTAATTATAGCAGAAAATAATTCAATCTTTATTACACTCGCTCAAGAATCCAATTTGATGCCAGTATTCTTGTTTTTGTAGGAACATATGAGATTATGTAAGTGCATGCAAAAGATTTCATCGAACTGAGATCATTTTTGTGAATAAATCTCTAAATAATGACTTGAGGGATAAGTAGTTTTAAGTATTTCAAATGTTATCTTTGTAATACGGTTCTTTCCCGTTGGAACGATTTCTTGGTCGGGTGGAGTTTTTTCTCCTCCGACGACTTATAACCTTTCGTTTCTAAAAAAAAGTGCATGGAAAAGATTAGTCATGCACGGATTTGAAGCAAATCATATAAGATGAGGACTGAAAAGCTTACCACTTCCATCATCATCTTGATCTCTGGCTCAGCCAATTGTGAGCCAACTTTTCGAAGCCCATTCTTCAGTTCTTCATAAGTTATCTTCCCATCACGGTCAGTGTCCATTAATCTAAACATATCTCTCATTACTTCCACTTCTTCAACAGATAAGTGCTCTGCAATTACCTACATTTCATTCAAAAATTGTCAAGTATTTCACCACTGCTTTTGCACACATTTCATTGAAAGTATATTTTCCGGAAGTTTATATATGTTATAGAGGCTTACTCTTAGAGCCTTCTTTTTGAATCTATTCATCACAGAGAATTGTTTGAGCCTCGTTCTCACAATATCTCCTAGCGGAACATTTGATGCTTTCTTTGCATTGTGCAGCCATGGATGCTCTGCAATAAAAATAAGATGAAGCTAGTTTTGAAATCAAGTTATTTGTCGATCTAAAATGGGGATACCCCACTCAAATGGTTAACTTTTTGCATTCTAAGCAAATTCTCAAGCATACTAATAATACAAGCTTCCGTGAAATTACATTGATGAAAACTGGTCAATAATAACCCACAGTTGCACCTCTTAACAAGCATAACTGTGCACGTATGTCATCGTCATTTATATACCTTTTTTTTTCTTTGATACGAAACAAAATTCATAAAGAATCGAATCCTCGCTTACAATGATTCTAAAAAATGAATGAAAAATAATTTCTCTCCGGCAATAGAGAATTACACTAAATTTAAACTTAAAGAGTTATAAGTCCAATTGGCAATAAGAAAATCAATGTTATCCCATAAATCACTCTTCCCAGATTTATTTTCAAATAAAATCTCATTGCGACGAATTCAAATAAACTATCTGAGTGTTTGTCTACAAACTTAAGATGGAGATAGAGACATTTTGCTGATCTCTATTTCAGCTTAAATACTTGAGCATTCTACGGTACCATTCTCCCCATCATGCCATACCATTTGAAGAAAAACCTATGACGATTTTCTCAATTTTCTTGCCTTGTCTTTTTACTTAAATTCTTCTTAGATAAGCAAGGAAACTTGGATGAACAAAAATGGAAAGAGTTCTTTGCTTTCAAATAACATACATTCCCAAAACCTACACCTACCATAATAGTCTAAACCTGAAAGAATTTCGTTCCATTGAACAATGACTTAAATTGGAAGGTGAAGCCATTAAAGCCATACTCGTGAGAAAATCCATTAAAGATGAACTCACAACCATCTTAGCTAGCACTTACTAGAAGCAAGTTGCAATATGCAAGCAGAATTGCTAGGTAACTTACCAAGAACCTGTTGAGCAGACAAACGCTTTCGAGGATCCGGCTCTAACATTTGCCGTACAAGGCTTTTAGCACTCTCTGAAATCTGTGGCCATGGTTCTCTCTTAAAATCCAAAACCCCTCTCAAAATTGCTAGAGCCACGCCCTGTTCGGTCTCTGATCATATCATCCAGAAGATAAAACTTCACAATTTAATTCAAATCAACTGAACTTTCTCAACATCAATGATTCGTAAGTACTATTATTACCTGCCCAAAATGGAGGAACTCCGCATAATAGAATATACAAAATCACACCAGCACTCCATATGTCAACCTCTTGTCCATAGTTTCTTTTTAGTACTTCTGGAGCCATGTAGTATGGACTTCCCACAATTTCTGAGAATGTTTCCCCTAAACGTTCAAACACAAATCAAACAAAATTTTCAAAACCAGAATCGACCCAAAACCGAAAATCTAAGGCGATAATTAAACAGTTAAGCAAAAACCCGCAAAGAATTGACAAAGAAGAAACAAAAGTCACGAGCATACCAGGCTTGAAGAAAACGGAGAGCCCAAAGTCAATAGCCTTGAGCGGTGAATTCTCTTTCTTATTCGCAAACAAAAAATTCTCAGGCTTCAAGTCCCTATGGATAACTCCATTAGCGTGACACATTCTAACCACCTCAGCAATCGTCCGAGCCACGCTCGCCGCCGCTCGCTCACTGTAGTGCCCTCTAGCCACAATCCGATCAAAAAGCTCACCGCCTTCACAAAGTTCCATTACGAGATGCACATTCTCGTTATCCTCATAGGTAGCCCTGAGCTTCACGAGATTAGGATGATAAGGTAAAGTAGACATTATCGCAACCTCACGTCTCACATCCTCTATATCCACAGCTGTTCTTAGCTTTCTCTTCGAAATCGATTTGCAAGCTAGAGATTCTTTAGTCTCTCTGTCTGTACACAGATACGTTATTCCAAACTCGCCTCGACCCAGTTCGCGACCCAGTATGTATTTATCTCCGATTCTAGTTCGGTGACTCAGTGGAATCACATCCTTCAAGACCCGGATCGGAGCTGGGGAGCGATTTCGGTCGTCGGAGTATGGATTAGATTTTCTCTCTTTGGTCTTCTTCTTCCTCTGCTTCGTCGCTTCGTCATCTGCAGTCTTCGGTCTTGCGCAGACGTTGCAGTTCCCCATGTCCTATTGTCCTTCAAAAGTCTAAGAACAATGCGTCTTCTTCCACTCCCTCCGTTACGCACAAAACGATGCGTTCAGGCTCACCGTCCGTTATGCAGGCGGAAATGCCGGTCAGTCGTCCGGTCGCCGGCGAGGGAAGCTCAAAAGGAGAAAACGCGGGTCAGTATATGTTAGTTTAGACAAACGAAGCTTTTCGAAAAAGACTTAATATTTATGTTTTAATTTAGAATATTTAATTCATTAAAATAATTATTCAATTATAAATAATTAATTTATGATTTAATACGTCACTAAATATTTTAAAAAATTAATAAAAAATCATATTTATTATTTTATTATTACTATAATAATTATTTTATATTATAAATAATTAAAATAATAAAATAAAATAGGAATAACTCAAAAATAAATTCTCAAAATTGTGATTTTAATTATTTTAATTTTGGAGGAATTCAAATTCTTATCATATACCAACTACTTAGCATGACTGTGTTAATTAATTAAATTAATTACCTAGAAAAGCTCTGGAGTTTGCCCTAGTCAATAAGTCCTATGAGCCATCCCTAATCTTGTCCGTTGATCTTGCATAATTTCCGATCCTTCAAATTGTATTCAAGGGCTGAGATTCATCGGACGTTAGTTGTTGAAGTTGTTCACTGGCTGAGCTGCTGACGTGGTGCCATTGACCAATCAAGTAATTACCTTCCCATTTACAAAATCTGTTAAATTAGACTATCCTTGTATTTTTTCATAAGTCCACGTGGCAAATTCTTTGCCGTTGATGGGCACGATGGCTTTCGATACATAACCTCAATCGTTTTCATAGACAATTAGATGGACAAACGAATGTGATATATTAACTCGATACAAATGTATTTGACGCTTAAATTGTTATTCGAATAATATTTATGAAGTATTTAGAAGGAAATACGTATCATACTAAAAGGGTTTAAAAATCCTCGTATTTATGTTTGAAGGATATAAAATTGTTGAAGTTGTTACTCGCGGAAATTTGTTGGTTTTTTTGTCCACGGGCTATATTTATCGTGAAACATTATTGAGTGATCAATGTTTCCTAACAATTTGGCAAATGTCACCAATGAGAAATTCTTCTGTATTTTCAATATTATAAAGTTGCATGTTGTTTATTTGTTAATTTGCTTTAAAGAAAGATTGTATTGAGATAGAGCTTAGTAGGCTAAAGCTAAATCAAGCGATAACAAACGAGTCGGCCCCAGTCGAGCTAAATCTAGCTCATCGAACCTATCGAGTTAAACGAGTCGAGACTAGGGAGACTAATGAGTCGAACCTAATAATTTCGATCAAGAAAAAAATTCCACTCGAGCAGGCTCTCGAGCAGAGCCAAACTGGGTAAACGAGTCTAACCAGTCGACTCTAACGAACTACATATACATAACATTTCCAATTTATATCAATATAATATATATTTTTAAAATAGTTATTAAAATTATAATGATCATTCAGAATATAATAGTTAGTCGTTGAGTTAAAAAAATTATTTTATTAATATATTAAATGACATATATTTAGAAAAAAATTATTTGAGATGATCTAATAAAAAATATCACGTAAAAATCATTATAAATATTTAACAGTTACATTATTTCAAATTATACACATACTAATTACACTGACATTTATCTAATTACCAATTACTTGCAATAAAAGGTGACAAACTAATCGATCGAGCCGAGCCAACGCTGAAAAAGTTCGGTTCAACGAGGCTAACAAGTTAAACTAACAGAAATAACGAGGCTAGCGAGTCTAACAAGTCGAACCTAATAAGCTAGCACAAAAAAAAAAATTTAACCTGATGAGGCTCACAAGGTAAAAAGTTAAAGAGACGAGTCGAGCTCAACTCACTACAGTGCAAAGTGAGCAAGCAAGCTCACAAACCAACTCTCTCACTCATCACCTCTAGCTAAATATTAATCTCAAAACTAGATTAAGCTAATTATTCAATTTATATAGATATTATGTCATTAAATAACATTTTAAAATATGCTATTGTAACCCATTTAATTTTCCTTATGTTTGGTAACACAATTGATTAGGTGGGGGATTGCTATCTAGATATTGGTAAGACCATGTTGAAAAACTTTCAAACTTTTACATCAAAGTAATAAAGTGGTAGAACAAAATCATGAATTTTTTAGAATTTGTAACCATAGCAAAGAGATTAGACTAATAAGAATTTTTTGAGATTTTTGTATTTATTGAATGTTCACTTTTGATTGTTTTATTTGTTTGGATTTTCTACCTAAATTTTGCTTATGTTTAAAAACTCTTTTAGAAAGCTATCTTTGAATCATGGCTTGAAATGATTTTTCTAAAAAGAAAACATTTAAATGGTCACGTGATATTCATTAATTGTTACAATTAACATGATATATTACAACGAACGTGATATTCTCTCATTTTTAATATGCATCGAGGACGGCAAATGGAGAGGTAGGTGGAGACGTGGTCAAGGCAGAGGAAGGTTGTTTTGTGTTTTAAGAAAGGGATTAAAATGTGATTATCCTATAAGATTCCAATGCTAAAAGTCAAGAAAATGATGACACATTTTTTATTTATTCAAACCAAAACTAAAGTGTAGGGTAAGTTTGGATATAAATAAAATCATATATTAAAATTATTTTTTTAATTTAAAAATAAATTCATGATAAACCCAATATTATTTTATTTTCTTTAAAATAATATTATATTTGTTGCTTTTCATGTATTTTCTAATCATATCTCATGATTAATATTAATGGGTAATTATCTTATAGTAGAACATTTTTGTCTACTTTACATTACACATATAAATATAACATGTGACACCCATGAGGAATTATTGTACCTAATCATTTGCTCGACACTTTTATCTTGTTGTGTGTTATTATTTAAATGTTCATCATTAGTTTTAACTTTTATGATCAATATTATTAATAATTTCAAATTAAATTTTAAGATAATACCTTGGATATAATTACAGATTAATAATTATAGTTGTCTTTATTTTATGAAAAAGAAATGTTTCGTATTGTTGATTTACAAGTGCTTATATGTTCTTATCATGTCTCTTTCGTATAGAGTGACTTGACGCTAAATTTATCGAATTTTAAATAACTAACGCACAAAATTCGATTTTATCAAATAATGCAACCAGTTTAATAATTTGATTCAACGTACGAAGTTTGTTCCTATTATTATACATCATATATGCATTTTCTAATTTTCTAACTTACTAATGAAGGATTTAGTTGTCCACTAAAAAATGTAGCACGAAAAACTAAGAGGAGTCTTAGATAATCGATTTGTATAGGTTATCTATGATTTTTACTGTGCGTGATAGTAACATTAATGTAATATTGTTACTTATTCATTAGAAGAAACCAATCTTTTGATTTCACAAGTGTGGCGGTTCGTCATGTGAATGCTAAGACAACCCAGTGGAGATTTACAATTTCACGTTGCTTGAGAAAGTGAAAAATACATAATTTATAAGTAAAATTCTCCTTACTACTTAGTACAGCGTGTTTTGAACAACTCTAAAAATAAATCTGTGCAAGTTACGGCTCAAAGCAAATAAGATTATACTAAGTGCACAAGAGACGTCACAACAAGTTACTCACGTACCCATTGGGACTAATTTTTGAAAATAACAAGGTGTTGAGGACAAATAAAATGTTGGAGTTAACATTATTCATTTTTATCTACAATTAACCAACCGGACATTGAGAATATTTTGTATTTATTTTTTTATCATTGAATTATTTATTTAAAATGTGATCTTATTTAAAGTTATTGTATCTTAAAAAAAAAAAAAAAAAAAAAAAAAAAAAAAAAAAAAAAAAAAAAAAAAAAAAAAAAAAAAAAAAAAAAAAAAGGATAATGATTAGTAGGAGTTCATGATATCCATTATAACATGGCATGCATGGCAAAGTAGAGTGGGAAAAAGGCGAATTCCAAGTGAAAAGGAGGATGCCCATGTTGCCAACATGATGATGTTTCAACTAATTGCATGTCTTCTCCTCTTCTCTCTCTCTCCACGCTTCCTTCACAAACACACCCTTTATTTCAACTTTTCATGATACAAAGTGAGTATAAAACCCTAAATATGGAATAGCCTTGCACCAAAAAAACTTTCCACTAGATTATACTTAGGTCTCTATTAATTCTAGGGTTACCCTTTTGGACATAGTGATGATTTGAGCAGTTTCGACCATTTTATACTCGTTAAATATAATTTTTTGACAAACGTGTAACACGTAACAAAACGTATTGTGGTTTGACTCGAAAAAAGAATACATGTAATGTGTAACCACTCTATTTTGTTGTTGTCCTTGTATTTTGTTTGAAGCCAACAAATGGAGAAAGGGCATCATCGTGAGAAACGATTTGTCGTTTTAGACAATCTATTGTTGTTGCTAATAAGCTCGATTGCTCCAATTCAACCCAAACTTCTAGATGTGGGCTTTGGATTCCACAAAGAATTGGGTCATCAGCTTGCAGAGCAGCCAAGCTCCGACAACCGCTTGATTTGTTTCATTAATATTTTGGTCTTAAACACACGTGCTAGATACAACGTTATAGCATATGATATTTTCATGTCACAATTTATGATTCATTCAATTAGGATATTAACAAGAGTTAAATAGTACTTTTGTTCCTTCTTTGTTAGTAATAATAATGGACGGACGTGCTCGAGAACCCGTTATGTCATGTGAGCTTAGTTTAGTATGGACGAGCCGATCCATCCTTTTGACATCGGTTTGATTTGATGATTAAATCGTACTAAACTAACGGTTTCTATGTTTGAAAACTTTAGTCGTGAATGATCAAAATTACATTGTAAGAGACAATTAGTTTCGTTTTAGTTGTAAAATAACATAAATTCGTATTATTATATAAGGTTGATTTTTGGATTAATTTTATTGTGTTTAAGCTAAAACGATTAGTTATTTTTGAGTTTGGGCAGGATTTTCCGAATTTGAGTCAGATTTACTTGATGTTTGATTCAATACTAACAATTTTCTACACCCAAAATATGAAGCGAATCGTGATCTACGATTGTTCGTACCAAGGTTCGTGTTTGGTTCTACCCACTTCCTAATTGCAAATACATTGAATTCTAGATTAGATAATTAATGTGAATAGTAATAAAAACAAAAAAAAATTATACGCTAATTTTAAACTTACGATAATCAATTAATATAGATAATTAAAATAAATAATTATTGAAAAATTATCGATTTTAACTCTGTACTATACCGTAATTTCAAGTAGCTCCATATACTAAAAAAATCAACAAATCGAACCCTGTACTATAATTCTGTTATCGGTTTTAACATTCCGTCAACAATTCTGTTAAGTTTCTATTTACAAAAATGAGGGGTATTTAAAAAAATACCAAACTATATTCAATTTATTTGCAAATTTTTACCACACGTTCAGTACATCATGGGAATATTGTGCAATTTTTTTCGTAATTTTAAAACATTTTTACGATTTATTGCAATTTTATTTACTTATTTTATAAAATAATTATAATAAATCATATAAATTTTAGAAAATCGCTTAAATTTTCAGATTATCTCCCCATATTGTATGAACATGTGGTAAACTTTTCAAGTAAATTGAATATCGGTTGTTATTTTTTTAAAATTAATTTATAAAGTGAAGAAGGAACTGAGATTAATTTTTAAAAAATACCAAAAAATATTGAATTTACTTGAAAATTTTACCACATGTGCAACACATCATGAAAAGATAATCTGTAAATTTTCGTGATTTACTAGCACTTGTATGATTTATTATAATTATTTTATAAAATAAATAAATAAAATTACAATGAATAGTAAAAATGTTTTAAAATTACGAAAATTTTTAAATTATCTTCTCATAATGTAGTGAATATGTGATAAAAATTTAAGTAAATTGAATATTGTTTAGTATTTTTTTAAAATATCCCTCATTTTTTTAAATAGTAACTTAACGGAATTGTTGGCAGAGTGTCAAGATCTATAACGGAATCATAGTACATGGTTTGGTTTGCCGGTATTTTTAGTACGTAGGACTACTTGAAATTACGAGTATGGTACATAGTTAATAATTTTATTATAATTTATTACAGATAATTAAAATAATAAATTATTTAACGAGTCAATATCAAGTTCATTGGTATGCATGAGAAAATTCAGTCAACTCTCAAATTTCAAAGATGACGGCAATTGTTTTCTAGT
Source organism: Begonia masoniana (assembly GCA_022432975.1). Classification (NCBI taxonomy): domain Eukaryota; kingdom Viridiplantae; phylum Streptophyta; class Magnoliopsida; order Cucurbitales; family Begoniaceae; genus Begonia; species Begonia masoniana. The sequence goes on from CM039507.1 coordinate 2,344,434, forward strand.
TCTAACGTGTTCTGGTATTCAAAGATCTGCTCCTTTTTCTAATCTTTTTTCCAATAATTGTCTCCGAGTTCTGCAGCCATGGTGGTCCGCCTGCGAAATGCGATTTGAGTTTTCTCTCAGTTGACTTTGTACAGTCTCCACGTACAGCTTCTCAATTGCTTTAAAATTTAAATTCTGTTCTTGTTCTATTGTCGCGCGTCATTTTCCTTCATTGAATGCTATTTATGACCTTTACGGAGGCTTAAGCCCAAGTGGGTTTGAAAACGGTGGTGTTCTCTTAGGGTTTTCTTGGTGTTTAGGTTTGAAATTGAAATCGGTCTGCTCAAAAGCAAGTTATATTCAATGCGACCACTTGTTCACCTACCGAGGTCGATCCGATTTGATTTCTTTCAAAATCAATGGTGGGTTTTCTTTTTCCTTTTATTTTGTCGTCTGCTCAACTGCCTTAATAAATTCGAGAAAGTTCGTGGAAAGTCAACAAATTGGAGGGTCTCAGTTCTCAACTGGCTCAGGCTTTATCTGAGTTTAAAAGTTTTCTTGGTGATTTTGATGATCTTTTAACCACGAAGTTTATATTGAACATGTCAAAGATTCTAGTTAGAGAGAGACAGAAATGACTACATACCGAGATGACTATATTTTATGTTAGCTGTTTGAATCTTGTCATTAATTTCGATAGAAATAGCAAATCCGTAAAAATAATTTACCTTTCTCGAAGCTCTGGTCCCTAGGAGGGAGGGAGGGAGGGGACGGAGAGAGAGATGATGAGCAAATAATAGAGAGATGGAAGAGGGTACCGATGCTTTGTAGTTGACTACATGTCTGGAAAATATTGACTTGTCCCCTCTTATCTAGAATCAAATCGCCTTCAGATCCATAGTGGATAGTTGTGGAAGATGACTTAAGCAGAAGCTCAACTGTTCTTTCTATTTGTTGGTTTCAATGGAAAGGGTTTGCATCTCTATCGTACTCTGCTGTTGCTTGTTCCTTTTTGTTCATCCTACTTTATCACTCCCTTTATGCTCTGACTCCAGTAAGTATGGTTTTTGTTTTTGTTTTGTTATTGCAAATACCCTTTTACTATCTAATTATGTTTCTTCATAAATCTGATTGAATTCTAAGTTCAAGTTGTGCTGTGTTTGCTTCAGCGGCCCCTTTTGCCCTGAACACTACTTTGAAGTTCTGTCAGTACAATGGAAGTTCTTGCTGCGACTCCATGGACGATTTGCAAATACAGAAACAATTTGAAGCCATGAACATTTCAGATTCTGGATGTGCTTCTCTTATAAAGCCCATACTTTGTGCGGTAATAGTTATAAACCAGAATACTGTCTGCTTAGTCTTTCTCTGTCTGCGAGAGTTTATTATTTCAACATTTTGTTGTAGTTTAGCAAATTACTATTGGAATGCCTGACATGTTTTTATGAAGTTCATGAGATGAAGCTTGTTCTCTTAGCTAACATTTTTCTTTCTTAGTAACTTAGGCCTTTTTGCCTTCGGTTTACACTAGACATAGCTAAAAACAATTTCTTTCAACAAGAGCTGGCTTAGTCCATTCTTGTTTTGGTTCCTCATTTTGACAGCATCGGTTTTCTTTGGCTTAATCTTCCATGGACTCAATAGTATGAAACTTAACTTTTCCAAAATAAACCATAGGAAAGTGAGTGATATATGGATTCTGTTTGTGGTAGTTGAGTAATTTCTACTTTTCTCTCGATAACTTTCAACTTACAAATGGAAAGCTTCTCTAGTTACTCTTTCTTCTCCTGAATAACTAGATAGTCATGCTAGAGAAGAAAATAGCAAATTTTTGGTCAAAACTGTAGCAACAAGCTTGGCTTATAAAAATGTATTTGCATTGTCTACTACTGTTTTGTATTCGCACTGATTCATAGCAAAGTAAGTCATGGAAAAAATATTCATCGTGCAATTTTCTGATTTTGTCTGTAGGCATCGGATAGGTGATGTGGCTGTTAATCATGCAGAAATATTATTACCTTTATGTTGATATATGTACTTATGCAATTATAATATCCTGTAAGATAGTGTTGAAACTTCAATATTAGCTGAATTATCTCCCATCAGATAATCTTTCAATGAGTATGACACTCGTTTTTTCTTGTCATGCTCTGTAGAGATGCGATCCATTTTCAGCCGATCTGTATAGCATTTTCTCAACACCTCAGCCAGTTCCCGTCCTTTGTAACTCCACTAATTCAGCAAGTTCACCCCAATCAAAAGAAGATGAAAAGGACTTTTGCTCTGAAGTGTGGGATACCTGTCAAAACATTTCCATATCAAATTCGCCTTTTGCCCCGTCTTTGCAAGGTAGCGCTGGAGTTGGACCTTTAAATTCTAGTGCGAGTAAATTGACTGAACTCTGGCAATCAAAAATGGATTTCTGTTATGCGTTTGGTGGATCATCCTCGCATAACTCAGTGTGCTTTGATGGTGAACCTGTTTTGCTTAATAATACTGAAATTTCTACTCCCCCTCATGGGTTGTGCTTAGAGAAAATTGGAAATGGTTCTTTTATTAATATGGTTGCACATCCCGATGGATCTAATCGTGCATTCTTCTCTAATCAACCGGGGAAAATCTGGTTGGCCACTATTCCTGAAATGGGTTCCGGAGGACTATTGGGGATCAATGAATCTGATCCGTTTGTTGATCTAACTGATGATGTTCATTTCGACATTGCATATGGAATGATGGGAATGGCATTTCATCCAAACTTCCAACAAAACGGTCGATTCTTCGCTTCCATCAATTGTGATAAGGTCCAATGGCCTGGCTGTTCTGGGAGATGTACATGTAATTCAGATGTTAATTGTGATCCTTCACAACTACTTTATGCAAATAAAAACGATCAACCATGCCGATATCACAGTGTAGTCGCAGAGTACACTGTTAATGGTAGCGCATCTGAGCCTTTCTTGGTATTCATCTGCAAACCCACCCTTTTTTTTCTTCGTAATTACATATATAATCTATTAAGTTTAAACCAAGACATTGATTTTCTTAGGCAACAAGTGCAACGCCAGCTGAAGTGAGAAGGATAATTTCCATGGGCCTTCCAACTTCGTCTGCTCATGCCGGACAGATACTCTTTGGACCAGATGGTTATCTGTACTTCATGATGGGACATGGTGGCTTAAGTGATCAATACGATTTAGCTCAAAACACGAAGTCATTGCTTGGGAAGATTATGAGGCTTGATGTAGATAACATCCCTAGTAAGTTTCATTAGTTATTTTTTTGCCTTTCGTGTCCTATTCTTGGAAAGTAATTGAATTAACTTAGTTATCCTCTATTTGACTTTTGTTTACATCCATTTGAATATTTTTCAACGTTGTTTTGCACCAAAACACAAATCACATTAAGATTTCTAATTAAATTTGTAAAATCTAAACTTAATGAACTAGCTATTACGCTGTAGCATTCTTGTAGCAAATCGAGCAGTTTTTATGTGAAATGAAATGATATTGTGACTCTTTGTCAAGAGTTATCTCCATCTTTGTAACTTTGGGAAAGTGCTAAAAAATAGAGGTTGATCATTGTACTTTCTGGCCTTTTAACGTCCAACTAGTTAGCTCTAAATCTTATTCTCTTGACACTGATTCAGGTGCAGAAGAAATAGAAAGCCTGGGTTTATGGGGAAACTACTCTATTCCGAAAAGCAACCCTTTTGCTGGTGATAAAACAAAGGCGCCTGAAATATGGGCTTTAGGATTTATGAATCCTTGGCGCTGCAGTTTCGATTCAGAACGACCTGCTTACTTTTTATGTGGAGATGTTGGGGGGGTATGAAATCTGTGTGTTCGAAGTACATTTGTAGAAGGATCCATAAAAGCTTGTACACATAGATCAAAGTGTTCAAGAATCTCTTCTATGAATTAAAGTGACATCATTATGAGTTGATTTTTCAAGTTTTCCATGCAGGATCGTTACGAAGAGGTAAATATTATCACGAAGGGTGGAAATTATGGGTGGAGGTTTTACGAGGGTCCCTATATTTATAATACTTCTGAAGCACTCGACGGATCACCATCAGCAAACTCCACAAACCCAATCTTCCCTGTAATGGGGTATACCCATTCTGAGGTCAAAAATAATCCCGGATCGGCATCAATAACAGGCGGCTATTTCTATCGTGCCACGACCGATCCGTGCATGGCTGGAAGGTAAGCAAGAAACTTCTATGTAAATGACAAGAATTATAGTTGGGGATAATTATTGAAGTTTGCCAACTTTAATTATTTTTGGGTTGGGCCGAAAAAGCTCGTTTTATAAATCTATTTTGTGGAATTTGTGTCGTTTTAGAGATTGTTAAAATTCGGTGTCATGAATTCTTTTTGAAATGGATTGATGAGTCTGCATCATAGATCTCCTTTAAAGTTTTCTTTTTCTCTATAAATATATGAAATTTGGAGTCAAAAAACTCCTTCGATGCCCAAAAAGTTTTTTCATGTTAAATCTAAGTGTCTAAGTGTCCAATTTTTTTTTTTTTCATTTCGTGTTCGGTTTTAAGTATACGGTTGACTTATATTGAAGCTTTTCATTTGCAGGTATTTATTTGCAGATTTGTATGGATCTGCAGTTTGGGCAGGAACTGAAAATCCAGAAAACAGTGGCAACTTCACCACTACCAACATCAATTTCACTTGTGCTCATGACTCTCCAATGGCCTGCAGTTATGTATCAAATGATTCTCTTCCTTCTCTCGGTTACATTTTCTCGTTTGGCGAGGACAACCGAAAAGACATTTACTTCCTGACTAGCAAAGGCGTTTATCGAGTCGTTCCTCCGAGTCGGTGTAATTACACGTGCTCGAAGGAAGATGTCACCACAGTCGGCAGCCCGAGCCCTGGTTCATTACCCGGGTCTTATACGAGCCGGTTGCAAGGCCAAGGTAACAACGTTTTCTTTCTCCTCTCTTTGTTGCTGTTTTTTCACTTGTTTTAATGTACTGTAAAAACCTTGTTACTATCATGATTTGTGTAATCTGAGTTGCTAATAATAGTTGTTGTCAGCTTCTGGTTTACTATTTTTGTACATGATGGGGAAGATCAAACATTTTTTGATAGTTTCTCATCAATTTCGGCTTCTCATCCGTCGATGTTCGAGCATTTATTCGAGATTAATCGAGCTTCTCTACATAATTTGCGGTGAAGCATAATAAATTTGCTGATAAAATCTTCACAGTAGATTCCTTGTTATGATTTAATTTAATTATAATTATAAAATAAATTATTCCAGAGAATAATTCATTTTTTATATAAAATTTTATAAAATGCATAAATAAATATAGGAAAATTACCACTTTAAACCTTAAAGTATAAGTTTTTTTTTTAATTCAAACCTTAAACTATCAACTCTAACGTTCAAAATCTTAAATTATCAAAAAACTTAACAAAACAAACTTTATTAGACGTTTGTTATCATTTTTTTTGTCGTAGAACGGACGCACTCGTGGCCAGTGAACGTGCACACGTTACTTGTTCATTCTATTTTTTGCCGTAGAACGGGCGCACTCGTGAACATGCGCAAGTTACTTGTTCACTCTATTTTTTACCGTAGAACGGACGCACTCATGAACAGTGAACTGATGCTCGTTCACTGTTCATTCCATTTTTACCGTAGAACAGACACACTCGTGAAAGGTGGACGTGTACATGCAACTGTTCACATAAATAGTGAACGTGTACACATAAACAGTGAATGGACACACGTTCACTGTTCACGTGAACAGTGAACGTGTGTGGTCCTTTTTGTTTTAGAAGAGAACATACAGTTAGCTTGAATATCCATTGATTGAGCTGGTATTTTCATCTGGTATTTTCATCATAAATGATACCGAACATGTCACGATTTCATTAAATTTCATATATATTTTTATTTATGTTACTTAATTCATATTTGAAACCGGACCCAAAATCCAATTTTGGGTCAAATCTAGTTGCTTACTCAAAAGATTAGTCAAGGCTTTGTATAGACAACAACTCAATGATTTATCCACGCGACCCACGCGTGGACCCGACAACTTACATCAGCCGATAACTTTGAACTCTCTGTGGAAACTAGTCTCCTGTTTTTATAGCAACGTCGACTTGTTTTCTTCACTTTCTGTGATCTACTCCCAGTCTAATTCCCACAATTTCACTTCAAAAATGGCCCAAGTTACCGCCGGCCGCCGCCTCTCAGACGGCCCCAACCCCACCCCTTCCTCCCATCGCGCCACCGTCTCTTCTACCAAACCAGATCCGACCATGTTTGGTTTTAAAGACATCCGCTTACAGGCCAAAGCCATGGCCTCTTCGTTAGATTCTTCTGATTTCTCTCTTCTCAAATCAAATTCAAGAATCGGAAGGTTAAGAGCGAATCCCAAAGGGGATTTGAATCAAAAGTCTAGGAAATCAGGAAAAAAGGAAGCTTTAGAAGAGAAAAGCAAGGAAAATCCAGATGGGTATCCATGGAGTTGCAAGAAACCAGTAGCTTCTGTAACGTCCATCGTTGGTGGTAGAAGAAGATCGTCCTTCGGCGGCTCCGTCGTTGAGTTAGCTGACATCTTCGCCGGCAGTGGGGTGAAAGTTATTTCGGCTGATATGCCGCCATTTATGCAGGTTCATGCTGTGGATTGTGCGAGAAAAACTCACGACAGTATGGAGAAATTCACCTCCAAAACCCTTGCTTCGACCATCAAGAAGGTAATTTTTTTAATAATTACTACTTAATCTGATTAATAACACACTTGATTGATGCTTTAAATTATTTGGACTGACGAGAATTTCAAAATTCCGATGATTTTGAACGACAGAATATCACAGTAGACTATGATTAGACTTGGACAGAGCTTGAAAAAAAAAAAAAAAAAAGTACTTTACTATTTTACCCTTTAGGTAACTTTGTACATTTCACCTTTCAAATTTCTTTCTTTTGTATTTTGGATCGATATTTCTAAATGAGACATAAAAAAGAATGCACAAAAATTATATGGGTGAGTAATATTTATTCATCACACATGAAGATCTTGGTCGCATTACATATGTGATAATTAGATTGCACATATCTATTGACTACGCAGAATTAAATGTTATGTTTTCAAGTTTTTATGTTTCCGTTTTTGCAGGATTTTGACAAGGACTATGGACCGGCATGGCACTGCATCGTGGGGAAGAGTTTCGGGTCATTTGTGACGTATTCCGGTGGAGGATTTCTATATTTTTCGATGGATCAAAAATTGTGTATTCTTTTGTTCAAAACCACCGTGCAAAGAGTTGTTTGAGCTTAGTCGAGTCGCATCGACGTAGAATTGAGTAACTTTTTTATGTTACGTATCAAGTTCTTAAATTTTTTTTTATGTAATAATAAACTAAAACTTTGATTAAAATACATAACACAAGTCACTTAACATTGTCGACTATAGTCAATGGATGGTGGAGCGAAAACGATGAAGAGAGAAAACCGAGAGTGAAGGAAGGTTAATTTTGTCATTGGAGTAAAGGGCATTTTAGTCAAATACTAAATTATTACTAACTTTATTTTCTATTCATAAGGTTTACTTCTTTGAAGTATACAATAAAAAAATAACGTTACGTGCCTAAAGTTTAACATTAAAGCTTCAAACATTTGAATCAGTGTACAATAATTTTTTATTTTATTTATTATTATTATTTTTTAAAAAATTCAATAGTTTTTTTTATGTTTTGGGACTTGATAAAAATAAATAATATTCGATTTTTTTGGAACGAAGAGAATAATAATAAATATTTTAATAATTTTTTTATTATATATATATTAAAGTGATAACTTTCTTCAATCAATGTCAAATTGGCTACACACATTCTTCGATTGGGCCAGACGATTCCGTAATCAAAGCAGTGATTTGTTCCTCACTATTTTTTATATATTATTTTCTTTTTGTTTTTCTTTTTCCGATTTTTTTTTTAATTTTAAATCAATTAACATTTATTTAAAATTAAATTACTAGAAATAGTATTTATTTGAATAAAATATATAATTTTTTTTTTTTTTTTTTTTGGTATAAACATTTATTGGAGAAGCAAAATGCTAAAATAGTAGTGAAAATTGAGGGTAATATAATCCTGCAGGGAATGATTGTTGGACAAGGAATAGCCATCTCCTCTGAGCAGACTTTCTTTGGCAGTTTCCTCTCCGACTCATGTGCTTCTAGTATCATCCTTCCCTACTTCATTGGTACTTGCAAGAAAGTGCAGCTGAGTCGATTAGTCCCGTAAAATGCACTAGCCGGACCGGGCCAGACATGCCTGTGGGGGGAAGGCAAGTCGAGTCAACAAGCCAACTCGTTGGCAGAGTCTGATTGGTACAGAGTAAGGCGGGCTCGCGAGCCTAGATGCTGAGTTGGCTTAGCCTACGTTTAGAAACCGAGCCGGCCAGTTCATTTTTCAGCCCGTTAGTCGATAGTTTGATAATTAATTCTTACCATGTCATATTATATATTGAAACGACTGACAATCTCGTATCATCGAGAAAACACTGGAATGTAGGTCGATAACCTGTTTCTTTACATGCATATTAGTCAAACATGAAGAAGTACGATGAAATGTATAATGTAATCATGTTTGCGAAGAACTAAGTGACATGAAAAGATTGGAAGAATAAAATAATTGAAGGTGAACAATTGAATAAAAAAAAACTATAAATTAGATACATTGATGATACATGTAAAGACTAAAAAATAAAAAAAATGGATTTGAAAACGATGTCTTTTTGGTAGTTAGTGCCCATTTAAAGGGAACTCTCCTCTGTTCTGATTCCTATTATGTCGCTTGAGTCATCTTCCCTCCACCCATGTAATTTGTTCTACATCTGCACAAGGATCGAATAAAAAAGGCGATGATATCTGACTGTTGAAATGTCAGATTGCAGATTAAATGAGGATAAGAAATAGAGGGTGAAGATGAAGCCATGTGTCTTAATCTCAAGCGTGGGTGGCAGAAATCATATCTCTAGTTATAGGAGGGTAAGAGAGATCTGAAGTTTTTCAGAAGAAAGAGAGAAGAAACAGGGGGTAGAGAGGAGAGTTTCTACAGATGTTCTTCTAGGTCAAGAGGAGGTTCTTGATAGTTCTGGAATGAGTTTTCTACTGTAATTTTTGTTTAGATTGAGGTTGATTTCTAAATAGGTTGTAAAGGATTTCGGATATCATAGTGCATCGAGTTCTGGCTGAACTCCGGAAACGTAGATCATTTTGGATCGAACTCCGTAATCAAATTCTCGTGTCTCGTTCTTATTTATGTTTTTGTTTTTGGTTTACGACTTTGCTGTGTTTTTGTGACTGAGAGCAAGAGGGTTGGATTCCCTACACCGACTAATTTCCAATCTATTCGAAGTGAATCTCAAAGAGAATGCCTATTTTAGAAACCATAGATCGTACAAGTCGATCTAAAACTCTCTGCAAAAAATTGATCTAAGTCCGATCATGATAATTAGAAAACTAAACAACATATATATAGAGAGAGAGAGAGAGATTACCTTAAATAAAAAGTTGAGGAGAAAAAAATACTTCGTGAGATTTTGAATTGATTCCATCGTTCGATATACATATTTGCATCCTACGAAGGAAAAAACACTAACAATATTATAATAAATGAACGTGGATAAAAAAAAATGAAGAACGAAGAACGAGAAATTTAGTAGGTCAAAATCAACGCTCAGCAATTCCATCAATGGCTATGGAGTATAAATAGTGTTAAGTTGTCAATATAACTAAGACTAGTCCACTGTTGAGACTAGCAAAGTTGATTATTGCAAAGCTTTTTGAAAGCATATGAAAATGACTAATTTGAGCTTTGATTTAGTCCAAAAATGACTCTTTTTTTACCTCAAGTATAAATCATGCATCATTTTCTTCAAAAGGCGCAGCAATTATGTTCTGCAGCCTCAGTAAATTTTGAGAAATCTCTGTCAAAATCTTTGTTCCTTGGCTGTGTTTCTGGGGTGTCTCGGAGGCATGTTCCAAGAGCTCACTCTCTTCTCCAATGGCCTTCAATCTCACACTTAGACGTGACAATGCTCTAGTTAGAGATTTTTTCTTGCCATTTCCTGTCACGTTAGCAAGAGAATGAACAAACTTACCTATTTCTTCTTCTTCATAGTCTCCTTCATGATTAACCCTGTTGGAGCTTGACTCGAAAGAATGAACTTCCTCATTTGAAGAGAAGTTCTTCTCTTCTCGGATTCAGCTCGATCAATCGTGTTTCTTTCTTCATCAGATTCATCAACAGATCTTAATCCGTGCTCTTCTTTAAGAGTCTCGAGCTCGGCTTCTAAGTTCTTGATCTCTTCCTCTCGCTTTAGAAGCAAATCATTCGCCTCTTGCAAAGCTTCTTGGTCATACTCGGCTTGCTCCTCCATCATTCTCTGATACTGTAAAGCTTCCATTTGCATGGCCGCCTTTTCGGCCTGCAATCTAGTGATCATTGCCATTGCATTATTTGCCGCAATGGCCGAAGCACTTCTTTCTTCGTCGAGCTCCATGTACAAAGCCATTCAATGATTTATGATCCAACCGAACCTGTCGTTTCAAGGAATGTAAAATTGAATCACCATCTCCCCCTTCCGGTAGACTTCCTTCTATGTGCTCTGATCCAAACTCCGTTTTTTCGAGTGATGATTTCTTCGGGACTCTGAATCCCCACCTTGGACTGTTATTAGCTGAATCCGTGAGGGAAATTCCGAAAAATTTGGTTCCCTGATAAAACTAGGTGTCTTGTTTGAATCAGTCAATCAATTCCTCGGGCTCTGTTAGCGATGGCACTGCCGCTGATTTTACATCTAGCTTAACTGAAACAAAAATACAGAATCTCTCTTTATCTCTTGTTCAATGCAGCTATGAACAAACTTAATCTACCCACACTTATCAATGGATTGAGAATAAAGAAAAAATAAATACAGTAATTCTTTGTTCCTTACTCACATTGAAATGAAGGTTTCCTGTTTGATCCGTCTTCGTCCTCTGGAAGGTCGTTTTCATTGACGACTATGTATTTAAGTTCACGGCATCTGATATGTGGCAAATTGAAACCTCGATTCTCCTCATTTTTGGAGGTTAAAAATGGAGCTCGTGGAGATGAAGCAGGAGCTTGCGAAAAAGGAAAACCCACTTTCCCCTTCGATTTGGAGGATTTGATCTTCAATGGCTGCCCACAACAAAGACAAAGATGAGTGCTACTCTTCTCCATTTGCATAAACTCATCGTTTTTCCCAGAAGGTATGCTCAAAATCTGGTGATCGTCTTCAACAAAGCATTCAAGATCCTTGTGCAAAATTCCCACCAGAGATTTGTACGTGCCGCAACTGGGATTCTCTCTCAGTTGCAAAAGAAAGAAGACAGGCCTCGCACATTTTCCTGATATCAGACAATTTCCGGTGATTATGGCAGTAAGCAAGTGAGGAAACGTCCCTCTTATGAGCTTCGCAAATGGAGTCGTTGTAATAGGAGTTGGAATTGCGATGAACAAGAGTGTGGTCGATTCTCGTGCATAACAAACAAGGAATTGGCAAATCGAAGAACTTGGAAAATTCATTTGCGAAAAATGAAAGAAACCCATCAACGAACAGCAAGATTATGAGGACCAATTCGAGCGCAGCAAAAATCAAAAAGTGAGGAAACTGGCCCAGCTCCTGTTCGACAAAATGCGTGAATGAACGCTTCGCCATTTTCAAAACAGAAACGATCTTAAACACTAAGTGGATAATAAATGGATGAAAAAATAAAATCAGGCTGAGTTCATAATTGAACCCTGAAGGGGGAAAAACGATCATGACCTTGACCTTGGTGGAATATACCAGACTCAGATCATGACCGTTCTCTCTCAGGCTTTCTCTTTCTCTCTCTAGATTTCTATGGGTCTCAGAAGGGAAAGTGAAGAATTGAAAAGATAGTTTACATTTATTTTCGGTGAGTTTCAGTTGGCTACAAATAGACAAATTTTCAGGAGAAGGGTGAGATTTTCAGGCTGGGAGAAGGAAGAACAAGTACCTGAAATAACGGTCTGTCGTCAACTTTCCAACGAACTTGATTTTTAAGATAAAAAACAAAAACTGAAACGTCGACGTTTTTATACCGGAGTGTCTAGGGTTTCCATTTATAAAACTATTTTGTTAAAAGTAACCTTTGTTTATCCTTTATTATTATCTTTTAATTCTTATCTCATCTCACATGACACTAAGGGTGGCCTTGGTCCGGTTCCACCCCGAAACCGGAACCCATGGTTGTGGAACTAGAACCAACCACGTTTCACGGTTGGTTCCAAATTAAAAAAGTTATTTATATTTTTTGTTACTTTTGGATCTGGTTTTTTGAGTTTGGGTTGGATTTGGGGCCAGTTTTTGGGTATGAGTCGATTTTTTATGATTTTGGGTTTGGTTTTAAGCCGATTTTGGGTCTAATTTTTTATCCCATGGTTCGGTTTTCATTGTTTTTGCTCCCAAAACCATGGACTAGACTGTGCTTCGCAAGTTTGAGAATTTGAAACCTAAACCGGCTCTTTTGGTGGGCAAAACTGAATCAGACTGAAATCGCTGTTCATGTCCGGTTTTGTCCCACCCCTACGAAATTCATTAATTAATGTAATTAGTTACTTATTTTAACTATTTATAATTTATTAGGTTAAAACATAAGAACTAAAAGTTAAAATAGAAGGTAAACATAACATTACTTATTTTTTAAAATTATTTATGTGAGTAATTTCACCTTGAAATAACAAACTTCAAGTTTTAATAACAGAATAACTACTAAAATAAGAACAATTTAAAATAAATCACCAAACGCATCATTTTATTAATTAAATCTTGTTCATTAAAATTTGGCGTTCATATTTTACTCGTATATTAACTCATTATGAGCGTGCCAAATAAGCTCTACATAACACTATCTCAACAATTTTCAATACTTAGAGAATAACAAATCTTAATGTTTGTTTTATAGATATGATGTTTCTAATAAAAATTTATAGAATAGTGAATAAAGAGAAGTCATTGAGCAAGAACCCTAAAGAAGTTAAAAGTAGGAATCTCGTTCCGTCTCACTTTATTCGAAAGTACATGTAATTAACCCGAAAGTGATGATAGATGAACCTTGTTATTTCCCGTTATAGACACAAATGTGTTGATTAATATGATCGATTGCTAGAATATAAAGTAGAACATAGGTAATGTTTGGGTTTATTTACTTTTTAGACCTTAAATTATCATTTTTTATATAAATTGAACCTTAATCGTTTAGATACTAACAATTTAGACATTGTCATCAATTTATCTGTGAAATTTGACGTGTATAAACAATGTTTTCATCGTATTAGAAATCAGGTAAGACACGTGATTGAATTGAAAATATGGTATATAAATGCCAGATTTAACAGATAAATTGACGATAAAATTTAAATTGTTAATATATAAAGGATGGAGATTCTATTTATATAAAAAAAAAAAATTATATTAAATCTGTAAATGACTATAAAAATCAGGCATAAATTCCACCCTACCAAAAAAAAAATATTATAGAGGGGAATGTAATGTGAAAAACGTTACAGAAAGTGACGTAAGATTTGATTTGAAACGTCAGCATTTTTATTCTTTATAAAGCAGCAGAAGCTTTAGGTTGCTTGCACTCCCAGTTTCCCCACAATTCTCCAGAGGGTTTCATTTTCTCGAGAAAGTCGTTCTGTTTGGGAAGCGAGAAAATGAATCACAAGGGAAGAAGAAACAGCGAGTCTCTATGTGAGAAGTCCTTGATGTTGGTTGCAAACATTATAAAACTCTCAGCTTCATCAGTTGCCAAAATGAGTTTTGAAAAGCCAGAATCTCCATCATCATCGCCTGCAAACGGAGACATTCAAGCAGAAACAAGCTCGACAATGGCGGCCAAGGGATCAGCAGCAGCTTCTTCGACGGTGATCTGGGAAACGAGAAGATCACAGGAGCCACAGAATCTAGCGAAGCAAATATATATTGCAAAACCCAGATCGGAAATGGTTTCTTCGAGCTTGATCGACGGAAAAATCAGGTATTTTGACGAGGGAAACGTTGATGGATGGGCTTCAAAGTACATAGAGAAGGTACATAAGAAGAATCAAAACGATTTGGATGAGAAATCAAAGTGGCTTCTCCATTAATGATCTATTTATTTTCATTTGCTTGTGTCTTGTTTCAAGTAGCTTCCTTCGTTGTCTCTTTGTTCTTGCACTTGGTTACGTCAATTGTTAGAAAATCGAACGATAATTAAAAAAAAGAAAATACGATATGAGACACTAGATTTACGTAAAAAAAAAATTTCAGGAAAAAATACGAAAAGATGAGCAAATCTAATATGAAGATCAAAATACAACTGTGAGTTTTGCGACTCTAGTTTACATAAATTTATAGAGAAAAAAAACTCTAATGAGATTCCTAACATGAGACTAACGGGCGTAATAATTATTTGAATAATGGTAGGTATATAATTTAAGATAATTAGCAAAAAAAAAAAAAAAGAGTAATGTTAAATTTACCTTCTTATTATATTATCTTAAAATACTTACTTACTTGTCAAACAATAATTGATGTAATTAATGTAATAAATTATAAATAATTAATTTATTATATTAATTGTATCAATTATTGTTTGACACATCAACGAGTATTTTAAGAGGGTAAACATAATATTATTATAAATAAATAAAATATGATGTTATTAACAAACTCGGACTTCAATTATGTTTTATTAATAAAATCACCCTAAAACTATGCTCACTTAACAATACAACCCTCGCGCGGGCTTCCGTCCTTTGATAGCGGACTTCCTCTCCTTTATTTTGTAAGGCATGAGTCCGTCATTACATAGCATGTTCCCGCTCTTTTTTTATCCTTTTTTATTTCCTCAAATTGGGATCCAACTCGCGAGATTTTGCTCTAAAGGACAAAAAATGTTCGGGAGCCTGCTATTCAAGGGCGTGATCCCGCTCCAGAGAACAAAAAATGAGCAGGAGCTCACTATCAAAGAGGGAGATCCTACCATATTACATTATCTATGGGTTCCGACACGAACAAATTTTAACAGAGATATGGACGGCAAATTATGTTTTGTTAACAAAACATAATTTAAGAGCGAATTTGTTAATGAAAATTTTTTTTATTAATTACCCAATATTTTATTTTCACGTACTGTTTAGGTGTAGTCGATCATTCATTATAAATAATTAAAATAATAAAAAATATCCTAAAAAATTAAAGACTCGTAAATGACAAATAATGTAACATTATTCTATACTTTTATCCGTCTTAGCGTAAAGTTTTATTCAAATGATGCATTATTTGACAATGGTGAAAAGATATCAGCACAGCTTCAACACAGGGCAAACCATTATTGTTTTCCTAATCTTTCTAGAATTACTAGATTTCCTTCTCTTTCTAGAATTGCTATCATTTTTTGGATCAAATCTGGCATATTTCACAACATGTGTCAATGTCATGGACTTGAGTATTTACCTTGAAATTTAAAGTTAGCAAAACCAAGCAAGCAGAAGAACATAACTATCTAAGTTAATACTGAGTAGAAGTAAAGTTAAGGGATTGAGTATATAAAAGTAATTTATCCACACTTGTTTAAGTAGAAATTATGTAGGCAAATGAAGAGAAAAAATGCATGGAATTTCACTATACAAATAGAAGGAACCTAAATGACTAGCACATTGAGCTAATGACCTCAATTCTTTAACAATCACCTAAATTTTGTATTTCAGAATCACATATTGATGCCACCTTAACAAACTGGTAACAGAGTATAATTTGTATTGACTTGAAAATAAACTAACAAAAAAAGTCTGCACATTTGACAAATTTAGATAGTTTCTAGGCTACAAAAACACTGACCTCAGATGCAGACTTTCGCGAATCGAGATCAAATAGTCTTCATTTAAAACAGACAGCAACATTCCCTGTCGATTTTCAACACCATAGAATCAAGAATCCACCACACAGGTCAACTGTAATTTGGTGGGAAGACTATAATTTCACTGATCAGTTTCTTTCAACCCAAATGGGAGTGTAGAATATTCAACAGGCAATTAGAAATCAAATTTGGTCTATGCCTTTAAACTCCACTAGTCAAAAGCTCTATTTTTGTTCTGTTACTTGATTCAGAAATAGTGTCTTTATGTTGCTCATCATCTGTATCAGTACGGAATATTCTGGTTTCTAGAAGATTTAAGGTGGAATTATCTAGAGTAATTATTTCCCCTTTTTTAGATCCATCTGAAGATGTTCTTTCCATGCCAGAGAAAAGCCGCTTGAGCTGCGATCGTTGACAGAGAATTCGACCCTTGCTCCATCCAGCGAAAGAAAATGAGGAGGATACATTATCCTGTAGGAATGAATAGGCAGCCTTTGCAATGGGGACATCTTCTGCAGTTGTGTCTTTCTCCATCCTACCTCGTCTGAACAACATATCCAAAGTAAGAAAACCAAATTTTATCCATCTCTTAGATAAAGCTATGGTGGTATTTAATAAATTAGAAAAAATAACACAAGTTTTAACACCACAGAAGATCAAATTCTATATGGCACAGTCATCAAATCAACAGATAGATCCCTCTCATACACCATCAGACTTAAACAGGACACCACTTTTATCAAACTGGTGCGGTGAACAAGAGGTCATCAGCAAAGCAACACACAACAGAGACAGCAATTAATATTTGAATTCTATATCTTCTGTACTTGATATTTATAATAGAAGCTACATTTAATAGAGCAAGAAGCACCTAAACCGTCCTACCACTTAAGGCAAAAGTAATTGAAACTGACATGCCAGCAAGGGAAAAACATTGATATAATTGTGAAAAGTGTAATATAATGGATCACTGGAGATCTCGTTATGTTGTAAGCACACATAAAACAGTGGATTCATCTGTAAAATAATATTAAAAAAGTTCACTTTTTCTTGTACTTGTGTATATGATTTTTCATTAATAAAATATTTTGATTTCTGATAAAAATGAGAAAAGAAAAAAAGATAGAAAAGTGAATATAATAATTACCCAACAACAACAGAAGCAAGGTGTGGGAGATCCTCGCCGCTCATAAACATTTCATGCATGTTGTTAATCCAAACTGATATGGCTGTATAAGCACCACCTTCCCACATCCTGAGAAAATGTCAGTAAGAAGATGGAAAGAAACTTAAAGTGAAATAAATAGCGTGACAGAGACAATTTTCCCTACAAAACGTACTTTGAGCGGAAAAAAAAAAATCTTGGACAAGAACATGATTTGCATCATACCTGTGCACATCTACAGACCAAATAAGTTTGTTTTTCCTAAAAATTTCAGGAAAAACTCTTCGCTTTGTTGCTTCATTGAGCAATCTTGCAGCACGTTTTTTCTGGCCCAACCACCAGAGTGCATCTAGAAGGGTGTTATAGAATCTCATACCAAATCCACATCCTTCAGAAATAAGTTTATCAAAAATATATTCTACCATCTGCCAATTAGCTTCGTCGTCGTAATCTCCAATGATCATTTGACCTATGACTTGATGAATATTTGATTTCCTGTTTGTAACCATCTCATCCAGCAACTCATAGACATTCTCCAACCTGAATGCAGTGAAAGTAAAATCTATATTAATAAATGCACAAATAGCAAACTGCCAAACCTAACTAAGTCTTACATGTTTCATTACTTGTTTTATTTGAACTCTAAGACTTTATCAGCGTGATGCAATTGCTCTCATTAAATTAAATATAGAGGTTTGATTTGCTTCACCTATGAGAGTTTCTACAGGTCCTTTTTTTTATTCCCATTAAGATTTGATTTCTGTTTACTTCAAAGAGTTCAATTTTGACTGTGTTGGTAGGACAAGGACCAAAAATACAAAACTTAGCGAAACTGTTCAAGTCCAGCTAAAATATAAGGAAGAAAATATGAAAAATGAATTCACTATGCAAATGTTTAAGTAAACGTTCCCTTCTCTGCATAACTTATATATCTACATCCAATATTCAATGCATAAAGGTTCTTATATCTTTTCAATTTCTAACCTGCCATTCTTTGCAAAAACAGCGAGCATCATGCAGTAGCTCAGAATGCTGGGCGGTATTCCTGAAGCTTTGATTTCTTGAAACTGCTCCAGACTCTCATCAGCAAGACCTGCAAAGCAGTAAACACTTAAAACTGCTTCAAGAGTTTCCTCATCAGGTTCACATCTTGTCTTTTCCATGTCAACATATGCCTTTATTGCTTTTTCAAACTGGCCACCTTGCCTATAAGCTCCAATGACACCATTGAATGATTTCACATTTAGTGCAATACTAGATTCTCTCATTCTAAATAAAATTGCTTCAGACTCCTTGTAAAGGCCACCCATAGCAAATGCATGAATGAGTGAATTGTAGGTTTCAACAGATGGCTTGCTCTCTACCTCATTCATTGTGTTAAAGGCAACCAAAGCTTCCTCATACAATGCAGCTTGTCCGTATGCTTCAATTAAGCCGGTATATGCTTTGGCACTTGGTACAACTCCCTTTTCAATCATGTGATTTATAATTTTCTTAGCATCCTCATGCAACCCACCTTTCCCACAAGCAAATACTAAACCCTCATATGTCTCCATATTAGGCTCTATATTTTCCTCAACCATATCATGAAACAATGTTACTACCTCCTTAAAGTATCCACCCTCACCAAAAACTTGTATTAGTATGTTATAAGTGCCAGCATCAGGCTCGGTATTGCTTACTTTCATTTCAAGAAAAAGCCCACGAACATCATCATACCTTCCGCGCTGCCCATATAAATTTAACAAAATACTGTAAGTGGTTGCATTGGGTGCACAACCTGCAGCCTGCATTTGCCTAAAGACGTCCATTGCTTCCTTGATTGATCCTGATTTTGCGTATGCCTCTAGGAGCACATTATATGACGTTATCTCAGGTAAAATCCCTCCAGATTCCATGTCCTTAAGAAGCTCAGAAACTTTCTCAAGCTTACTCAGATAATTGAATGTTTCAACAAGGTAACTATATGTAGTTATATCAGGAACAATACCACCATCATTCATAGTCCTAAATATCCATCTCTGCCTCATCGCCTAAACCTCTACTAGCACAAGTACTGAGCAGAGTATTATAAGTAACAAGATCAGGTTGAATACCTTCATGCCTCATTTCAGCAAACAATCCTAACAACCCCTCCCAATCTAAACCCCCTCTAGAACAAGCATTTATAACGGTATTATAAGTCAATATACTGGGCGGAATTCTTTCTTTTTTCATATCTTCAAGAAGTTTAAGAGAAGTTTCGTACTGACCATTGCGCCCATAGGCATTGATTAAAGCAGTAGTAAGAAAAAACGCTGCGGATGACTCCCTGACTTTCCATTTCGTCGAATATCTCCCTACATTTATCTAGCAACCCCTCGCGGCCAAGCAAGCTGATCATAATTGTGTAAATGTGCTCGCTTGGCTTGCACCATATCTGTCGTTGCATATACTTAAAAAGGCGGAGAGACCTTTGCCAATCTCCTCGAGTTGCAAATTCTTTGAAGACCAGAGCAAAGTCATTGAGCGAAAGCTTGTTTTTGAAGATGTCGAGGCATCGAGCTATGCTTCCTCGAGGAGGTAGGCTACTAAGTTTATTGATAAGAGTTTCTACATCATAACTATATTTACCCTTCTCTACCGTCACCGAAGGATTTCCAAGTACCAATTCCTTCGTCTTCGCTCTGATTTTACCGGCGCCATAAGATAATTTCCGGTCCTCAGAGAAAAATCTCCGGCGGAAGAGCAAGTTGGTTGGTTTAGATAGGAGTGAGAGGTGGTAAAAATTAGGATTGAGCTTCGGAAGTTCGGTTGACAGAGTGGAAGAGTTTGATAAGGAAATGGGAGGCAAGAGGATCATTATGAGATTTTGTTGCGCATTAGTGTTCTTCAGGACATGAAGGAACGGATTTTCTCAAGAATAACTCGGCTACCAGTCAATTTGGAATCGGAGCCAATTCTCTCAAGAATACTTCTGCTCCCAATCGATTTCGAATGGGAGCCAGCCGGAAGGAATGTTGAGATTTACTGCGCAAATGGTTATAGTATCTCGATACTTCGCCGGAGAAGTTGCAGAAAAATGAGACTGGTGACAGGAACATGAACTCGAGAACGGACGCGTGCACGGTTTTGTGGATAACAGACATTCTACTGCTTGGATTAGGACGAAGACGATCTGTTTATGGGCCGGTTTCTGGGTTATCCATTTTCCTTGGTCCATGGGCCTTATAGTGGGTCACTGTTAACTGGGCCGATGACC
Source organism: Begonia masoniana (assembly GCA_022432975.1). Classification (NCBI taxonomy): domain Eukaryota; kingdom Viridiplantae; phylum Streptophyta; class Magnoliopsida; order Cucurbitales; family Begoniaceae; genus Begonia; species Begonia masoniana. Next base: position 2,364,753 of record CM039507.1, read on the forward strand.
ATGACCAAGTTCACCTCTCAAGGTCGTGTTCCTCTTTTTCCCGCTCTTTCCATCTCTATGGCAGCGTCAAAACGCCGTTGCCAACAGGTCCGGCGACCCAAAAGCCGGGAGATCCAAATCATCGGCAAAAGAGGTTTGGTTATGACAGGAAAGAGGAGGATCTTGGGCAGTGCAACTTGAGATTTAATGGATTGCGTACCGGTCGGCGGTCACCCATAAATAACTATTCCCCGGAGAAGGAAAAGTCCAATCGGACCCAAACGCCGCTAACCAAACCCGTTGAACCGTTTCCGGCTTCCCGTACAAACTGGCTTGTTCGTCAACGGCGAGGAAGTTCAAACTTTGGGAAGTTTTATGTCGAAGTTATTAAGATATCTCTTAGTTTCTCTGTTTAAAGGTTGCCCGAACCAGAGGACTTTCCAATTCCGTATCGATTATTCTTCTTCGAACATATTTTCTTTCAGCGAATTAGGGTTTGACTATTGGCTGCCATGTTTTCGGATTCCGATGCAAAAAATCTAGGCAGAGCAAGAACAGGGTGAGGATTATCTTTCCATTAGATTCATCTAGATTTTAACTATTCAGAGTCGCTGTCGAATAGTAATCAGTTGCTGAATTGATAATTTTTTCCCCGGTTCTTGCTGTTTACTCTCCCATCTTATCTCCAGACCTGTTTTGTGGTGGCAATGGAGGCGGAAGCCGAGGAGAAAGAACTTTCTCAGACAGAATTGATTGTCTGAGAAGACATTTTTCATGGAATTTTGGTGAAAAAGATGTCTGGAAAAATCAGAAATCATTTGGGGAGCTAGCAATTTACTGTATATTCCTAGATTTGATATGGGTTTCTTGCAATTTTGAGATTGTCCATCTACAGCTGATTTTTTCTGTTTGGGTGCTGAGAAAATAATCAAAAATACTCTCTTCAGTTGAAGATGACATATATCATCCCTCAAATACTTGGGATTTCATTCTGAATTTTGAACGTAAACTCGTCTATAAACACCAAAAAAGAATCCCATTATGTCTCAAGTTCATCTTGCACAACTTAGGCTTCTTGCGTAGCTGAGTGGAAACCTCACAATTCCTAGCGGGATTGTCCGAGAACCCGTTTTCATCGTCTCGAAGCTTCCTCTTTTCCGATCTCCGCCCTCTAGTTTCGTCGCTTTTCCCTTTCGTTATCACAGAATCTTTCAATCGCTTCACGTCGGAGAGTTTCACCGGCTTCACTATAAACTCTTCTGCGCCTTCCTCCAAACACCTGATAATCAATACATTTTAGCATCATCCTCTTCCTTCTCTGCGTCTATGGCAGATTTTAATTAAATTAGGAACATCGGAGAGAAGGGTAATTACCTATCAATACGAGCTAAGATATTCTCGGACGACATCACGACTACCGGGAACTTCTCTGAAATCCGACGATTCCTGAACAGAATTTGACTAATCATTAAAAATTTGGGAATAATTCATGATATTCTCCGAGAAAAGATCGAGCAATTTTGGTGGAAAATAAAAACTAAGTCGACGATAACCGGAAAGACAAAGATGGAAACCTTGATCTTCTTCAGCAGTTCGTATCCTGTCATTCCAGGCATTGAGTAATCTGTCATTATCAGATTCACTTTCAAACCCTGAAAATCACAACCATCCAAGACAAAATCAATGGATTTCCATAGATTTTGGTGTTTGGTTGCTGAGAAAGTGTGAGAAAATAGCAGCAAGAAAATCAACGAAAACTCACATCAATTCCAGATGTTTTAGCTCCATCCAACCCCAGAAACTGAAGAGCTCTCGTACCACTCTCTACTGCTGTCACTGCAAAACGAAAATGATATCCAGTTTAAAAAAACAATCAGCGGAACAAAACCCCAGATTTTCTCACCGTCCAAAAACCCACCTTTACAAGAGGAGATCCTAAGCAACCTCTCGATAACCTTCCGATCGACATGGCTATCGTCGACAGCTAAAACATGAAGCTGGCCCGAACACTGAGGGGACCCTTCCTCCGGCAAACTCCGCCGGCATACTTCGCCGGATTTCGCCATAAACGAAACAGTGAAGTGGGTCTGCGCCGAATGGAAACAGTAGAGAGAAAAAGAGAGATTTGAAGGTTGAAAATGTTGGGTGATTGATATGTAACAGGATCTACAGAAGAGAATAAAGACACTACTTTAAATTGGGAAAAAAGTAAAAGCTTTTGAGATTCTGAGGATCCTGATCATGGGTCAGGTCAGGTTTTTTCCTTACTCTGATTCTTTTTTCAAATCTAAAATCCAGCAGAAAAGATTTTCCCCATTGTCACCTACTTGTCAATGTCATTGTCACTGTCGATTAACGTAAAACTCAAAAAAAAAAAAAAAAAACTATATCAAGTCAACAGTCAGAGGGACAGAACGTATACAACATGAATTTGCTAAATATATTGTCTGCAAATTCGAATTAAGTACTTCCCAAATTTAATCTTTTATTTATTCCCTTGTTCATTTTGAGAAACTAATATTGGTGAAATTGTTTAAAAAATTATAAAATTATCCAAAATATCTTATAATACGGACGACATGTAATAAAAATTTCATAAAATTCAATATCGTTTGATATATTATATAAAATAGCTACTAATATTTTAGTTTAAGGTCTATTTTGTTAGTAATTTTATAGTTCAGGATTTTTCTTCTTATACAATCTAAATTAAATCTAAAATTATTATTTAGTTTCTAATTAAATAAACTTCATTATAATAGATAGGGTAAAGTGTAATTTGACCCCTACAACTAGGTGAAATGAGCAATTTACATCGTAAATTTGGATAATAGGCAAGAACAACATTAATATATTGATAATGAGTAATATGGTTCATACCGTCATATTTTTAATTAAAAAAACACGTTTTTTTCACGTGCTCATTTTTTCTTCCCAAAATGCCCCAAAAAAACTCTTGTATTGACCAAATTGCACTTTACCCTAATAGATAATACGAACAGATAAGTGTCTCACATAAATTAAACTTATGTTCTACTCACTCAAAAAATTTGATAACGTGTCAAATAATTATAAAAAATTAATTAATTAGATATAACTAAAATATGAAATTATTTGATATAATATTTGGTGGGAGCTTGATGTCTCCCACCAACGCACCTCACCCAACGAGAAAAAAGGAAAATGAGAAGGAAGAGTCAATTGGGTGGAATGGAATGGAATGAAACGAAACGGCGGCGTTAAAAGAGGAAAGCCGCCCTCGGTTTGAGCAGAGAGTTGGGTGGTGGGGTCACCTCCCAAATATATTTCTGTACGGTCACCATATCTTCGACACGATTCGATCTATGTTGGCGGGACCCACTCTTCTCCTCCATTTGCGTGTAATTGATTTCTTTTTCTTTTTTTTTTTAATGAAATAAATAAATAAAATGTGAATTAGCTCATCCACGCATCATTTTTCATTTGCAAATTAAAAATAAAGATCATTTTAAACTATTTTTTTTTAGCTTCTAAGACCTCATTGGTTGATGCAGGCTTTCAAAGTAGATTCGGAACCATGGAATCAAATTGAACCTCTTTGTTCGGTTTGGTTCTGCGATAGAGGAGTTTTGTGTCTTAGCAATGACGAAAAAGAATACGAACTAGAAGATTATTGCGATGAAGAAGAAGACAATCCCTCAATTGCTCAATATAGACAAAGACAATGACTCGATTCTTCTGTGTTATGTGTTGTGTTTGACGAGAAAAACTTGCTCGACCCATTACTGTAGTTGAATTATGCACAAAAGTAATCTGTTGTATTTCATTTCGTTTTGAACGAAGGAAAAATCTACCATATGTGCACTCGACTTTGTTTGTGTTATGTTTTTATATTATTTTTGTTTCTGTTTATTTAGAACATTCTAAGCTCATGAACATTTTATTTAAACACATTAGATTAAGAATCATAGTTATTTACCAAAAAACTGATGGTAATAGAGTTAGAGATGAGACTGACGATAACAATAGGGTGGGACTAAGATTGCTGAAAATAAAGTTGGGAATTTAGAAATTGTGGTAAAATCAATTACAACAACTCTTAATGATGAAATGTACTTGCTCAATGACTTAGATGGAGGTACAAGGGAAGAGATATAGCAAATGACAGGGAATGCATATACATACACGGATCTTGAGCTAGGAATGACGTTAGTTTAATGACATCAATTAAAGAATTGGTGACAGAAAATGCAATAAAAAACGATGGACATAACGTTAAATTTGTAAAAGATGAAATTAGATGATTGACGTTGGTACGCGATGGCTTGTTGGAAGTGGTGATCGAATGCCTCAAAGATATATAATGAAATTACTTACAAGATAAAGACATATAATAATGTGCACACATATGCACCAAGCATGCAAAATAAGCATGTTTTCTTCAAGACGGATGGCGACAAAGTATTTGAAAAGATTTAAAAATGAGTCTGATTGGAAAATTTTATCAATCATCGAGACGATGAAACGTGATTACAATGTCAATATTGCATCGAGACTTGCATATAGGGCAAGAAGCAAGTCTCGAAAGTTCAATGGCTCTTTTGGTAAATAACAATATAAACAATTTTGATCTTGTGCAGAGGAGATTTGAAAGGTTAATTCTGGTAACATATTTGTTGTCAAGGTCGATAGGATGAATTTGTCACCGTCTAACCAACAGATGGCTCCGGCCACTGTCAACCGATGGCTGAGACCTGAGATAACTAATTTTCAAATCTTCCTTCTCTTTTGTTTCGATTTTATTACATGTCTGCTAAATGCAGCCGACTGTCCGTTTAGGTTTATGATTGTCATTTTTTGTAGACTAATCCTCTTGACATCATGTAATCATGTGTTTTTTTTTATTTTATCAATCATTCTATTTCTTGGTCTAAATCTTTGTTACACAAAGTTCTTGTTCATGAATGTATTTAGTCGATAACCATAATTATTGTGCAGATGGGCTATGAGTTCCCTGACTCTTAAAGGCAAGCCCTCTGAGCAAGCTTCTATTGATCCTGTGAGTTCAAATGCACCTCTACCTTCTAGCACTATAGATTCTAACCCCGGTAAGTACATCTTAACTAGCCATTCTTTGGTGTGCTCTTGTAAACTTAATTCGTCTTATATATTGAATTTCTTCTTTGTGCAAATGTCCATGCAAATTTGCCTCTGTTGGGTATCTCTGGATGTGATGTTTTTTTTTTTTTTTTAAATGCAATACAATCTAATAGAAGCTAAAAATCTCGGGTGCCTTTGATCACATTGAGGAGCTTGAAAATGGAATCCATGAAAGACCAGACAATGACAAGGGTGGCTGGGATAGCATCGAACCTCTAGAAGGCCGGTAATGTAGCCTGTCTCGCATTCAAAACCTCTAGGTAATTTCGTTTGATCCATGATTATTGCAGTTAGCGATTTCAGAAACTCTTCTCAATGGCTTCACCACTCTCTTAACATATCTAATTTGTCTTCTAGTGAGATTAGCATTACAAGTTTTTTGTTGCAGCTAATGAACTAGTCTTGTTCACTCATTCTTGTATTTTGTCCTCTGTTTTTTTTTTTAGTTTGATGTTACACATTTAGTAGCTGCATTATCATCCACTCCAAACCAGAATCTCTCACCCCGTCCGGAGTTCATCGTCGGACTGATGGCACCAAGATATTATGATATGATCCTCTTTCAATCAATGACGTTTGTCCTTTCAAGACAATGTATTAGACCAATGAAACGGCTCTCAATCTCAATCAGACCAACCAAAATAAGTCATATGTTACCTTTGTGGGTGTTTCCTCTACTCAGAGCTCTGATACTAGTTGCAACGGCGCCAGAAAGCTTCCGATTCTCCTCTTTGACATCGTGGACACTGCTGTTCGGGATACGGGAAATTTGATGTTTGTGAATTTTATTCGAAATTGTTCCTGATTTTCTGTTAAACTGATTGCTACAATTCAGATTTCATTGTTCCATAGATCAATAGATGCTCAAGTTAGTGGTTTTACATTGGATATGTGTTTCTTTTGTTCCTGCTTTCCTATTTGAAAGAACAACTTTAACATGTTTTTTGCTGATCGATCCTAACCGATTTCGTTTAGCAATTTTTGTATGATCAGGATGACATTTGAGGAACTAATAGAATCCAAGCATCCAACTGCATGGGTGGAGTTTGAAAAAGGCATGATACACGAGGTAAAGCCTAAATCTCCCTTAGTTACTGCAATATGAGTCCATCATTTGTTGGTGAAAAACGATAGAATCCAAGCATTCTGTGAATGGTGTAGAATCTCACTCAATCTAAGTATGTGTTTGTTGTTTGGAAAATATTATCCGTGTCGAGACTAGAGCGATACATATTGTAGAATCTATGTTTTACTGATGACTTCGATTCATATCATTCGATTGGAGAAGTCCATTGGGAAAGCTTGTAATGGAATTGGGTGAGGCTGAGGAGTTTACACTGAGCTCCTTGTGCACAATGGAGCTAACTTCTGATTGTGACATTAGACTCATTATGATGAGAGACGATCTTAAGCATGAACTGGTTAGAGTCGTTGTTTGTATGCATCATATATAGTCTTCCTCGGAGTAGGTGAGTGGGTTTTGGATTTCCAAAGTTGAAAGGATCTCATTTAGGTTTCAGGAAAGAGGAAGCCTGATCATGACTTCTTCTTGGAAGTACTGGAACACCTCAAAGTGGAACCAGAAAATAGTGTTTTCATTGATGATAGATTCTACTTTCCTCTTCTTCTCTGTTTGATATTTCAAACTTTTGAAGCTACTCTAGTGGGATTTGTCTGGTTTTTATGTTGTGTTTTCAGGTTGAAGAATGTGGAGGCGGCCATTGAAGTTGACATTGTTGGTCTTCGTTTCAAGAATGCAGATTTGCTGCTTCATCATCTTTCTCAAATGGGTATTCATATTCCACCTCCTCGACCTTGTCAAACCCAAGATTTTTCCAATTATGCAGAAGCAGCTAACTGTTCTTGATTGAATCATTTAAATTTTTTTTTTTTTGGGTCCAAATTGATTGTTTATTTTTGGGAATAGGGATTTGTTCATCTACTCTGTATAGTTACATTTACTAATTTGTGGGTTTAGGCCGGATTATTTTGGTATTTTCTCTGACGAACATTTACACTTTAATCTTATATTTTGATATAAATATAAATATCAGTCATTTATTAGTAAAAATGATTTATTTTGTTATTTATAATTTACGAGGATGAAGATATCCTCTTTTGATTGATGTCGTCGTTTTTTTATTTTTGACAAATTTATATTCTATCAACAACCGTAAAAATTGAAAAAATAATCAAACAAGAAATGAATGCTTATAATAATAGTCTTTCACCGTGGTATGAATTTAGTTGAATCGTATTCGAACCAAAGAACTCAAGATGATTTAAGAAATAAGAAGTTTGAAGGTCATATATACAAATCGAGATCAAGTATTTTCTCGGAGATTTTATCACCAACATTACGCAAAAAACCTTGGAGCTTCTTTTTTCTCATAAAATTAGTCGAAATGCATACATAAGACAAGTTACAAGATCAAAATAACCTAAAAACAATTCAATCATATTTTCTTTTTGTCAGATGTTTACTAAGTTTTTCCAAAATGATAACGTTATTTTAAGCTCTAGTTTACTTCTTTTTCTTGTCATTTTTAAATTAGGACGAGTTATGTACTATTTTTTTAGGGGTGAGCAAAACCGACCCACACCGAAGAAATGGATCAGAACCGACATATTTGGTCCGGTTCTGGTTGGTTTTGCACATAAAATAAATGAATTTCGATTTTCTTTATGGGAACCGAAGTTTCCGGTTCGATTTTTGAATCTAATGACACAAAACCTCTCAACCGAACCGGACCTTTGTAACCCTAATTTACTAACCCTATTCATTCGATCTCTCCCTTCTCAGTCCTCACTTCTTAGATTTCTCTGGCACTTGCCGCTGCCCGCTGGAGCGCCTGGACAGTTGAACGCCTCTCGGCTCTCGATTATTCTATTTCTAGAGACTGCCGTCGCGCTCTCTCTTCGTCGACAGTCGAACGCCTCTCGGCCCCTTTTCCTTTGTCAGCCTGTGAAGGACGTTTACACAGCACTCAAATATTCATTTTTGTCATTTTTTTACAGAGCCCCTTTCCATCAAACTTCAAGTAATCGAAGTGGTGAGTCTGGGAGAAATCATATGTTCAACGTTGTTTTCTTCAACAGTCTACAATCGCTCTTCTCGTTCTGCTAACTTTAGAGTTTCAGATGCGAGGAAAAGCTCGCATGGTTATAATAAGATGAAAGAGCAGAGAATAAAGTTTGTTTGTGCTTGTATGGAGCCTCCTCAGAAAATGATGGACGACAGATCGGCCAAACTCGAATTCAGGGTAAATGACTAAAATCTTTATTTTCTATAGTTTTATATAATTTATAATCTTTCTTTTGTGGCTGAACTGCTTTGGTTATTGTTTACAAAATGCTTGAAGATGATATTGAACTATGCATTCTTATAATCTAGCTTGAATCATTTATGTTTTCAAATGTAAGTTTTGTTCTAATTGCGTAAGGAAATAAAATCTCTTCATACGTCACTGTAATGTTTGCTCAATTCATAGAGTTCAAGCGGTGCTCGGGATGTGGTGGGCGATTCTGATGTTCTCATTGAGTGTAGAGACGTGTACAAATCATTTGGAGAAAAGCATATCCTGAGAGGTGTGAGCTTCTAGGTGATTTTACATTTGCTTCGATTTCTCACTTCTCAAAATGCTAAGTTTGAAGTTTGCATATACTGAATATATTGTGAAGAAAACATTTTAACAAGTCAGAATCCAGTTAACATTTCCTGAATAAAGTATTTAATCAGTAATATAATGGCTAACGCCCCTCGTTGAGGGGCTTGCCTGGTTTTCGTAAGAGATTCCGATATGCATATGAGCTGACTTACTTTTCCTTACTAAAAATGCTTACTGAAAATGCTGCTCAAATGAATATGGGGGGATACACTACATTGTTGAATCGCTAGTTTTATGCTCACAGAAATGCTGCATTCTAATATATTAGTTGAAGTTGTTCCCCCATGCCCTGTTCTATTCAGCAATCACTTGGTATATCGTCATTTGTGCTTTAGCATATTGTTACTCGTGAGTTTTCTTTCTTAAAGATGTGAAAATGAAGGAACAATGTTCGAGTAATGTGGAAGCTGTTGTGATGTCCCTTCTCTTCTGGATTTTATACGACGACAGTCAAGACACTTGACTATATATTTTGTTATTTGATACAAACATACATACTAATACTTCTGTTGGAAGAACGGGCTGTAATTATATTCTTAGTTCCTTTGATTCTGCATCCTCCTTTTTTCCTAATTGGCTTTTTTCGACCTTTGAATTTGACTCTTGCTTGGTTCATTTAATGTATAGATTAGTCATGGTGAAGCTGTTGGAATTATTGGGCCGTCTGGCACTGGGAAATCTACATTTTTGAAAATTATGGCCGGGCTTCTTGCACCTGACAAGGTGAATGTTTGTCTATGTCTGATAATTTGAACAGATTTTATTATTCATCTCTAAAAACTTTCTAATGTTGATATTCTTTGTCTAACGACCAGGGAGAGGTTTACATTCGAGGAAGAAAAAAACTTGGACTGATTAGTGACGATGAGCTATCTGGTCTTCGAATTGGATTGGTACCATTTCATTTTCAGTTTGATTTAAATTGAAAAAAATCATTTGGTATTTCTGAGTAAATTAAATGAACAAAACAATGATTTAAATGAACAAAAAAATCATTTGAAATTTCTGAATAAATTAAATGAACAAAAAAATCAATTGGAATTTTTGAATAAATTAAATGAACAAAAAAATCATTTGGAATTTATGAATAAATTAAATAAAAAATTATGACAAATTATTTGCTTAGTTTGTCAAGTTTAAATCTTTTGTGGCCACTTAAATTTTTCATTGCCTCAACCTGTTCTTCTTGGTGCTGGCGTTCTTCGTAGCTATCTCCATAACTTTTTCTCTCTACTTAAAAAAAAATGATCTTTTTGTGCTTTAGAAGCTAATCTGCCTATGAACTTAGACGCCCGCGGGAGGACGGCGGGGCAGAGGAGGGCTGGCGCAGTAGATTCAGAAGCGGCCGCCTTGGCTGTTGAGAGTTTGTTTGCCAAGATTGCAGATTGGGTGAGCGAACTGATGGGTTGTTATTTCACATCCGCCGATGCCATAGAAATTTGTTTTCGTCTAAGTTCAAACTCAGTTTCTCTTATGTTTTACTTTCTTTATCTCTCCATTCTTCTGAGCTATTCTTCTTTACTATTTGTTGATTTTGTCAAATTTAAATCCCTTATGCCCACCTAAATTTTTCGTTGCCTCAATCTCTTCTGTCTGATTTTGGCATTTTTTGTCTCCATTGTCATAACTTTTCCTTTCTACTTTAAAAAAATGATCTTTTTAAGCCTTGGAGCTAAAAAAATCAATTTTTTTGAAGTAGAGAGGAAAAGTTATAGAGATGGCAACGAAGAACGCCAAAATCAGGGAGAAGAGGCTGAGCCAGCGAAGAATCTGGGTGGGCACAGATTTAAACTTGCAAATAGTAAAGAAGAAAAACTCAGAAGAATAGAGAGATAAATAAAGTGAAATATAAGAGGAAGATGAGTATGAACTTGGACAGAAACAGCTGCTATGGCATCGGCGGATGTGAAGTAACAACTAATCAGGCCGCTCGCTTAATCTGCAATCTTGCAGACGAACTCTCAACAGCCAAGGCGGTCCAAACCTTGAAGTTTCGAAAATAAGCAATTTAAACCTTATAGTTCGGACACTCGGAGTGGTCTCCACTTTTCCTTGCAAAACGACAATAAAAGACTTTGCATAGGCTGGCCTCCAATGTTGAACCGACAAAACCCGTGACAGTCAATGGTTTTGTCTTTTTCACGGAAATTGGTCCAACTGAACCGGCCTCCGTCCTCCTATTTAAACCCTCCCCCCTCCCTTCTTCAAATCACACCTAAATCTCTTCATACTTTTTCAATTAGTTTCTTGCTCCGGCGATATTTCTCTGTGTTCACAGCTAGGTATGAAGTTTTTTTTTTTTTAATTTAAAAAATTTACTTTAAGAAATTTAAAATAATATTGACATTTTAATATTTTTCTCTATATAAGCGACGACTTTTTGCTCTCTCCAGCTATATTTCTTTGCGTTCACTAAGTATGATTTTTTTTAATACAGGATTATCTATCATACTGTAGTTAATTGGATCCTATCTGTTATTGTTTCTCGTACTGCTTATTAAGTGGTGTGATTGTACCGTGTAAGTAAGTTATGTCTAGTAGACTGGAATTTAAGTGGACCGTTAGTGAATCTTCAACTTTCCTGGGAATTATCCTGATTAGTATTTTCAACGGTTTAATTTTTTCATTTAATTAATTTTGTTTTATATTTTATTTTGTTTTTATCAATTATATAATATTTATTTTTGTATTTTTTTTTTGTATTGACGTAAGAATATTATAAGAAATTTCTATATATTAGTTATTTTTTTTATTATTACATTTTACGCAAAAAAAAATTTGTTGTTTCTACTTAAAAAATAATTTTAATTTAATTCTTATACTATATTCAATTTCAATTTCAATTTCAATTTCAATTTCAATTTCAATTTCAATTTCAATTTCAATTTCAATTTCAATTTCAATTTCAATTTCAATTTCAATTTCAATTTCAATTTCAATTTCAATTTCAATTTCAATTTCAATTTCAATTTCAATTTCAATTTCAATTTCAATTTCAATTTCAATTTCAATTTCAATTTCAATTTCAATTTCAATTTCAATTTCAATTTCAATTTCAATTTCAATTTCAATTTCAATTTCAATTTCAATTTCAATTTCAATTTCAATTTCAATTTCAATTTCAATTTCAATTTCAATTTCAATTTCAATTTCAATTTCAATTTCAATTTCAATTTCAATTTCAATTTCAATTTCAATTTCAATTTCAATTTCAATTTCAATTTCAATTTCAATTTCAATTTCAATTTCAATTTCAATTTCAATTTCAATTTCAATTTCAATTTCAATTTCAATTTCAATTTCAATTTCAATTTCAATTTCAATTTCCAATTTTATTAGAATGCATATTACTTTATTTTTAATTTCTATTATCTTGGTAGATATGTTGATTTAAGTAGATTGGTTAGCTGGATTAGCGTCTTGAAATTTCGGAATCAAGAGTGTAAAGAAAAGTTTGAGAAAGATTTGTTCAAATGCTCAGTTAATTATTTTATGTTTACCAATTTTATCGATTGAGAGTTGTTAGAGATAAAAGAGATATTTGACTGCATCAGTCGGCATGGGGTGTATACATTGAGGCGTCATATCTATGAGAGAATAGTTCACTTGTTCTATGCAAAATTGACAGCAACTGGGAGATCAGTAGTTTTGACTGGTATCAGGACGTATATTCTTGGTACGGAGCTTATGATACGTCTAGAGACGATGAACGAATTGCGAGAGTTTGTCATCAAAGGTGCGAAGCAATATTATCATGTTTTTAAAGACTGCTCTTTTTTTACATTGTCCGAGAGGGGAGAGTTTCTATAAGGAATTCATATCAATTCCAACATCGAAGTGTTTGTCAAGTCACGAACTAGAGATTTGAATGTTCGAGGTCGAGTTCTTCGCAACAGAGGTTATCCACCTCTCGGACAGTGCCGATGGAGGAGATCACATCGTCGCCATTGACCCCCCAAGAGGATGAGGAGGCTGGTAGATAGGGCACGAGGCAATATCTGCAGCAGATGAAGTAGACACACCAGCAGCACCTACAGTAGAGCCAGCAATGGGACATCCAGCTCTTCATAAGCAGATTCGGTGGACTGGATGCGAGTGTCCAGACTTGGATGGCAAACGACCTCGACGACGACGATGACAATGACCCACCGACGTAGTTTAGTGTATATAATTAATTACAATTTCAATTTCAATTTCAATTTCAATTTCAATTTCAATTTCAATTTCAATTTCAATTTCAATTTCAATTTCAATTTCAATTTCAATTTCAATTTCAATTTCAATTTCAATTTCAATTTCAATTTCAATTTCAATTTCAATTTCAATTTCAATTTCAATTTCAATTTCAATTTCAATTTCAATTTCAATTTCAATTTCAATTTCAATTTCAATTTCAATTTCAATTTCAATTTCAATTTCAATTTCAATTTCAATTTCAATTTCAATTTCAATTTCAATTTCAATTTCAATTTCAATTTCAATTTCAATTTCAATTTCAATTTCAATTTCAATTTCAATTTCAATTTCAATTTCAATTTCAATTTCAATTTCAATTTCAATTTCAATTTCAATTTCAATTTCAATTTCAATTTCAATTTCAATTTCAATTTCAATTTCAATTTCAATTTCAATTTCAATTTCAATTTCAATTTCAATTTCAATTTCAATTTCAATTTCAATTTCAATTTCAATAGATAAATAATTACAATTTTAATCACCTTTTAAAAATCGCAATTTCAATAAACTAAAATAAATAATTACAATTTCAATCATCTTTCAAAATTATACTAATAAATGGTACACCTTAACAAAAATTAAATTAATAATTAAAGAATAAATAAATTAAAAAGACTCGTTTCTCCGCCAACAAAAAATTCAACAATTCCTATCACGGTCGTGTGTCGAAGATTCTTGTGTCCCATCAAATGTGTTGAAGCCCATGAATGTGTCTTGCGTAGCTGTGCCTAAAGTTGATCCCCGGTTATGACAAGTGCGAGTATTATGCCCATGTTGCCGATATATACGTCATTGCAGGGTGGAGTTCATCTTACAAATTCTCGAGCTTGACGGCTCTTTGGCATCTCGCACTCTTGTCTTCTTCGGCCTACCAAGTTGGCACTTTCTTTTGGGCGAGAGGATTTGGTGCAGCCCTTCTATGGGCGGCCACAGTAGTTGAGCCGCTAATGAGACGAATACAATGTGAGTACATATGTAGGTATTTTGCCCTGTGATAGCATGCATGCACATAATTTTTTAGTGCTACTCTCATTTAGTACATGCAAAAAGATGAAAACAGTGAGTACATCTGCATGTATTTTGCCCTGTGATAAGATGCATGCATATAATTTTTTGGCGCTACTCTCATCTAGTACATGCAAAGAATGAAATAGACACAAGGGATTTCTGTAAGCTCTCACCTGGTATAGTTGCACACAAATTTATGTCGACAATAAATTGTTCGTATCCATTGCTGACTTGAAATCGTGCAGTTCCCGCAAATGTTGCACTCTAATTTTTTGATGCACTCGTTAGGTTACTAAGATCGGTTTGTACCTGACCGGTAAACGAATTGCATTGAATGACTTGTACAAATTACTCAATCTTAGTTCGCACTTGGGTTTCAAAGAGGAGGTATAACTATCTCAATATTTAAGCTCTTCTACTCGAAGCTGTGCATGGGCCTCTGGACTAAGTTGGTATAGAGATGTTAAACGAGCGAGCTGCTTGCCAGCTCGCTCGCTCGCTCGACTCGTTACTGTAGCGGGCCGAGTTTGGCTCGGCTCGCTACAGTAACGAGCGAGTTTGGCTCGAGTCACACATGCGAGTCGAGTCGAGCTCGGACATCCCGGCTCGCGAGCCCGTCAATGACCTGGCTCGACAAGCCTAGCTCGGGCCCTGGCCTGAGCGGCGAGCGCTGAGCCCTCTCCGACGCGGCGATGCTCAACAATCGACAATCTTCGACTCTTTGATGTCTCGGTCCAGCTCAACTCCGATGCCCAGGTTGGAGCACTGACAGCACTCTCCGACGCTCGACAGAAGGCAGAGCCCAGAGGTGATAAATTGAAACTAAATGGTTGAATTGAAGCTGAATGGCGAATGCTGATTAACTTTGACGTACCGCCACCGTGTATGTTAAAATTTTGGGGAAGAAAATTGAAAAGAAATGTGAATCATAACCGATTGATCGGCTATAATTGTAATGAAATAACAAATAAATATATTACAATAACAATTAACAAATACAATAACATTTAACAATTAACAAACAACAATTAACAGACTCACACTCACATACACAGACATGGTGGATTGATCGGCTATTTATGAGCGATTGATCGGCTCTTGCTTGTTCAAAGATAGTTCAAAGCTAGTGTCGACACCTCTGATGTAACAGGTCGACACCTTAAAAAAATCATTTTATTCAACTCACAGTTCGTATCGCCCAAAATCCAATGCATGGGGCGATTACTCGCCCCTGTGGGGCGAACAATCGCCCACACTGTTCATGTGAACAGTACAGCACTGTTCACGTGAACAGTAAAGTTACTGTTGACGTGAACAGTAAAATTTTACTAAAATTTTTTTGTTAAAAATTTTAATTAAATTTTACTAAAGGTTTTAATTAAATTTTACTCAAGGTTTTTACTAAGTTTTAAAAAAGAAAGTTTATACATTTTGTGTTATTTTAAAGATATATAGTATTTTTAAAGTATTTTTACGAACAATCAAGTTAGTGACGTCTGAATTACTGATGTAGATAATAGGTAAAATTCTACTTATTTGATATTGAAAAATGCTATGTCATATTAGTAAGTTATTTTTATTTTTATTAGTAAGAAAATACAAAGTATTAATATATTTTTTGATTTTTTAAAATTATTTTATGATACTATAAATGAATGTTCAGAAATTTATTATCTCACTTCTCATCTTGTTGTTCCAATTTTTATAAATTTAACGACTAATTTTGCACAATATCGACATATAGATGAATTTAGAGATATACTTAATAAAATAGAAACAAAATTTAAAAAATATTGACTTGATATTCTTCCTATTTTTTTGTTATGCGTGTATAATGGATCTTAAATATAAATTAAGAGGAGTATATTTCATTGTTAATCAAATTTTTAATAATTTACAAACTTCTTATTTATTTTATGTGGATCAAATAACACATAGAATTACTAGTTTATATTCTTCTTATGAATCTAAATATTATAATGTTAGTCATTCACGTGTTTCTTCACATGTTAGCTCAAGTAGTGGTGGTGGAAATATTGTATATTTACAATTTGGTATTCATGAAATATCGGATTTGGAATGAGAATAAGTGACTCTTTTCCTCTCAAACTTTGAATGCTTGATCTGTTTTTTTACAATCGTTCTTTAATAAAAGGTTAGTCCTCAAATTGATTTTCAATTTGGGTGGAGATTGAGACTCCAATTGTTGCCAAGTCCGTGGTTGCTCGGTGACTCTTATTCCTCACATTTTCTAAGACCTTAAAGAGGTAAGAAGAGTGGAGCCAACCAAGCCTTGTGCCGTTGTAAATTTCTTAGAATAATTATATTCATTATAAATTACAAATTTCACTATACTCTATTTTGTATATATTTGTTTTCTTCTATTTTTTATAATTAAATGTCATTTTTGTATTAATTAAAGATTTTTATTATTTACATTTTACATGACTAAGTATTTATTATATTTCATCATTAATATAATAAATATTTATTATAATTTTAATAAATAAAAGATAAATGAAATATATAATATATAAAATAATTTTATTCATGTAAGTTCGACTCGTTAAGCTCGGCTCGTTACGCTCGTTGGACCCGCTCGGCTAGGCTCGTTAGACTCGTAGCTCGCAAGCTGGCTCGGGTTGAAAATTTTTAGAGTCAGCTCGTTAGGCTCGGCTCGTTAAGCTCGGCTCGTTAAGCTCGGTAAGCTCGTTAGGCTCGGCTCGACAGGCTCGGTGAGCCGGGTCCGTCTCAGCTCGGCTCGACTCGCTCGTTTAACATTTCTAAGTTGGTATAATTTTCGCATTTCATGCTCGAGTCGTAGAACTTAAACACCTTGCATAAATTGTTGAATTTTTTTGTTGGTCGAGAAACAAGTCATTTATTTTTATTTATTTATTTATTCTTTAATTATTAATTTAATTTTTGGACACTCGCATCCATTCTATCCACTTTGCCTATGTGGAGCTGGGTGTCCCGTTGCCGGCTCTGTTGTACTTCAAGTACCTGCTGCATCTAATACATCTGTTGCAGATAATGTCTCGTGCCCTATCCACTAGTCTTCTCTTCCTCCTAGGGGGCCAATGGTGGCGATGTGGTTTCCTCCATCGGCACTGCCCGAGAGGTGGATGCCCTCTGATCAAGCGCCATTGACTTCCATGAAGCCCATCTTCATCACATGCGAATTGTTTTCTACTCGCCAACTTATAGTTGAATCCCAGCTTGATCGATAATCTTCATAATCAATACCCCGTACGGGAGATTCGTGTTGCTTACCCGTCCGACCTCACGTATATGACTTAAAATAAAAAAGTCAGGGTCAAATGGTTTCCCGTTGCACAGCTTCTCTATGACATATAAGTCCATGCAGCTCACGAGATTTCGATGTCCCTCTCTTGACAAAAGGGTGTGAGCTAGCATATTGCGAAGAACCTGAGCTAATATTCAAATCTCTGGTTCACGGCTTGACGAATACCTCGATGTTGGAATTAATATGAATTCTTTGTAGAATCTCTACTCCCTCGGACAATGTGAAAAAATGGCAGTCTTTGAAAACATGATAATAGTGCTCCGTACCTTTGATGACAAACTCTAGCAATTCATTCACCGTCATTGGATGTATTATAAGCTCCGTACCAAGGTTATACGTCTTCATACCAGTCAAAACTCCTGATCTCCTGGTAGGGTTGAGCAGGACCAGACCGAGAACCAGATCGGACCACTGGTTTTGGTCCTAAAAATAGAATTTCCTTGGGAAATGGTACGATTCTTGGTCCAGGATCAAAATTTCTCGAAATTTCAGACCGGACCGAATCTTTAATTGAATAGCCATTTAATGCTCTGCTGAAAAGGGAAGAAGGTTCAGTGTTTCCGTATTCTACAAATCTCAAACCTCTATAACCTTCAAGTTTTTTCAATTTCTTTTTCAAACTCTACTGTTATACTTATCTTCTCTGGCTGATTTTCTTTCCTGGCAGGGCAAATGTAAATTAAACTCTTAATCGCCAGAAAACTCTGCTCACCGGGATTGAGAATTCCCTTATTTCGTCCACCTAGGTGCCCACCTACTCCCATTTGGACGACTCGTCCAACTATGAAGTTTCATCAATGGTGATGCTGGAAAAGCAGTGAACTATCAATTGTGTCCTTGGGTAGAATTCCAGGGTAAGGTCTCATATCTGCTAAGTAAGAAAGACGAAGCAGATATTTCTCTTTCTCTGCATGTGTTTATGAAGAAATATATTGCAATGGAAGAACAAGGAAACAACTGAAGCCAAATTCAGGTTTATTTTTCAAGATGTTAGTTGTCATACATTCTCAGCTCATAGTTCAATTTACTAGAGCTAGATTTTGATTACACCTATCTAATTTGGTCAGAAATTAATTATTGCAAATTCTACATCTCTTGATAAAGTGTGGTAAATTAACATAATTCTCCGCTCATAGAAATTAATTATTGCTGATTTTTTCCTTTTTTTTTTTTTAAAGAATGGTTACATTAATGTTATATTTATCTTTTAATTTTTACCTAGTGTAATTAAGGTAATAATTCAAAATAATTAAAATAAATTATTAATTATACTAATTAGAAAAAAAAATTGGTGTGAGAAATCGGGACCGGATCGAAAATTTCGGGCCGGTTCTGGGATTCGTGAAAAAAATCTCGTATCCTTTGGTCCAGTCCGATTTCGGCTCGAAACCGGACTGCACCAGACAATGCTCACCTCTATCTTCTCGTTGCTGTCAAATTCGCATAGAACAAGCGATCGATTCTCTGATAGATATGGGCCCTCAATGAATATACCCCGCGCAGACCGATGCGGTGAAACATCTCTTTTATCCCTAAAGACTTCTAACCGGTAAAATTTATAGTCATACAATGACTAACTTTACGTTTGAGCAAATCTTTTTTAAATTTTTCTTTACACTTGATTCTGAAATTTCATAGCGCTAGTTCAACTAATCGATCTACTTACATCCATCTGCTGAGATAATAAAAATTAAAAATAAAGTAATATGTATTCTAATAAAATTGAAAATAGATGAAAAGATATGAGAATTAAATTGAAATTATCTTTTAGATAAAAACAATTAATATTTTTTGTGAAAAATTTAATAATAACAAAAATCAAAAGTTAACTAAAATAATTAATATATAAAAATTTATTATAATATTCTTACGTCAATACGATTAAAAAAGTACAGAAAATAAAAATTATATAATTGATAAAAATCAAATATAATATAAAAAAATAATTAAATTTAAAAATTAAACCGTTGAAAGTACTGATCATGATAATTTTTAGGAAAGATTGCTGTTGACATTCTCCTTAGACAAACTTTTATTTCCAAATAAGTTTTTAGGAAAGGCTGAAGAATCATTAACGGTCTACCTAAATTCCAGTGTTATAGACAAGAATTACTTACACGATACCAATCACATCATTTAATAAGCAGTACGAGAAACGATAACAGATAGGGGGACGGAGGACGACCGGTTCAGTTGGAACGGTCGGCTTCTGTGAAAGAGATAAAACCTGCGACTTTGTTACGGGTTTTACTAGCCGACCTCTAATCGGTCTTTTATTGTCGTTTTGCAAGGAAAAGTGGAGGGCACTATTAGTGTCTGGACTATAAAGTTTAAATTGATAATTTTCGAAACTTAAATATCAAGATTTAAAATTAAAAAATATCCCTTTAATTTATGCATAAATTGCAAATTATTTTTTTGTTTTTGATGATGTGTTTATATGCTAGTAATTTAATTTGATTATGTGTAAGAAATGAGAACAATGAATTATGCATTTGTTTTTATTCTGTTGGAAATACTCTTAATAAGGGTATTTTAGTATCTAATGCATGTGATTAAGTGTACAGGGCTGAAATGTATTAAACATAATAACTAAGTCCACCGCCCACTAGACGACAAAGGCGGATGAGCTAAAATGAAGAAATCCACCGCTCGCTAGACGACAAAGGCTGTTGAGCTAAAATGAAGAAGTCCACCGCTCGCTAGACGACAAGGCGGATGAGCTAAAATGAAGAAGTCCACCGGTCGCTAAACGACAAAGGCGGATGAGTAAATGGAATTCCTCTTCCGGTCACTAAACGACAAAGGCGGAAGATGTCTAAGATTTAATCATCCGACAGCGTTTTTAAAGCTTTTTCATCCGATGCCGGTTCAAGCATTTGAAAGCTTCATCATCCGATGCCGGTTCAAGCGTTTAAAGCTTCATCATCCGATGCCGATTCAATATTTTTTAGTTGCATCATCCGATGGCGGTTCAAGACTATAAATCAGCTTTGTCTTCCGCCAGAATTCAAATTAGCCGCGAAGCTACAGTGACGTCGTTTTCAGCCATAACTCCAGAACATTAATGGCGACGACGATTTGCAACTACAAACGGCAACGGCTACCTGAACATGTACGAAAGCTGCTCCAACGGTAACAAAGCTTCTATTATTGGATAAGGGGCATTTAAGCCAAGCCGATTTGAAGACAGAGTATATAAGCCAAGGTTAGAGCACGAAGGAACAACTTTTGCGAATTTCATTCTTGAACCCTAATCTGCGAAAGTATCATACTCTGTATTTTTCTCTACATCTCTCGATATTCACTTGAGATTTAATTCTTCTGAGAGCGTAGTTTGCACTTGAAAATTACAAACCCAAAATCTGTATAAGGCAGTGGATTATCGCCTGTGAAGTATAATCCTGAAGTGTAAAGGCAGTTGATCGGAGCCCGAAATTTCGATATGGTTTTTCTCGAAGAGAAGGTTAAGGATCTTCAAGGGGTGAACCTTGAAGCGTGGACGTAGGCTAGGTTGAGCCGAACCACGTTAAAACTCTTGTGTTAATTTCTCTCTTACTCTTCACTTTATTTGTTTGTCTGCTGTTAGCATTTAATCAAATCACGAGAGAAATTATATAGATTTTAAATTAAGTTTTAAAAAGTCTAATTCACCCCCCCTCTTAGACAAATCTCGATCCTTCAATTGATATCAGAGCAAGGTTATCTTTGTCTAAGCTATCTTTTAATCATTGTGTGATATATTTACAATGGCAATGGCATTCAACACAAACTCCACACACGGAGAAGGTCAAGCTACAAATAGGCCTCCCTTCTTTGATGAGAGTGATTATGTTTACTGGAAAGCAAGAATGAAGATATTCATTCAAGCTATGGACTATGAACTATGGAACATTATAGAATATGGTCCATTTAAAGCCATGAAAACTGTAGATGGCCAAAGTGTTCCTAAGATTTCCACTGATCTAACTGAGTCAGATAAGAGAAATCTAAGCCTTAATGCTAAGGCGATAAACACCCTGTATTGTGCCTTAAATAGAGATGAATTTAATAGGGTACAAGGGTGTGAAAGTGCTCAAGAAATTTGGCACTTATTAGAGGTTACCCACGAGGGAACAAATCAGGTAAAAGAGAGTAAATTGAATATGCTTGTACATGAGCATGAGTTATTTTCTATGCCGAAAGATGAATCTATATCTTCTATGTTTACAAGGTTTACTAACATTACCAATGGCTTAAAAGCTCTTGGTAAATCATATTCTTGTGAAGAACAGGTCAGGAAGATTCTTAGATGTCTTCCAAGGAGTTGGCAGCCAAAGGTGACTGCAATTCAGGAAGCAAAGGATCTAAAAGTCCTAAGGCTTGAGGAACTCATTGGATCTCTCATGACGCATGAGATCACAATGAGAGCAAATGAAAAGGAGGATCTCAAGGAAAAAGAGGTCACTAAGAAGAAGGATATAGCTCTGAAAGCCTCCTCAAGCAAAAATGAAGTATCTGAGGATGAAGAAGAGGAAGAGGATATAGCTCTCATCACTAGGAGATTCAGTAGATTCCTGCAACGGAAAAGGATGCAGGGAAAAAGATTTCCTAAGGGTGAGAAGTCCCAAAAGGACAAGGAAATCACCTGCTTTGGATGTGGAAAGCCTGGCCATATGAAGGCAGACTGTCCACAGACAAAGAAGTATCCTAAGAAGTTCAAGAAGAAAGCTATGAAGGCTACTTGGGATGACAGTGAAAGTGACACCTCCTCTTCAGAAGATGAGGAAGTTGCAAATCTGTGCTTCATGGCACACGAGGAAAAGGTTAGTACTTCTTTTTCAAATATTTTAAGTGATAGCGATAGTGATAATGAAGAAGATGAACTAATTGATGCTTTTAATGACTTAGTTAAACAGTTTGGGATGCTCAAGACTAAATATAATCTGTTGAAAAGTGAAAATGCTAGCTTAGCTGAAAAATATGCCAATGAACATAGTATGCATGAAAAGGAAGTTTCAGAACTTAAGAAGAAAAATGAGTCTTTGAATAAACTCGTTCTTTGGTTCTCTAATGGTAGCAAGAATTTAACACTGCTTATAGGAAATCATAGAGCAACTCATGATAAGGCAGGCTTAGGTTATGATAAATTCAATAAAAGGAAAGCGTTCAAGAATTTCTTTGTTAAACTGTCCACTTGTCATGCATGTAATGAAGTAGGACATAAATCTTTTGAATGTCCTTTAAAATCAAACAATATAAAATCTGGAAGTAAACTTCAATGGGTTCCTAAGGGAACCAGACCTAACTCTAGGACCCAAAAGGTTTGGGTACCAAAGAAGACAACTTGATCTTCTGTTTTGCAGGTTGACTATTCTCCTGAAAGAAATCAATGGTATCTCGACAGTGGATGCTCGAGGCATATGACAGGAGACTCAACCAAATTTGCTGCTATCAGCAAAAAGAAAGGAAATGTTACCTTTGGTGGAAACCAAAAGGGTAAAATAGTTGGCATTGGCAATATAGGTAACCCTATCAACCCTATTATAGAAAATGTTTTATTAGTTGATGTGTTAAAACACAATCTGCTAAGTATAAGTCAATTATGTGACAAAGGTTATGAAGTGATATTCAAATCAAATTCATGCCTAATTAAGGATAGCTCATCTAGCTCTATACTGTTTAAAGGATATAGAAAAGAAAATGTGTATATTATTGATTTAGATAATATTGAATTTTCTGATGAAAAATGTTTTGCTGTGAATTCTGTTAATGACTGCTGGACTTGGCATAGAAGGTTAGGTCACGTAGGAATGGATACCTTAGCTAAGATTACTAGGGAGAATTTAGTTAGAGGAATCCCTAAGATATCCTTTGAAAAGGATAGAGTCTGTGAAGCTTGTCAAATGGGCAAGCAGATCAAAAGTTCTTTTGCTTCTAAGAATTCAATTTCTACTTCTAAGCCTCTCCAACTCCTTCACATGGACCTTTTCGGTCCTTTCAATATAGCAAGCCTAGGTGGTAAATTCTATGCTTATGTCATTGTTGACGACTTCTCTAGATTCACTTGGGTATTTTTTCTAAAGTCAAAGAATGAAACCTTTGATACTTTCTCTAGCTTTAGGAAAAGAGTTCAAAATGAAAAGGAGCTCACCATTGTTGCTATTCGTAGTGATCATGGTGGAGAGTTTGAAAATGAAAAATTTGAACTCCTGTGTCTCAAATATGGAATTGAGCACAATTTCTCTTCTCCTAGGACCCCTCAGCAAAATGGTGTGTTGAGAGGAAGAATAGATCTCTCCAAGAGCTTGCTAGGACTATGCTTAATGAGAATTCTCTTCCTAAGTATTTCTGGGCTGAAGCTGTAGCAACAGCCTGTTATGTGCTTTAATCGGGTCTCCATAAGACCTATTCTAGAGAAAACTCCATATGAGCTATGGAGTGGAAAAACTCCTTCTGTCAAGTATTTTAGAGCCTTTGGTTGTAAGTGCTTCATTCTAAATACTAAGGATAACTTAGGAAAATTCGATTCTAAATCTGATATTAGAATTTTTCTTGGTTATTCTCTGACCAGTAAAGCTTATAGAGTTTTCAATAGGAGAACTCTAGTTGTAGAGGAATCCGTTCATGTCAATTTTGATGAGACTCCTCAGCCATTAATCAATGTGGATGAGGATGATTCTTTGGAAAATCAACTGGATTCCCTTTCCTTAGAAAAGTCTAGTGATCCTTCCCAAGTAGAAAAGTCTCTAGATCCTTCCCCTACTTCTCTAGATTCTGTTCCTGTCAAGGATGACAATCCTACCCTTCTTAGAGATTGGAAATATGTTAAAAATCATCCATTAGATGAAGTCTTAGGTGATCCATCATTAGGTGTTAAGACTAGATCCTCCCTTAGGAATCTCTGTGCCAATGTGACATTTATCTCTCAAATAGAGCCTAAGAATTTTGAGGAGGCCGAGAATGATGAAAATTGGATTTTAGCTATGCAAGAGGAGCTAAATCAATTTGAAAGGAGCAATGTATGGGAACTTGTTCCACGGCCAAAGGATTATCCCATTATTGGAACTAAGTGGGTCTTTAAAAATAAATTGGATGAGAATGAGATTGTTGTGAGAAATAAGGCTAGACTAGTTGCTAAGGGATACTCTCAGGAAGAGGGCATTGATTTTGAGGAATCTTTTGCCCCTGTAGCACGTTTGGAATATATTAGAATGCTTTTAGCTTTTGCCTGCTACAAGAACTTCACACTCTTTCAAATGGATGTAAAGAGTGCCTTTTTAAATGGATATATCTTGGAAGAAGTTTATGTAGAGCAGCCTTTAGGATTTGAATCCTTTGATAAACCTGATCATGTGTTTAAACTTAGGAAAGCTCTCTATGGTCTTAAGCAGGCTCCTAGGGCTTGGTATGATAGGTTGAAGAATTTCCTTGAGGAAAGAAATTTCAAAAAGGGTAATTCTGATTCAACTCTATTTACCATGCAAAAGGATGCAAAAATCTTGTTAGTTCAAATCTATGTCGATGACATTATTTTTGGATCAACAAATGTCAGTTTGTGCAATGAGTTTTCCTCCCTCATGCAAAGTGAATTTGAGATGAGTATGATGGGGGAGTTAAAGTTTTTCTTAGGATTCCAGATCAGTCAATCTCCTGATGAAATTTTCTTCTGTCAAGAAAAGTACATTAAGGAACTCCTTAAGAAATTTGGTTTAGAAACTGTCAAATCTTCCAAAACTCCCATGAGCACCACTACTAAATTGGATAAGGATGAAAAAGGAATAAGTGTTGATATTAAGAAATATCGTGGTATGATTGGCTCTCTGCTATATCTGACTGCAAGTAGGCCAGATATACTCTTTAGTGTTTGTCTGTGTGCTAGATTCCAGGCTGCCCCTAAGGAATCTCATTTATCGGCTGTCAAAAGAATTTTCAAATATTTAAGTGGGGCTCATGATTTAGGATTATGGTATCCGAAGGGCACCTCCTTTGATCTAGTAGGTTATTCAGATTCTGACTATGCTGGTAGTCTAACTGATAGAAAAAGCACCAGTGGCACTTGTCAATTCTTAGGAGAATCTCTAGTGTCTTGGTACTCTAAGAAACAGAATTCTGTTGCATTATCAACTGCTGAAAGTGAATATATTGCTGCTGGCAGTTGCTGTGCACAAATGTTATGGATGAAACAGACTCTGGAAGATTTTAATCTGTTTTATAATATGATTCCTATTCGGTGTGATAACACCAGTGCTATAAACATCTCTAAAAATCCTATTCAACATTCTAGAACAAAACACATAGATGTCAGATATCACTTCATTCGTGATCATGTTCAAAGAGGTGACATATCTTTAGAGTTTGTCAATTCCGAAGATCAATTGGCAGATATCTTCACAAAGCCTTTAGATGAGAAAACCTTCTGTGGTATTAGAATAAGATTAGGTCTTCTCAAGTATGAGAAATGTTAAGTTTTTCCTCACTGTTTTTGTCTTATTGTTCACATCCTCCGGTCCTTTTTTACTATTCACCGGAAGATATACATCATCCACAGACCGGATGATATATTTTCTAATCTGCCGACACGTGTCATCAATCGGACAATATCAGTTTTACACGTGTGACTTCATCATGTCGGGCGTGGTTCTCTCTCTTTTAAACTCGGGTTCTTCTCCGAAAAGATTCATCTTTCGCGCCTTTTCAGTACACTCTCTGTCGTCAACCATTTTCTCTCTAGGTCATCATCGCAAAAATTTCCAATGGAACTTACTCTTGAACATGATCATCTCGCTTCTTCGTCAAGGGGTGGTGCTGAACCAGCGAAAAAGAAAGCCAAACTCAATCCTCGTCCGGCACGGGTGTTCCCTCGGGCAACTAGTTGGTCGTCGCTCTACTTCCTAAATGAGGATGCTGAAATTCGGTATCACGTCGATTTTAAGGATAAGAAGTTGATTCCAGGTCGTGATATGGTTCCCGACGAATTAGTATCTTTAAACATTATAGCACCCTTGACTGACATTGGCTTAATAGGATTGTTTGATGTCGAGTCTTTCTTTTTTCCCTCTGCCATTAGGATATTTTATGCTAATCTCAACTATACTTCTGACCATTCTATCATTTCAAGCTATGTGCATGGAAAAAACATAGAACTCACTTCCCAATCTATCAATGAACTTTTGGGCTCTCCCCATTTGGATAAACACCCCAAAATTTATTCCATAGGGCAAGAACTTCCATTTCTAAGACTTCCTGATGGCCAATAATTTTTAAAAGAAATTGTTCTAGATCCGCGCAATATTCCAAATCCTTTAAAAAGCAAACATTTAACCATTCGAGCTCGACTTCTCCATCAAATGATCTGCGACAATGTTATTCCTAAGGGGGGTCATTATGATGACATTAGCAGCATGGAGCTTGTTATTCTTTATGCAATTTATATGAAGGTCCCAGTGGATATTGGATACATCATCCTGAGAAGGATGATACAGAGTGTTTCTTCAGGGACTACATCTTTTCCCTACAACCTCCTCCTCATGAAGATTTTTCAGAAGTATCAGGTTGAATTTCCTGAGGATGAGCATCCCTCCTGTTTAAAACATTTCAGCTATTACTCCAAAGATACTTTGTCCAGGATGGGAGTTAAGAGAAACCGTCAAGGGGTCTTTGTCTTGGATCAGTCCAAGAAGAGGACTGCTATGGTCAAAGCTGCCCGAAAAGGAAAAAGGGACGTGAGTTTGGATGAAGAATCATCTGTTCAAGAAGGTGGTGGTGATTCTGAGATCCCTGCCTTTGATTGTTCCCCTCCTAGTCCTCGGGTCACTCGCCCTCAACGTCCTCCACCAGTGTCCAGACGCCGTGCTCCTCCTTCTCTAGCCAACCCCTTTGAGGCTATGTCTGCTCCTCCAGTCCATATATCTCCTCCACCTGCCTCTTTGGTATCTTTCATACCTCCTCCAGTCCAACTATCTTCTCCAGCACCCATTTTTGAAACAACTTTAGATCCTTCACCCTCTCTGTTGCTGCTCACACTGCCTGCATCTGCCCCTCTGTCTCCTGTTGGTAAATTCTCTCCTCCGACATCCCTCTTGGATCCCTCTCTGCCTTCCCCAGTCATTCCCGCAGCTCCACCTACAAGTCCAACTGCTCCTTTAAGTCCCCCTGCTCCTCAAGTTCAACTCAATTCACCTCCTTTGCCAACTGCTCCTGCTTCGGTCTCTACCATCTTTTATCAGAGGAGATCTACTTTGAGTGAGGCTCAGTATACTGAGTTGAAGACAAGCATTGACAATCTAAGGACAGACTTTGATACAAAGATCTCTCAACTCAAAGCTGATTTGAGCTTAGCTGCTGCTGTGGCTCAAGGTCAAAGGGATAGAAAATTGGATCGCAATAATGAGATGTTCTCTCGTAAACTTCAAGATCTGACATCTCAAGTCAAGGCTCTTTGCCCTGTACCTCATATTCCTCTCTGCCCAACCGAGCCTACCTTTGAAGACCTCCTACTTCCCTTCTACCGACATGAGGTCATTGAAGATTCTCGAATCATGCCGTTGGATCTTCAGGAGACTGAAATGGTCTTCTCTACCTCTGCTGCTTCTCCTGCTCTCGTGTCTTCTCCAGCTCCAGCCAGTCCAATGGATGACTCTCCAGCTGATCCTTTTGTAGAGCCTCCTTTATGCCTGGACATGGTGGTTTCCAGAGAACCTTCTCCACCCCCTGCTCCTTGCATGGACTTGGTGGTCTATCAGCCACCCCTCCCTCGAGATCTTGCTACACTTCAAGCTCTAGTGGATGCATATTTCAATCCCCACCGTGAAGTTCCCCTTTATGTTCAGAAAGCTTTTTGGAATCGCTATTTAAATCTCTTCAAATAGATTTTTTTTATGTTTCCTTAGTTGTAACTTTCTTTTAAAGACTACATTATTTTTTTTTACTGCACATACTCTGCTTTTGTGCTGACTTATGTTGAATGCATTGTTTTTGGCTATCTCTCTGCTATCTTGTGCATATTGGATTGTTTTTGATAATGTCAATGGGGGAGAATGGTACAAATGAATGATAAATGTTTTTGATAAATGTTTTTGATTGAGTTCTGGACAGGTTTCTGGAAATGTATACATTTCAGACTTGTTTGAACAGTTTTAGCATGTTGAGAAATTAATTTGGTAGGCGAGTTATGCATATGCTATCTGTTTGTTTTCTGAATAAGATGCACATACTATGGGGGAGCTAAGTCTATGGGGGAGTTATACTTAATTAAATTTGTAGATTGTCATCATCAAAAAGGGGGAGATTGTTGACTTAATTAATGTTTAAGTCTAAATTTGTTTTTGATGATGTGTTTATATGCTAGTAATTTAATTTGATTATGTGTAAGAAATGAGAACAATGAATTATGCATTTGTTTTTATTCTGTTGGAAATACCCTTAATAAGGGTATTTTAGTATCTAATGCATGTGATTAAGTGTACAGGGCTGAAATGTATTAAACATAATAACTAAGTCCACCGCCCACTAGACGACAAAGGCGGATGAGCTAAAATGAAGAAGTCCACCGCTCGCTAGACGACAAAGGCTGATGAGCTAAAATGAAGAAGTCCACCGCTCGCTAGACGACAAGGCGGATGAGCTAAAATGAAGAAGTCCACCGCTCGCTAGACGACAAAGGCGGATGAGCTAAAATGAAGAAGTCCACCGCTCGCTAGACGACAAGGCGGATGAGCTAAAATGAAGAAGTCCACCGCTCGCTAGACGACAAGGCGGATGAGCTAAAATGAAGAAGTCCACCGGTCGCTAAACGACAAAGGCGGATGAGTAAATGGAATTCCTCTTCCGGTCACTAAACGACAAAGGCGGAAGATGTCTAAGATTTAATCATCCGACAGCGTTTTTAAAGCTTCTTCATGTAACGCCCCGAACCCGTCCCCGGGCCCGGTGCGTCACTTTGCAAACAAATCCGTGTTTAAACGATGTTTAAAAGTAATTTAATAAAATTGTCGACTCGGTTTTCGGGTTTTCCGAACCCTCGATTTTTCTTGGAAAGTGTGTCTAAAATCCTTAGAAATACGTTGGAAAAATGTCGGGTTAAAATGGTTTGGAAAATTGAAGGTTAAAAACAATTTTTAAAAAAAATTGGGAATGGGGCGCTGCTGGGCGCCGCGCGCGCGCGCGCCCCTGCGCGCTGGTTGAGTTTCGGAGGCGAATACTCGCCTCCGGGTGGCGAATAATCGCCACCCTCTCTGCCCTGCTCGCCCAAAACAACCCCAGAGGCGATTACTCGCCTCCCATGGCGAGCAATCGCCAACCCCTCGGGTTTTTGACCCCCAAACGCCCAAAAACTTGACTTTTTCCCGGCTTTTCGACCTTCCCTCACTTCCTTCATTTTTCTACGACTAAAACACCTCCAAAAATTCCGAAAATTTAAACATACCTTCCCGACACCTAAACCTTCAAAGCCCATAAAAATCTTGGAAAACCGACTTCAAACGTAGAAATACAAAAATAGAAAACATAACCCGACGTTAGTTATTTTAAAACCAAAACGGGCGGCGTAACGCCTAAATTTCTTTAAACCAAAACCTGAAAATTAATACACTATTTCAAACCTCAAACACTCACAACCATTACGAAAATAGTTTCAACCAAAACGACGCACAAAATAAAATCATTTACAACAAAACTGTACAACCGGTACTAAAACGTTTATAACCAACCGTTCACCATTTGTTCTACCTTACTTCCAACATACAAAACACTAACACTAAAACAACCATCTATCAAAATGTTCACCTCCCACACTACCCGAGGAAACAGTGGTCCAGACGCCCCGACAACAGCCTGCACCGGCGGACTCCGTACTCCTCCGACTGCGTCCCAATCCTAGCCTTCTTCGTAGCTCTAACCTGTACTTCTGTCGTCACCTACACCACAGAACACACACACAGACATACGTAAGCTTACGCTTAGCAAGTAGGGATAACAATATAAACAAGCCCAATGCACACACAAGCTCACTCAACCCAAACATAACAACACAACACTACTCGGCACTACAACGCAACACAACATTACCCAATACGACAACATAACACCACACTCTAAGGCAACTCAACAAACCGACTCAACACAACACAACAACAATACAATGCAGTCAACCTAGCACATGTAGTTTCTACTCTCGGTTGTATGTATCACGTTCTCATTTCATTAATCGTAGGCGTACCTCTCTCGTAGATTATCCATTCTACTCGAGACACGTTTGCGTACCTCTCGAGTAGCACTCGAGACACATTTGCGTACCTCTCGAGTAGCACTCGAGACACATTTGCGTACCTCTCGAGTAGCACTCGAGACACAGTTGCGTACCTCTCGAGTAGCACTCGAGACACAGTTGCGTACCTCTCGAGTAGCACTCGAGACACATTTGCGTACCTCTCGAGTAGCACTCGAGACACAGTTGCGTACCTCTCGAGTAGCACTCGAGACACAGTTGTGTACCTCTCGAGTAGCACTCGAGACACCTCAAAGCGAAGCAACCAACTCACAATTCAAACCAAGTAAAGCAACCAACCAACAACAATTCCCAAACAAAACAAAGAAATCAACAAACAACAATTCCCTACCGTTCCGTGGTGTAGGCCCGAAGGCGAAATATAACGTCCTCTACTTACCTGACGTCTCGGTAATTGCTTTCTCACTTCCACCAGTCAAATCACACGTTCGATCACCTAACAAATAACGAAAAGTTACTTAGTAACACGCTAAAGGAGTCTAAAACTTCAACTAACTTAAACTAACCATCACTTTTAACCTAAAACTAACCAACACTCAAACAATCTCACAAATAAACACACAAACCCGATTTTTATGAAATTTACCGACGTCCAACTTTAAACGGCCATAACTTCCTCATTTTTCAACGGATTTCGACGTGCCACCCCAACTTGGAAAGCTCTACACGTCTACTATTCATTGAAATGCTTAAATTAACCAAACCAATTCAAAAACCAAACCGAAACTCCAGCCAACAGAATCGGCCACTTTTGCACAAAACCATTTTTCCCAAATTCAACTCCAATCTTCACTCTATCCTTAAAATCAACCTAAACTAATCTATCTAAAACTTAAATAACCAAAAATAGGAAGAACACTCATCAAAGAACCCAAATTTCGGAGCTCTCAAGCTAGGGTTTCCAAACCCTAACTAAAACTCACACAAACTCCATCATAACGCTAAAAATCAACCCTAAATCGCATCAAACACAAAACCCACTTAATTTTACCTCAAAAACTCTTGAATCCTTGATGAGAAGAAGCTTGGAGGAGCTTCAATGGCAGCCAAGAAGAAATCGTGGAGCAAAGGGAAAAATTATGAATTTTGGTTCACTTTTGCCTTTTTAACCTAAAAGCTTTTTCCACTTTTAATTTCCACCTCAATTCTCTTTAAAATTGCAAAACAATCCCTCACTTTTACTCCATTAAATCCAACGTGAATCAACCTTAAATCCCACCTTTTCCATTCAATTTATTTCATTTATTTCATCCTTTTAATGCATGTAAAGTACTTTGGAATTTTCTTATTGGTTGTTGACTTTTCAACTTTCTTTATGTTGAATTGTCAAACCCATTCTCTTCTTTTGTTAATCCTTTTATCCTTCAACACTAATCTTTCCTAACCGTCTACCCTAAGACATATGTGCGTTACAGGAAATTCTCGGGTGTTACACTTCATCCGATGCCGGTTCAAGCGTTTTAAAGCTTCATCATCCGATGCCGGTTCAAGCGTTTAAAGCTTCATCATCCGATGCCGGTTCAATATTTTTTAGTTGCATCATCCGATGGCGGTTCAAGATTATAAATCAGCTTTGTCTTCCGCCAGAATTCAAATTAGCCGCGAAGCTACAGTGACGTCGTTTTCAGCCATAACTCCAGAACATTAATGGCGACGACGATTTGCAACTACAAACGGCAACGGCTACCTGAACATGTACGAAGCTGCTCCAACGGTAACAAAGCTTCTATTATTGGATAATGAGCATTTAAGCCAAGCCGATTTGAAGACAGAGTATATAAGCCAAGATTAGAGCACGAAGGAACAAATTTTGCGAATTTCATTCTTGAACCCTAATCTGCGAAAGTATCATACTCTGTATTTTTCTCTACATCTCTCGATATTCACTTGAGATTTAATTCTTCTGAGAGCGTAGTTTGCACTTGAAAATTACATACCCAAAATCTGTATAAGGCAGTGGATTATCGCCCGTGAAATATAATCCTGAAGTGTAAAGGCAGTTGATCGGAGCCCGAAATTCCGATCTGGTTTTTCTCGAAGAGAAGGTTAAGGATCTTCAAGGGGTGAACCTTGAAGCGTGGACGTAGGCTGGGTTGAGCCGAACCACGTTAAAACTCTTGTGTTAATTTCTCTCTTACTATTCACTTTATTTGTTTGTCTGCTGTTAGCATTTAATCAAATCACGAGAGAAATTATATAGATTTTAAATTAAGTTTTAAAAAGTCTAATTCACCCCCCCTCTTAGACAAATCTCGATCCTTCAAGAAATTGATTGGAATTGTAACTGAATTTCAAGAGAAGTTGTACGGAACTCCAATGTAACCAAGAAATTCTTCATTGTTTATGACTCTACTGGTAGTTTAACGTAGAATTAAATAAAAATGATGTGTACTATTGTTTATGGGAGACAGGTTTTTCTCGTAAAAATCTGATTGAGATACACATACATGATGGCATCGAGATGGCTATGGCGACAAAACCGGCGATCAGAGAACACTCATTGAGGAGTCCGACCACTAGATTGCTTATAGGGGTGAGCAAAAAATTGATTGGATTGAAGAACCGAAATCGAAAATTTGGTCTGGTTCTGGTCGGTTTTGTAACTTAAATAATCAAAATTCGGTTCGATTTTCGGGTTTAGTGATGTAAAACCAAAAAAATCCAGAACCGGAATTAATCATATCGCTTTGCCTCTCGCTTCGCTCGACGTTCATTCACTATTTAAAAATCAGATCGCTCGACAGTCGAAAAGTGAAACCCTACGTCTGTCGCCGCGCCCAGCCCAGCCACCCTCTGTCACTCTCTCCTCGTACTTTGCAGTTCGTAGTCGCCCGATGCCGAACCACTTTCTCTGCTCGCACCTCGCATCGCAGTCACCGTGCCACAGGACGAACCGAGTCACGGTCTCACTGACGTCCGACGAAGGTAAGTTCTTGTTTCATTGCCCACTCAAACTTTACAGTTTGATTGCGTCAAATCTTCCAATTTATGATCATTATCCAGTTATTTTGACTGGATTTAAGGTCTGAAAAATGTAATGGGTAGATTTTATAGGGTATTTGCAAGAGCTGGTGTACAAGCTAAGCATAATAGGTCAGGCAATTGACGATAACAATTTTTCAAGAGCTCAATCTTGCTTACTTCTTTATAATTATGTTGAGATTTTGAGACTGCTGAGAAATTAGTTCGGCATAGGAAGAGCTTTCGCTGAGAATTACTTCGTACCCGTCTCTAAACGAGTCAATTACTTTGGATCAAAGCTGTCAGAACAATTGGGTGGAGGAGCTGAGACTCGTCTGTTTCCGCTCTTTCTGGAATTTGGAATTTAAAAAAAAAAAAGTTGAAATGAGAAAACCAAAATCGGACCAGAACCGTAACTGAAATTCTGATCTGGTTTTGGTTCGGTTCTTAAAAAATTTTAAACGGTCCCGGTCCTAAATTTTAAAAATCAAATTTTATTGATCTGGTCCTAATCTTCTTTAAAACCGGATCGGATCTATTTTTGCCCACCCCTAATTGCTTATTTCGCACTTAGTTTTCGCGGCACAAAAGTAAAACAACTGTTCCGTTTGATGGAAGAAGAAGAAAAAAAAGCCCTAATCATTTGCAGCATTTGTGGAAGGAATGCCAGGTGTCGATTCTGGAATAAGCCATGTCAAGAAGATTGTTGTTTCAAATATAGGAAATGACTAAAATACCCATTACGTGGGTACCTAAGAACGCGGGCAACGAATAGCCAATAAACTCATTCGGAATTAGGTTTTGATTATTCGTTACGAAGTTAATTATTTTATCTGTAAAAAGTAATAATAATCACTCGACAAAGGACTTACACTAATTCAACAATAACTTTGGTGATTAATAAAATCACGGTTGATTAATAAAAAGTAATTTTCAGCTAAACTCGGAACATGTCTTCTTCCATGATGGGAAACATTTGTTATTCTTTGTGTTCATGAGTGAAACGTTAATATCTCGTACTATTCGACTGTAACTATGCAAAACCAGATAACTGAACATTGAGAGAGAAAGAGACTGAAAATATTGCAAGAGTAATTAGATACACTCAAAGCTTCGACATGTCTTCTTTCATGCGTGAAAGTATTTTGATCTTATTATTATTAATTCACCCAAGTTGTTGGTCTTATGTACTCGACAGCGGTGTTACCTACCATTCTGTGTTAATGGTTAGACATACTAAGCAAGGAATAGTTAGTTTATTATCTTTTGTATTCTTAGGGTTATATTAAATATTTTAGTATGACTAAATTGTTAATTTATTCTGCTAAAATAATTAACGGAAGCAATCGAGCTCGCAATCTTCAGGCAAATTGACCAAAGTTATTTTTATGTTGCTAAAATAAAATAAAGCCAGCCGAATCCAAGGAAAATACAAAGAGGTTATCTATGATCAATTCTGAAACGCATTTAAGAAAACGATACCCAAATCCACAAAAAAAAAAAAAAAAACAAAGAACAATTTCAACCTTCGATCGTTGGAGTGCCTCCATTGCCGGGATTCCAATAGATAGTGGCGAAACAAAAAATGAGGAAAACAATCGACGAAATGATTTTGAAGTAGAGGGGAAAAGGAATGGAGATGGCGACGAAGAACGCCAACACCAGGGAGAAGAGGCTGAGACAACGAAGAATCTGGGTGGACATAGGGGATTTAAACTTGACAAACTCAGCAAATAGTAAAGAAGAAAAACCCAGAAGAATTGAGAGATAAAGAAAATGAAACATAATAGGAAGCTGAGTTTGAACTTGGACGGAAATAACTGCTATGGCAACGACGGATGTGAAGTAACAACCCATCAGGCCGCTCGTCCAATTTGTAATCTTTGCAGACAAACTCTCAACAGCCAAGGCTGCCGCTTCTGAATTTATTATCTGATACCAAACATTCTTGAAGATAGAAACAAATTCTCGCGTAAACTGCGACCTAATATAAGTCATGACAGTCTGATTTGAAATGCTCTTTCGAACTTGATAGAAAGAAGAAATGATCAAAAAGAGTGAAAAAGATGATCTTTTTGTGCGTTGGAGTTAATCTAGTTGTGAACTGACACGAGCGAGGGGGTAGTCATTATCTGTTCTTCGACTGCGAGAGGTGCGGATTGGGATTGTTTGAGCAACTCACGTAATCGTTGACCTCTTGCCAAGATTTTGAGTAGCTTTATCAAGATCATAAGAGAATTGTGCAAAGACTTCTAATTTTGTCAATTGAACTGATTCCAATTTTGATTTGTCAGCTCCATGTTTCATAGCTTTAATTTGAGATGCGGATTCTAAGACCCACATTAATAGGCATAGCAGGTCTGAGTCCAGCATAAATTAAATTTGAGGATAAGAATATTTGACCATTCGTAATATAAAATTGAGGGGGGGGGGGGGGGGGGGGGGGGGGGGGGGGGGGGGGAATACTTCCTTACTTCCTTTCTTCCTCTTGCCTTCTTTGCTTTCTTTATTTCTTTTTCTCATTGACTTTTTTGGGGGTGGGAGCGTTTATCCTTTCTTCCTCCAATTTCCTTTCTTCCTCTTTGCCTTTTTTGCTTTCTTTATTTCTTTCTCTCATCTACTTTTTTGTCTCCTTGATTGTGGTTCCTTACTTCCTTACTTCCTTTCTTCCTCTTTGCCTTCTTTGCTTTCTTTATTTCTTTTTCTCATTGACTTTTTTGGGGGTGGGAGCGTTTATCCTTTCTTCCTCCAATTTCCTTTCTTCCTCTTTGCCTTTTTTGCTTTCTTTATTTCTTTCTCTCATCTACTTTTTTTGTCTCCTTGATTGTGGTTCCTTACTTCCTTACTTCCTTTCTTCCTCTTTGCCTTCTTTGCTTTCTTTATTTCTTTTTCTCATTGACTTTTTTGGGGGTGGGAGCGTTTATCCTTTCTTCCTCCAATTTCCTTTCTTCCTCTTTGCCTTTTTTGCTTTCTTTATTTCTTTCTCTCATCTACTTTTTTTGTCTCCTTGATTGTGGTTCGATAGTTTTATATAGAGCAGAACCGACTGGTAGGAGATGGGTTTTAGTTGACTGTTGACCTCGTTATGTTAGCATGTAGCATTTCCATTTTCCATGCTGTTTTCGATTCGTCCTTCTTAGGTATAGTCTGCCCTTTAATTAGCGTCATCATGTTAGATATTGACATTGTAAATTATATTCATTCAAGTCAAAAATACACAACACAGCTCCTTCTCTCCTCTTTTCTCTACTTGTTCATTCTCCTTCATCTTTTCAGAATCCTAACCCTTTAGAGGTCGTGTGTCGTGACAATTCCTACTTGTTTTAAAACTAGGGGTAGAGAGAGAGAGAGAGAGAGGAGAGCAGAAACAGATTTTCGAGTGGGGCTATTTTTCTGTATCGCTCCTCTTTTCTCTACTTCTTCATTCTCCTTCTTCATTTTCTGTAATTTCATAACAAGATAAATCAGATTTTTAATATAGACATACTTTCTAAAATATGGGAAAATCATCTCAAGTTTCATTTTTTATTTTGGAATATTAGGGTTTCAAAAGAGAAGAGGAGTTCAGGGGTTTTGGAGAGGAAGTTTGTTCGGAATTAGGGACCCATAAATAATGCCATCCATCAACAAGTTCTTCGCTGATCCAAGTCGAGCCTTGCTGCTCTGATTATCATCAAACTACTCTCTTATGTGATCGTGGTTCGATTCTGTTCAGTTTTATATGGAGCAGAACCGACTGGTAGGAGATGGGTTTCAGTAATTTTGGACCCCAACCGATTTTTTTGTGCCAGAAGAGAGAATGGTTCTGGTTTTATTGCTGATACAAAAATAAGGACAAAATAAAGAACAACACTAAAGAAAACTCATACATATAATTTTTTAAATAAAATTCAATAATTTTACAATTATGATAAATTAAATTAATTAATCTTAATTTCAGTTCTTAGTAAAAATAATAAAAGAGAATAAACGTGTTGTCAAGTTCCCTCCTTTGATGAGGGGACCCATTTGCAATAAATGGAGACAAAGTCTCCATTTATTGGCTGGTGGCAACAATTGTATACTTTAAATTCTCCAATTGTTGCAAGGAGGCAACTTTCATGCATACACATTCTTTAAATTAAGGAATGTGTATCTTCAAAAACCTCTATAAATAGAGGTTTTAAGGAGCACTTCAAGGCATCCAAAAAATGTGATCCTTTGTGGATCTGATGAGAATAGACGAAGGTCTTCTCTGAGAAGAGGGAGAGAAATAGCGAGGTGAGAATTTTTGAAGGGAGAAAAAAGAAAAAATCTGAGAGAAAAATAAGTGTGGTACTTTTGAGTACAGTAAGAGTGGTGATATCTCTTAGTGAATATTTTCTAGAATATTCGATATCTAGAAAAATATTGTAAATCCTATTTTTCATAATGAGATCTTTCTGGACTCGGTCCCCGTGGTTTTTTTCCGATTTGGGTTTCCACGTAAAATATTTCGGTGTTCATTTTGGTATTATTTCTCTTACTTCTTGGCCGTTATAATATTACGGCAATTGAAAATTATTTCTAGTATTTTTTAGATCACATCTGCTATCGTTTCTCGTATCGCTTATTTAAGTGGGTTCCCATTAAATTTCGTTGTTATTTTTTCCCAACACATTGTTCATAATAAATCATCAATTAGACATAATTAATTATATTAAATGTTATTAAATTGGAATACAAGAATTTTACCAAAATTTTCAATTTATTTAAACTAAAAATTTATTTTTTTAAAAGCCCAATGATAATTCGGTTCGATTCAATTAATTTTGATTTTGCATTTTTCAAACAAAAATCGAAGAATTTTATCAATTTCTAAATATTAAAATGAATGTTCCTTCGGTGGATTTTGAAAACCGAGCATCCCTATTGGTTAGTTCTATGCGTTCGAGTGGCGGCCTTGACGCAAAGCCTAACTAGACGTGGCTTTATTTTTGGAAATGAGTTACAATCATAATGAACATGCGTTTGGCTGTCGAGAAAATGCAAAAGCGTCAATTGTGAGCTCCAAGAACGCGCTATGTTCCATAAAAATCCAATCTACAGTTTAAACACTTCAAAGCTAGTCCATCTCCATCTCTGGCAAGAGAAATCTGGGTTGTTGTTTCTTTATCAAACTATATCTTCCCAATCTCAATCACCTCCGTCAACAGCCCAAGACGCCGCCATAGCCAACCTCGTTCTTCAATCCGACTCGAAAACCCTAATTCAAGCTCTTCAGAATTCCCAATTTCAATGGACTACGAACTTGGTCAACCAGGTTTTGAAGCGCCTGTGGAATCACGGACCAAAAGCGCTTCAGTTCTTCAAAAATCTCGAGCGCCATCCCACTTACGCTCACTCGTCGTCGTCCTTCGACCACGCGATCGACATTGCCGGTCGTTTGCGAAATTACAAGACTCTCTGGACCTTTGTGGCTCGAATGAGAGCTCGTCGCCTTGGCCCGACTCCCAAGACGTTTGCTATTATAACAGAGAGGTATGTATCTGCAGGTAAGCCCGATAGAGCAATTAAGGTCTTTTTGTCAATGCACGAACATGGTTGTCAACAAGATTTGAATTCGTTCAACACAATTCTTCATATTCTCTGTGAATCCAAACGAGTCGAAATGGCTTACAATAATCTGTTAAGGTTTTGAGGGGAAGGTTTAAGGCCGACGCTATTAGTTATAACATAATTGCAAACGGGTGGTGTTTGATCAAGCGACTGCCGAAGGCGTTGGAGGTGTTGAAGGAAATGGTGGAGATGGGATTGACTCCAACTATGACTACTTATAATATAATTCTTAAAGGGTATTTCAGAACTGGACAGACTATGGAAGCTTGGGATTTCTTCCTGCAAATGAAGAAGAGAAAATGTGAAATTGATGTTTTCACCTACACGACTATGGTTCACGGGTTTGGTGTTCTTGGGGAGCTTAAGAAAGCTCGTAAGGTGTTCGATGAAATGCACAAGAAAGGCGTTTCTCCTTCTGTTGCAACATACAATGCTATGATTCAGGTTTTGTGTAAGAAAGATAACGTCGAAAATGCAATTTCGACGTTTGAAGAGATGTTGACGAAAGGCCTCGTCCCAAATTCTACGACTTACAATGTCTTGATAAGAGGATTGTGTCATTCAGGTGACATGGAAAGGGCCGTGAAATTTATGGAGCGAATGAGTGACCATCATTGCGAGCCGAATGTTCAAACGTTCAATCTTTTGATCCGACATTTTTTGGAGGCCGGAGAGATAGAAAAGGGGCTGAGTACGTTTGAAAAAATGGGTGGGGATAATTGTTTCCCAAACTTGGATACTTACAATATTGTGATTAGTGCGATGTTTGTGAGGAAGAGATCAGAGGATTTGTTGACTGCTGGCAAGTTGTTGATTGAGATGGTCGACAGAGGGTTTCTTCCTCGGAGGTTTACTTTCAATCGAGTATTGAATGGGCTTTTGCTGACGAATAATCAAGGTTTTGCGCAGGAAATACTGAGATTACAGAGCAGGTGCCGGGGCCCTCTTCCTCGTCAATTTAAACTGTGAAGTTGGAGAGGAACGACTTGTATTTTCTTACTATTTATTCTTAATTTCTGACATGATAAATATTGATTGATTGTTGTATTAAACAACTTATTTTAACTCCGTGTAATTTATTACATTAATTTGATTAGTCAATATTTCGGAAAAAAATAATTTGAAAGTTTGAATAAAAACGTATCTCTTTTCTTAAACCTCCTCAAATTTATTGTACTTATTTAATTGGGTAATTATTCATCTTAACCATGTATTATGCACTTTATTTTAGTTAATTTCTTGTACTAAACAAATTGGCAAACCAAATTCTGTAATTTGATTATGTTATCAATTTTGAGCTTCCATCAACAATTTCGTTAAATCCTCATTTAAAAAATTACAAAGTGATATTGGATTCACTTGAAATTTTTAACATATATTCACTATTTAATGAGAAGATAATTTAAAAATTTTCGTAATTTTTTAATACATGTATGATTTATTGTAATTTTATTTTAATACTTTATAAAAATATTATAAAAAATCATACATGTTTTAAAAAATCATAAAAAATTTTCTATTATCTACTGCATACAAATTTTCAAATAAAGTTAAAATGAGAGTTCTAATTATAAATTATTTATTATTTTAATATTTATTTTGCAAAAGCCACGTAAGGCCAAGGAATCAAAGTTCCCGCTTATCCGAACCTTTCAAGGTAAGTAATTTTGAAAATTTTCACGCGACCCGCCTTAAAAGTCAAAGCCTTCCCCTTCCTTTTTTAACGGTATTCGTTTTTCTTTTTATTTCTTTTTTCGTTTCGATTCTCGATCTGCAACAAAACAGCAACGATGGCGGCTCTTTCTTCCTCTTCTACTTTGCTTGAATGTTCTTCCTCCAGGAACCACGCGTATAGCAGAAAACAGAAATCACTTGGTCTCCTGTGCTCAAAGTACCTTATCTGATTATTAAATACTCTATGTTTCAATCTTTTAACACCTTTTTTTTTTCTTCCTCTCGTCCTGTTTTGAACTTTTTTTATCTCTAGTTTCCTGAGCTTGTATAATCGCGACGGTGTCCAGTTAATCGGTCTAGATGATGCTGCATCGAGATTAGGTTAATCTATGTGTTTGTCTTCTTTAGTTTTTGTTGTTTTTCGAGGTGCTTATTGTTCGTGAGATTTTCAGGTGTTGAAAGAAGGCGGATCTATGATATTGTGAACGTATTGGAAAGTGTAGGGGTGAGGAAATTGACTGTACTCGGTTTCTGCTTTTGATCAAACCTGATTGTATTTTTATTTGACGGTATGGCATGGATGAATTCAGGTTTTAGCGAGGAAGGCAAAGAATCAGTACATCTGGAAAGGATTTGAAGCTATTCCTGTGGCCCTGCAGCAGCTCAAGGTACCTTCATCTTCACATGTATAAAAAACGAAGCAAGGTTTCTAATTGAATATTATCTGCGCTTTTCTCTTGAGGGGTTTAGGGAATCGCTCTAATTAATTTTGAAATGTATGATAGGAAGAGGGTTTGAAGGAGAATTTCTGCGCATTTGATGGTAACGACCATGCAAAAGTGAGTGTCTTAGATTTCTTTTTACTTTATCGGTGCTCGTGGGTGTTGTTTGGTATTAAATTTCAGTTTTATCATAATTTTATTTTAGATATCAGGTGATGAAGATGAAGATGAAACATTGTCTAATCCTGCAACTGGAAGTCAGAACTCAAATTCGTCTCTCCCCAAATTTTCTTCTTCTAAATCAGGTATGTTTTTTGGCTCTGAAGGTGCAGGAGACTCGGATCTTTCATGTAACAGAATGAAATGTTGATAATGTGGAACTTACAACAGACATAATGCAATCCGATAAAGTTTTGTTTGTGACCCAATATTATTCTTGTTTTTCTTATTGAAGGGAATTAATTTTCTTTGATTTTGTCTTTTATTTATGCGTTGGACTGGAAAATTTAAGCATGTCTGACATTTTATCTATTTTATCATATACAGACAACAGAAGGGAGAAGTCTATGGCACTTCTTACACAAAATTTTGTCAAGCTATTTATCTGTTCAAAAGTAAGTTCATTGTTGGTGTTTTGTTTGTTCATTTCACCCAAACTGGATAAGCAGCCCCTGATGTATACAATCATTCGTTGCCATGATTCTACAGCAGGCGGATCTTATCTCTCTCGATGAAGCTGCAAAGTTATTGCTTGGGGATGGTTACGATTCATCCGTAATGAGAAGTAGGATATTATTTTATTAGTGATTAGTACTGTCGATATATGGAAGTGCTTGAACTTAATTTATCAAAATGTGTTAAACCTTACAGCAAAAGTAAGACGGCTCTATGATATTGCAAA
Source organism: Begonia masoniana (assembly GCA_022432975.1). Taxonomy (NCBI): domain Eukaryota; kingdom Viridiplantae; phylum Streptophyta; class Magnoliopsida; order Cucurbitales; family Begoniaceae; genus Begonia; species Begonia masoniana. The sequence goes on from CM039507.1 coordinate 2,407,195, forward strand.
CGTGCTATCCTCGATGAATCTAATTGAGAAGGTACTGCAGTTTAGACGTGTTATGAGAAAGAATTAACATTTGATACTACTATAAAATTTGCCTTAAAATTCACTACAGTGAGGCTATTTCTAAATCAGTGCCAGCTGATTTCTTTATTTTTTCTGTATATCATACAGACCCATGCGCCAGTCACCAGAAAACCGGCATTTAGATGGTTGGGATGGAGGAAAGAAGCTAGGAATGAAGTCACTTGTAGCAAGCCTCCTCCAGAATCTAGGAAAAGAGCATTCGGAATTGATGTCACAAACATCAATATTAAGAACAAAATTGCAACTTCCGCTAAAGAAATTTTGAAGGAGAATTTCAATATTACAAAGTCGGCAAATCAAAGTGATTTGATATGTGAGGTTGATAGACATGGTTCGGTTAAGGAATGTACACAAGGGTCCAAGAGCTATCACTTTGGACCCTTTGCGCCTGTAACGGTTGCTAAAGTTGGTCCCAATAACTGCGAAGAGAAGGAAAACCATGATTGGGATAGCCTTGCCTCTACTTATCGACCTCAGTATCAGAACCAAGGTACAAATTCTCTTCAATGGTTGTATGAATTCATCTGATTTTAGCGTTACAATATACTGAATTTGCTCCGGCCCTGTCCCCGGGTCGTGACAGAATTGAGACTGAACGTGGGTTCCATCGTACATTACTTGCCTATAACTACTATTTCACATTCCCATAGATCAATAGAGTTGTGATATTTGGTTCTATGAGATTTATTTCGATAAATAGATTGGAATGTTCCTTTGGTATAAGGCTTCTAGCTGTGCTTTCTAATGAAAACTCCATTAAAGACTGACTAAAGTAATGCCAATTTACTTGTCTTAATAATGCAGCTTTAAAAGAACTCTTCTCCCACTACATGGAAGCATGGAAATCATGGTACTCTGAAGCTGTGAAGAAACCAATAAAAATTTCTTGAAGGTTCTCTACTCAGAACCCTCCAAATCCTCAAGTACAGGTCTCTTAAGTTTTCTCTTTTCGATAATTTTCAGAAGTGAATTGACCTCAAAGAGATGGCCTCCTGTTGGCTGCCGGCGTTTTCACACACACTTCGAAAGATTATACGCATGGTATTAGATTCTTAGCCTTCTGTTACAAGAAATAGATAATTGCATGTTTGCTTAGGTTGGTGTAATTACTCCCTTGCTTGTAATACAAATTTGACTTGATTCTCAGTTATACAAATTTTCAGACCCCTTTCCTCTACTTTTTCTGACCATGATATATTTTTCATTTTTTTGGGTAGTTTTGTGAATTATGAAGGTTGTTCTTGAATTGACTCCAGTGGTTGTCCTTTTCATCTTCTTGGGGCTGTTCCTGTGCTTCTTTTCGTATGTTTTCTTTGCTTACGTTGCAAGTTCTGATTCAATAAATTCTAAATTTGTTCTTGAATTTACTTTATTGTACACATTGAAATAATAACGAAATTAAGGTTGATTTCTTTTGTGAATAATTATATCTAATTGGAAGTGATACTAACATAACAAGTAATAAACAAAACAGTCAAGTGAATCCTCTCCGGTTGTCAATTGTTGAAGAACAGCTTTGTTTTAGCATTCACGTTCATTTTCCACTGCTCGTTACTTCTTCCGGCGGAAAATAAAATTTCTAATCTATTTATTTTGCATTAAAATCTTTAATATTTTTATCGAGTCATATTTCAATGCAAAATTACTGATAAAAACCTCGAAGTATATGTTATTTTATTTTAAATTTTAAAGTATTAAATTTAATAATTCAAATCTTAAACTGTTAAAAAATATAACAAAACAAACTCTACTGTCCGTCCAATTTGCATCCGGTATTCATTTTGGCCGTATAACTGACGGACGGAAAATATTAACATCCGTCTGTGTCAATTCTTTTGCCGTATATCGGACAGACGTTGATATGTACCGGACGGTCTCTATTTTGCAACGTCTGTCCGATATACGGCAAAAGAATTGACACGGACGGACGCTAATATTTTCTGTCTGTCTGATATACTGCCAAAATGGATATCGGACACAGATCAGACGGACGGTAGAGTTTGTTTTGTTATGTTTTTTGATAGTTTAATGTTTGAATTGTTAAATTTGATACTTTAAGGTTTAAAATAAAAAAAAAATGTATACTTCGAGGTTTTTATCAGTAATTTTCCTGTTTCAATAGTTAAATCGAATGCTCTTGGTGATTCTCTTTAAAATAGGAAATATTCTCCTTGTTTTACCCATTTCCTTTCCCATTTCCTTTCGAAGATTTCAACATAAATACAAATTTTAGCTTGTTTTATACGTCCTCGTATTAGTCGACCGGTGTAAATTATAGCATCCGAATAACATTCTTAAAATATACGAAACGCAGGCAGTTGATTTGCGACGTATCATCGAACCAAGTCATCTTCGTGAATCTAGGGACGGGACTAATTAGGAATTTAACCTCTTTGATGTAATAAAAAAACATTACATCTCACCTTATTGTAAAAGAATGTGATGTTGTGACACAAGTGGGTTCCTAATTATGTCTACTTCTTTTTACGAGCTTGGTCTCAATTATAAAAGAATCCAAAAAACATTATGAATGTTTTTGGTTTGTTCTCGTCTTTCACGGACTCGAATATAAGGTCCGATTATCTTGTCGCAAACTATATATTAAAAACTTTGGTAAGTTTCGACAAGTAGATAACATGATTAAAATTTGCTGACTCCATTGCCATTGCCATTTTTGGGACCCATTATGTTCGTAGCCAAAATTCTCCCACCATTTGTCCTATCCTATAGGAGCCTTGCAAATTAAATAATAATTATGAAAAACAAAGAAAATTACCAAATAATTTATTTAATTAACCCAAAAAAAACCAAAATATATTAAATCTCCTTAAAAATAATAATTTCATGCCCTTGAAATATACAAATTCATACTTCTAAATTGTTTTTTTTTTTTTTTTTTCTATTATCTTCCTCTAGACCACCATATAAAAATAAATAAATAAATAAAGAAAATAAATAGATAGGTCAAAGAATAAATCACTCTCATGGATGGATGTGAGCTATTACACTAGGTAGATATATGGGCGGTGGGTAGGGTTAACAGCGAATCCAACCTTAAATGATTAAATTTAGGATGTGAAATAAATAAACAGATGCTAATAAAAAAAAAAAAAACATTTTGTTCGAATCAAATTTCAAGTAATATTTTAGATATACAGTAATATTGTTTTTCTTCTATTTTTCTTTAAAAAAAATGAAAATGATAGAATAATAAAAAATAAAAATCTCGAAAAATAAAAATAAAAAGCTCGAGAATTATTATTAAATTTACAAGAAGAGGAAAATTATAATTTCAACACGAGAAAAATAAAATTTATATAAAAATAAGAATTATATTACGTTCACTCTATAATTATACATTCTGACGTGACAAATATTGATTGATATAATTTATAATTTATTTTAATTATTTGTAATTTATCATATCAACTACACTGAATAATGTTTGTCACGTGACGGTGTTGTTCGAAAAATAAATCAACATAAAAGTCTCTCTCTCTCTTCTCCTTGAGTAACGGGAAACCCTCTTTTGGCCAAGCATAAGGTAGATAATGTCTACGGGGGAGAATGGTAAATGGGCATGATAGTGAATATAATTGCTGTGAATTAATAATGCAGGTTGGTATAACCTTTTTAGTGTCCAATCAAAATCAAGACTTTCTCGTCTATTTATAACACAAAAATTATGGTCAAAATTAAGAAGATAAAAGCTTTAAAATTAGCCACCAAACTTAGAAAAAATCAGAGTAGATTTGATGCTCAATTAAATACAAGAATTAAGCCTCTCAAAAATGGACAACATTCAACAATCTTAGTTAGGAGTACAACCCTAATACGTATAGAGTTGATGAATTGGCAGATAAAAAAACTAATTAATTGCTGAAGAAAATGCTAAACATGCAGCCAGATGTACGATGAAGATCAACGTAAAGTTACTTTTTAATTATTGGTTTTTATTTTTCACCGGTATTCATTTCAACCCAATATTCCATTAAAATACTGGGTGGGGATGTGAAGGTAACATATCGTTCTGGTTCGATTCGGTTCGATTTCGATAAAATATTTAGAATAAAAATTTTCTCTCGAGTCTCGAGTAATGCTGTGCTAGGTTAAAAAGAGACTTTCAGTAAATCGATAGATTATCTAACTTTGTTCATGCATGCTTCGTAGTCGAATGGATACTTATGAGCGACGGACTAAGAGAGTCCAATGATTTATATTACATGCTTGTATACATGTACACATATATATATTATGATATTTTTATCATTAATTTAAAACTTAAGTAATACTTATAAATGCGAAATTAGAGAGATAAAAAAAAAAACAGAAGTAGAGAGAGAATAAAGACGAGACATAGGTAAGCAGATTAGATTGTCGACCACTACAGGGAACATCATCAAAGAAAATGGAGAAAACGAGATTAAAAAATATATAATTATCCTTCTAAACTTGACACTTTGCTGCCAAGTGTTGCCGATAGTTTAGTGCAATCGCCGTGGACGTCCCCTTTCTTGCTTTTAGAGATTTGTGGGTTGTCCTTTCTTTGTACCCTTTCTTTCCCTCCATCGCCGTGAAACCTACCCCAGCAATCCACATCATTGATGCGACTCCACATTTCTCTATTGTTCCCCTCGTCCATCAGTTTCTACGGTCTAGTTTACTCGACCTCATCGGACCGAGCGAGACCCACTTGACCCAATAAAAAAAGCTCAGCTCCGGGTCCAGGCTAAGTCCGTAGAGTTTTTCAGTGTTCTCAATACAATATTGTTCGTTTTGAACAGAAACTCACACAAATTTGTTTCTTGGGTTAGCCTAAAACATGTTGTAATTGGTAGGAGGAGAATTCTACTTATAAATCACTTAATTTTCACTCTCTCAAGTTATGTGAGATTTTGCATGCTACTAGTATTAGATGAACCCTCACAATCTAAATCTAAAATCGTTCTTGTCTTCACAGCGTGTATTACCACAAAGTATGATGAACCTTAATCTAAACTCGAGTCTGCTTTGCTGAAAAGGAGTCCAGGTTCGGGTCCTTGGTTTGAAATGAGTGCCAAGTGGTTCCAAGGTCGGGCTCAGCTGAAAAGAGGTCTATGTTTGGCTCCAAGGCAGATCAAATATTTTATAACAAAGTAAAGAAGAAAAGTTGATTAATGCCCATAATCAATATATTAGGAATCTATCTAATTTAAATTCTTTTGAAGTAATTTTCTCTGGCAGGCTGTCCTGTGAGGACAAAAACGTATAAAATTCTCTTAATTGTCATGGCCCAACCCATACTAGTGGAGGGTATACAATATCACATCGCTTGAAAGAATAAAAATGAGTATTTTATAAGTAGAATTCTCCTTTGTACTTAATACAACATGTTTTGGATTAACTCCAAGAATAAATTTGTGCGGGCTCCAACCCAAAGCAGACAATATTGTATTGGAAGCATCGAGGGCCTCCACGTTTTCTACAATGACTAGGGGTTTTCCGTGCAAAGTTTGATAAAAAATGTATTGTCTTCAAATATTAAATTAATTGAACGGGGGATCATGATATATGCTATAGTCAATGGTAGGTGGAGAGCGTAACTTGGATGAATTATTTCTTTAAATTATATCATATAGTAATTATCCAAACTTTTGCATATTGTAAGCTAGACTATGCACAGGTAAGTCTCTCAGAGAGAGAGAGAGAGAGAGAGAGAGAGAGAGAGAGAGAGAGAGAGGACAAGTTATATGAAAACATTAGAAACAGGGCAGAGCCATGACAATAGGATGTGGTCTTTGCTTGGCCATTTCTGTTGCTTTTCTCCAAGAAAACACTCATCTTTTACTGTTTATAAAGATGCTTGCGTATGATCTCTTTCTTTCTCTCTCTATATTCTACTATATATATAAATACGTTACTCCCTTTGTTTTTGTCTCTAGAAAATTAACTGGGACTGACGGCGATGGCATACCAGAGATGTCAGTCCGACAAATATTCCGATCAAACTCAGACCCATCAACGGCTACAATCTAAATTTCCATCTCTTTCTTCTCACTCAAGTCTCCCCGCGATTCCTTCTATCGCCATGCAATTTTCAGATTACTATCAAAATCACTCTCTAATCACCACCTTAAAAGGCCACACCTCCTCCATATCTTCCCTCGCCCTCGCCGGAAACTTCCTCTACACCGGCTCTTCCGACCGAGAAATTCGGCTGTGGCGGCTCTCCGATTCAGACCATCAAGATGTAACTGACAACTTCGTAGCAGCCGGGAAAGGTGCAGTTAAATCCCTCGTCGTCTCAGAAGATAATAAACTCTTCAGTGCTCATCAAGATCACAAAATCCGAGTATGGAAAATTCACAACTGATCTCGACCGTCAAAAATATACTCGTTTAGCCACTCTTCCAACTCTCGGCGATCGGACGTCGAAGCTTTTACTGACGAAGAATCAAGTTCAGATCAGACGGCATAAAAAATGCAGCTGGGTTCATCACGTCGATACAGTTTCTGCACTGGCTTTATCATTGGAGGAATCACTTATGTACTCAGTTTCATGGGATAGAACTCTGAAAATATGGCGATTAACTGACTTCAAGTGCTTGGAGTCTGTCTCTAACGCTCACGACGACGCCATTAATGCAGTAGCTCTAGCCTCTGACGGATACGTGTACACTGGTTCGGCAGATAAGAAAATCAAGGTGTGGAAAAGAAACCCAGAAGAAAAAACCCATTATCTCGTTGCTTCCTTAGAGAAGCATAATTCCGCCATTAATGCTTTAGCTTTGAACAATAATGGTTCCGTTTTATTTTCCGGTGCGAGCGACAGATCGATCTTAGTTTGGGAAAAGGACGACGGAAATGGTAAATACATGGACGTAGTGGATGCTTTAAAGGGCCACAGTAAGCCCGTTTTGTGCTTGGCTATGGCGTCTGATTTCTTATGCAGTGGCTCGGCTGATAAAACTATCAGAATCTGGACAAGTGGTGATCGGAGATACACTTGTTTGACAGTTTTGGAAGGGCATACAGCTCCGGTGAAGTGCTTAGCCGCCGCCGTTAGTGAAGGCGACCAAGACGGTGATGAATCATCAGTTCTGGTTTACAGTGGGGGATTGGACTGCGATATTAAGGTGTGGAAGATCAGTCTCCCTCTTCATCATTATCCCTAAAAAAACAATTTAGCTTAGTTTTCTTGCGATCTCATAAACATAATTTAAAGATTGCATTAAGGTTTTTCTCTCGTAGATTTGTTCAATCAAAATTTGAAATTCTAGTTTGTCAGTTGCTTTGTATTATAGATTTCTTAAGAGTATATACTCTATTATTAATTATAAGCTTTACCATAATTAAACTCAAAGGTAAATCTATTTTCACCCTCAAAGTATTTTTTTTTTTCTGACAAAATTTTTTAAGGTAGTAACCATAACAAAACAAACTTTAAACTATAAAAAATTTAACAAAAAAATCTCTGGTGGTCGACCGATATCCCTCGTTCTGTATTTTACACATAGAACGGAGACCGTTGTAAATGCCATGTGGATTATCTTTTTCACTTTATAAATTAATTTTAAAAAAATCAAACGATGTTCAATTTACTTGACATTTTTACTACATGTTCACCAAGTCATGAGAAGATAATCTGAAAATTTTTGTAATTTTATAACACTTGTATGATTTATTATAATTATTTTATAAAATAATTAACTAAAATTACAATATATTATTTTATAGAAGTGAAACAAAAAATAAAGAAATGGCAACGTGTGCACAATAATTTTAGAATAATATTAAATTTACTCTCTATTGTTACACTGTCATACAACAAACATTGATTAGTGCACACATCAAAGTGTAGCATTAGACATTAAATGTAGCATTATTCATAATTTTATAAATTATTTTTACAAAGTCTTACAAATATTCTTGTCATATTTAAGATATATAACATCTCATGTGTATTGGCTGGATCCCTTCACTAACATCACATATTTCTTTTGAAATATTACTCGAACAACGGTTTTTTCGATCTAAAATAGAATTCAATTTATCAAACTCTAATAATTTTAATAAAAAAAATATAAGCAAAATCACCCAATAGCACATCATAGACATCTCTATAAAATCTGATATCATGGAATAAGAATTTTAATTTGTTAGCTTGTTTTAGTCTACATGATTTGTCACAAGTGGACTTAACATTTATGAATACATTGAGTTTGAAGATCATTTAACATGACTGTATGCTAATCACCATCATATAATATGGGTTAAATCACAATTAGCCACTAATTACCCATCACATAATTTATTAACAAATTTAATATTGAATTATTTTGTAATATATATCTTAGCTCAAAAGCGACCATTAATGGAAGTTTCTATCTTTTAGAAAAAGCAGAAAAAGGAAAGGACGAAAATGGACCCTTTTTCCAGCATCTTTCTATGCTTCACTTTAATCCTACCCTACCCCTTTTAGTCATGTTCTTAATTAATTCATAGCTGTTTATAATACTCAGGATTAGTTGATTACTGGGCCTACCCTCTCACATATCTTAACATGATATCATAGCCGGGTATCAAAAACGATGGTAGGAATTGGACTCGGTCTAGGCACGCAATGTTTGAAGGCGGGTATTGATAATTGTGTTTGTCTCACATCGTCTATTAGATGAGCCTGTGACTTGCATATACGTGAGGAAGATTCTCTCTCCCCTTGAACTAGCTTTTGGGAATGATTTCTACCCTCTCGCATATGTTAACAATTTGATCATTAGATCTTCAATAAAATCATTACCCTTTTCTCCAAGTGATCTCAGGCTTTATCTACATAAAATAACGATTAATCGAGTTTTGAAGCAGACTTCTTGGTTAGAACAGAACCTGATATTTACAATGGAGCTTTTGCTGGTGTGCCGGGATCTCGAGGATACTTCCGAGGGGTGTGTCGGATTTTCGAACAAACCACTGCAGTTCTTTGTCCATATGGACTATGTGATTCAACTGCACAATAATGAAAAACTGGAGTTTTTAAAGCCGGATCAACCATGAAGGCATGAAGTACTAATTCTTTAGAGTTCTTTTTGGATCTTTTATAATCTTACCAGTACATGACTGCAATAAGGAACCGCCCATCACTTGAATTGCTCTTTCTGCATTTCTAATTTCCTCCTGTATCAAATTACAAATTCAGAGACTGCACCACAGACTAAAACCATGATCGCTGCGAGTAACTAAGAATTCATCTGGAAATTACGTTACTGTCAGGGTCGAGGAACAAAAACCGATATTCTATCGTTCGGTATCGGTGTAGGAATTTCAAATCTACAACTACTAAAGCTAATGGATCGATCAAGATACGTTTTGTAAATCTAATTACGTGAATAATGATAATTTCTGAAGATGACTGCAGAAAGCTGCAAACTAAGGGATATAAAGAGGGACATACGAGAGGATCGTGGCCCTTTGCAGCTACGAACAAGCCTCCAACACGAACCAGAGGAAGACAGTATTCAGCTAAAAAAAAGTATACCACAGTGCAGGTCAAGGAGAATTCATCCATTAAAATTATGAATTACCATTAAGAATTAGTGTAGAATTTAGATCACAACCCAAAATTCTCATTTCCGCGACGGCTCTCGCCACTGCCACATCGAATTTTTCTCTAAACTGAATATTCTGTCCAAAATTCTGTCAAACGACAAAGGTCCGAATTACTATTATTTATATAGACAAGATAAAATAACCAATATGCATTTTGAAAATGAATCAAACCTTGTTTTTGCCAACAAAAAAACACGCAGAAAGAAACCATTGAAATGAGAAAGAAGTAATTTAAGGTTTTACCTCTGCTCTTCCTCTCAAAACTTCCACATTTGACAAACCAGTATGATCCACTACGTGCTCCAAAAAGATGCAGCGCTTATTCATGGACTCTAACAGGGTAACATGCCAATCTACCAATAAAACATTTAGCCATTATTGTCTCTCTTTCCTTAAAAAAATCTACTAAAGCAACTTTTTTTTTAATTTTTTTTTTAAATCATCAGTAATTGGTTGTGAATGACTGATGTTGTTGATCTTTTCAAGCTTAAGGAATGTCTAAACTTCATTATTCAAAAGCTTATCTTGATAATTCACCTGGACAAGCAATAGCTAAGATCAGTCCAGGTAGTCCAGCTCCTGATCCAACATCTACCAGTTTGATATTGTCGTCTGAAATGGAGGTGCAGCGAGAAAGATAAGAGTTTCGTATCGGAGGTATAATTGCAAGAGAATCCTCGACGTGCCTCTCCATCACTTCATTCGCATCCGTAACAGCGGTCAGATTTATTCTCTGCAAGTTCATATATTTCCACACCCAATTTTAGCTAAAACTTCAAAGACAAAATTTTGTACGGTATCGAAATCCATCTTCTTTTCCTCGTATTTTCTAAGGAAACAAAAATAGAAAAATTGGACATGGGGATTCGGCGGGACCAACCTGATTCCAGTGGAGAAGGGCGTCGACATAGAGATGAATTTGATCCTTTTGGGGGGAATTCAGAGTGTCAAAATAAGAATGTCTGAGCGTAACTGCGGTAGAGGATAAGGTCTTGGCTCTGGTTTTATAAGTTAGCTTCGTGATCGGCACCTGTTTGACGAATGTCCCCAGAGAGAATGAAGTAACCATGTTGGCACGGTTACCCAACATCTTTCATACCACCTCCACACACACACCTCATTTATCAAAAGCAAAAACGCTATGTCGTCGTATCTAAACGAAGCCTCGAACGTTATACCCAAAGCCCAGCCTAGCGCCAACCCAATACGCAGCCCAGCCCCGAGCCCAGCCTAGCGCCAACCCAATGTGCAGCCCAGCCTAGCGATAAATCGAGCGTGTCTTGAAACCCAACCTCGTGCTAACCCAATGCAAAGCCTAGCCCAGTCTACAACACGAAGCCTAGCCCACTGCTCGTAATGACCCAGCCCAATGAGATTAGAGAATATCACGTGACAAAAATGTGATTTCTTTGTAATTATCTTAATCGTTAATACCGTATAAGTTTGAGAATTATTTGCCTAAAAAAACGGCTAAAGACTTGTTCACCATTTTAAGTACAAGAACTAACACTTAATTTATCAAAATATTAATCATAAAAAATTAAAGTACTTCAACCACACATTCTTGGTAATTTCAAAGACAGAGTGGTTGTTTGGTTTGCCACATAAATAAAAAAAGAAAAAAGGAAGTTAATCTGGATAAACTTTACGAGGGTCAAACTTAAAAAGCTCTCAAACGTGCACGTTTTTCTTTATCTGTTAGATTCTTTTCATCACTGACTAAAAACGTCCATTTTCGATTTACTGTCTTAGATTTAGGGTAGAAAGATTTCAACTTTGGTTTCATTTTCTGAGAACTAGAGGGTTTTCCAATTGTTCATTGTATTCTAACTTGAAACCTTATCCCTTCCATCTTTCAGGTAGAAATCTTTCTACAGTTGAATACCTCCAATTCTCAATCAACTGTTCTAAAAGATGCTTCCCCAGAAGAACTCTTTTTTTTACTCAGAAAGAACAGACTCATTCTCCTTCTCTCTCCTCCCCCTCTCTTTCTCTCTCTAAAAATAGTCTCTGACAGAAGCTCATACAGTATTTTTATATTCTCAAGCTGACATTCTGTGATAAGTGCGGATGATTCCTCTGTCAAACTTCATTTCTTGGTATCTAATCTTTTCCTTTCAGCACCAGCCTGCCCAAAATTTATTCTTTACCAGAACCCGATAAAGTTCTCTCTTTCTTGTTTATCGTCTCCATATACAGTCATAAACACACTTTACAACATAATATAAACATTATGCATGTGTTGATGTTTGAGTCAAGGGTTAAAAATTTAGATTTTTGCGTACTTTCTATGTTCTTTATCTTTTCTGTTAATATTTTCTTTTATTTAACTGAAAATTGGATGTGTTTAATATAAAATATACAACGTCAGCACCCTAATTTTGAATTCCTTCTACTTAATTTTGTATTATACCCATTTTATGAAAGCAATAACAATTTAAGATTGCGTCGGTTTGTCGATGACAGATAATAGAAGTGCATTAAATGACTTCCACAAATTCTTTAAGCCCAAATTGCACTTGCGAATCGAAGAGAAGATATGACTAGTTCAATATTTAATCTCTTTTCGTCGAAGATATGCTTCTGTTTCCGTACTAATCTGATCTAATTTTCTCATTTCATGCTAGAAATATGGATATCTCGGCCGCATTCCATGCAGTTAGAGTTCTAATCCTTACGCGTTACCATGCATTTTGAAGATCCCTCAAGAACCAAAGATATCGACCCAAAACAAAATATATTATACTGGGAGGATCGACGACTCAGCGTTTGTTTCGTGGAAACAACGTACAGCTTTTCTTTCAAAATCATAAATCCAATATTTCTTCCTACAGATTATTCTTGTCACGTGGTATTATTCAGTGTGGGTCCAGCCACGCTGGCTGGCAAACTATCTCAGACAGACCTGCTTAAAAGACGGGTTGATTAAACTGCACAAATAACCTTTGTTCTCAGACGACATGTCGCTATTCAAAAAGAGCAGGTCGTGTTCACTGTTCAGTTGACCAATTGTAGAGCCACTGGTTGTCCGACGACTTGACAGTTGCTGTTTTTTGAACTTTGACCTCTTTACGGTCTTATGACAAGTCTAAGCCTTCCCAAAATTAAAATACCAATCAAGTCCTCCAATATTCATCATTGCAACGGCAAATGAGCATATCCTTGAGTTAATGTAAATACAATTTAATATTTCAATCATATTTAATTTATTATATAATTTTTGGTGAAGTATTATTCGATGTTTTATATTTAAAGAAGATAAGGTGTTATCTTTAAACATTAATTTATTAACGCAATCATATTTATGATTGTTGAAAAACTAAATTGAAAACGAAAAAGAAAAACAAGAAAAAGTGAACACCAGGATTTACGTGGAAACTCTAAAGGGGAAAAAACCACGGGCATAGGAGAAATCACTATGTAAAATCAAGGTACAATAAATTTGCCGTACAAGCATATGTTTATACATAATAAGAAAACCCTAGTCATATTGAGATTCACAACGTGGGCCGAACCGACCTAGTCTAGTCACAAATCGGGTCACACCAAAACTAACAATGATCATTTTTGTAATCTACAAATAATAATCTATCACAGTTTAATCTTATTTTTTCGCGTGATGTTTATACGTAATTGTTACGTTTACGTGTGTTTTATTTTAATGCAAATGATCACATTTAATGTCTTATAATTTAGTCTATTGCTTTTGTAAAAGAATATGAAATGAATTAGGTCTTTCCTTTTCTTTGAAAGCTAGAGTTGGAGAAAAGAAAAAGCCAAGCATGATGGGTTTCGACTTTCGTGATAATTCTTCTTAGAAAGAGAGGAGGAGAGAGAAAGGGAGAGAGAGGGAGAGGGTGGCCCTTCCATCCCTCTTTCTCTCTCTAGGGATAGAAGGAGGCACTAAATTCTTTGTATTTTTGTAAAACCTTTCAACGCCAGAACCCAACAGCAATCATCATGTCCTCCTCCTTGCCCTTCCCTCTGAATCTTCATCACCATCATTACCTCCTCACCATCTCCTTTTTCTGCTTCCACCCATCCTCTCTCTACCTTCACCAACTGTCAAAAGCTTCACAAGGAGAAGGAGAAGAAGAAGAAGAAGAAGAACCAAAACTAGCAGTAGGAGGAGCAGACGACGAAGAAGAAGAAGAGAAAGAACCAAAACTAGCAGTAGGAGGAGCAGACGACGACGAAGAAGAAGAAGAAAAAGAGCCAGCGGCAGGAGAAGTAAGGAAGAACAAGAATGAGGGTTTGCTTCTGAGAAATCTTACTTTTTGGATTATCATTCAAGATCATCCAACAAAATAAGAGAACGGGTTCTTTTTCACCATAGATCCACTCCCTTGGGGAATCAAGCCTCATGGTCCGATTGATCATCTCATGATCAAACTAAAACTATATGTTACAGCTTAAGAAGTCTTTTTCCCAGAAGGTTTTCTTCATTTTTGTCCTTTAATTCAGTGATTTTCCACTTTTTTTTTTTTTACGTTCTGTTACACCTTAGAATTGAACTGGAAAATTACATTTGAATACGTGTGATTTTGATCGACTGAAGACATCACGATTAACCTTCTGCTCTGCTCTTTTAGATTATTTCAAATATACAGGTTTTGATGGGTTTCTAAGTTGGCGTAATGAAGATAATCAGTATGAAAATGTAGAAAAGTCACTCTAGGGCTTGTTCTTCTTTTCACTATTGTTAAAGAATGTATAAAATCTATATATACTTATATATCAATATGTATTTAGATGATTATGAACTCAGAAAACAAGAGCAACATTAAATCATCTCACATCTCAGATATCATAGATCTTCTTAGTTTTTTTCTACAAACTGGTACTGTAAATGGCTCTTTCTTTTGCTACTTTCATATCATACCCACCACTGCGGAACTCCATTTTTATTCTGAAATGGAAAATCAACTATGAAGAAGGGCGAAGGAAGTGAGATGAAAAAGAAAAGACGAGAGAGAATTTCTAGGGCTTCGTGTAGGGTAGAAAGGCAGATCAAATACTAAAGAGAGCCTGCATTTTCACATGGTACTTGAAAGAATAAACCGGGGAAGCCTGCGAAAGGCTTATTGTCTTTCGTTATATTTTTCTTTTTCTTTTTGCCTTAACACAAAAAAATGCTGTCATCTGTTTTTCAACTAAAAAGAATTCTTGTTTCCTATGACTTTACCCCTTTTCACTGTGGTGTTTTGTTCCTAGAATGACTGTTTTTCTTATTGAAAAAAGATATTGGGTCAGACCAGTTCAGCAAACATTAGAGATATGTCGTGTTTACTAAGATTAAGGTTCCGGTTAATTGTGTATATATATATATATTATATGTGTGTGTATGTATAGATGCTTGAATCATGAAACTTATCGTACCTCAATTTCTTGTTAGCAAATTTTTCTTCACTCGTAATTTTTCATCGTAAATCTTGGTATTTCTGTTTTTCCATATCCTCATTGTCCATTTCGCTTTTGGTTTTCAACAATGTAACCTCTTTTCCAGCAGCTTTTTAATGTGATACATACCATGTATTATAAAATTATCATTACATGACGCTGGTTAAAGTGGTTAATTATATTGAAATAATTAGATTTAAAGTATATATGATAATATGTGTGATGATCTGAATGAACACGTATGAGAAGGAACCACCCAGTGCTCCGCGAATCCCGAGTGGGACTTGGGCCAGAGGGTGACATGCTGGGTTAAAATTTCGCAGATCCTGAGTTGGACTTGGGCCGGAGGGTTCGGTCGTAGAAAGATGGGTCGTCACAATCCCACATCGCTTGGGGAAGTACGTGGAAATGAAACATATGTAAAGAGCCTCTCCCAAGATAGTAAGACACGTTTTGGAACACAATTGACAACGGATCTCATAAGAACTCTGAAGTTAAAAGTGCTTCGGTGAGAGTAGAACCAGGTTGGGTGACCGACTGGGAAGTCCTTACCAAACAAAGCCATGAGGGGAGGATATTGGGCTACGGCCCAAACCCCAGAGCTGACAATATTTTGCTGGGAAAAGGGGTCGTTACAAATAGTATCAGAGCTTGTACCCAACCGGAAATATGGCCAACGAGGACGTTGGGCCCCCGAGGGGGGTGATTGTGATGACCTAAATGAACACGTATGAGGAGGGGCCACTCAGTGCTCCGCCAATCCCGAGCGGAACTTGGGCCGGAGGGTGATGTGCTGGGTTAAAATTTCGCGGATCCCGGGTTGGACTTGGGCCGGAGGGTTCGATCGTAGAAAGGGGGGTCGTCACAATCCCACATCGCTTGAGAAAGTACGTGGAAATGAAACATATGTAAAGAGACTCTCCCAAGATAGTAAGACGCATTTTGAAGCACAATTGACAACGGATCATATAAGAACTCCAAAGTTAAAAGTGCTTCGGTAAGAGTAGTACCAGGTTGGGTGACCGACTGGGAAGTCCTTGTCAAAAAAACCGTGATTGGAGGATATTGGGCTACATCCCAATCCCCAGAGCCGACAATATCTTGCTGGGAAAAGGGAACGTTACAATATGAGTTAGACCAATTGAACCATAGACATGTGTAGACATAAATTTATAATTCTTTAGTATGTGATAGTCAGAATGATAATTAGGCAATCTAGAAATATAAAAGGTCATGATCCTCATTTCATATGTTTGTTCTAGTCTCTCTCTTGGTTATGCCATCAACTATTAGAGAAGAAATCTTCAGTATACTAAGAAGGACTTGCTTAACTGGAGATGTAAGTCCTCTGTTCAATTCTTTGCTTACATCGAAAACAGATTCAATTATGTTTTCTATATCTACTGATAATTTAATATGAAAATAGATATGTTTTCTAGATTTTACAAATTTTTTACAAATTTTCTAACTCAGAAGTTCGAGAACTAACCTGAAGGAATTAGGTAAATAATGAAAGAAAACGAAGGTAGTAAAGAAAAGGTTTATCTTAGCAGAGGAAGGAGTAAGAGAGGAGCTTCCCAAAAAACTCAAAATAAAGAGAGATATTAAAAAAAAAAAAAAGAAATTACAAAATTAGATTTTTGGAAATTCAAAATTTATACTTGGTCCAAAAAAATTTAAAAAATTTGATGACAGTGTCAAATAATAATTAGTGTATTTAAAGTGCAATTAATATGATAAATTATTTATTTATAATTTATTACATTAATTATATTTATCAATATTTAACACGTCATTAAATTTTTTAAATAGTAAACGTATAATTATTCTAATATAATATACTCATAAATCTATGCTATCTTAGTATTAGAGAACTAGTATGCAAATAAATATTTATTAATTATATTTAACATTATCTATTTCGGCTCGTTATTCGTCCGAAGCATTTATTAAAAGACATTGCTTTTATTTCTTCTTAAATGTGTCACGTCGTTTGAACAATGACCAATAATTGAATGTGACGTACCACCAGATTCTTTAATTGCTATACTGTTCAAATAACTATTTGTTTTTTTTAAAAAAAGACAAAAATTAACGTGCGAAAAGTGCTTTATGAAATTTGAAGTCTTTGGTAATTATGATATTTAATTGCTGTAGACATACAAAATTATGAAGACGTACATGATCATACTAATAAATTTATTGAAAATTTTATGGTAAACAATTGATTAAATGAATAAAATAAATATTTATAATGATCCAAAAATAAATTTTAAATAATTTTTTTAATTAGTAACAAACAATTTAATTTTGCAAAAACACAATAAATAATAATCAATCAATAACTTAACATAGGAAAATCACAAAAAAAAAAAAAAAAAAATGAATGACGAGATAAGTGCCAAATTATCTCATAATAAGTGCCAAATTATTCATGACAAAAATTAATTTGTTCTGTATTTCACTTTTTATTTTAAATTTATATTATTCAATTAATGACCTATAAGTAAAATCCACATCATAATTATAATTGAAATTTTTAGTGTGTTAAATAATAATTGTTGTAATTAATATAACAAGTTATAAATATTTAATATATTACATTAATTATACTAATTATTATTAGAGACGTCAATAAATATGTTTAGATAATTTACTCATTTTATTTATATATTTAAAATCTAGAATTGTTCGTTACTTCTTGTATTTAATTAAAGTTGGTGCTTTAATCGACTCAATTAAACAATTCTTAAAAGTAAATACATTCAGACAATTCCTATAAACTCGCACGATAACATGTTACTTAGAAAATACGAAACATATCATAACATGTTGCTAAGGGCAGGACTGAGTTCACTCCTGCGATTATGCCCGGAACTGCAAAAATTTTTAAAGTTACACCAAATTGGTTTTCTTTTAGAAGTCAATTAATTTTTTCAATTTTGCTTGTTTCAGTTTTGGTTCATTTTCAGTTCCGAGTTTTCCGGGTTTGTGCTCGTTCATTTTCAGTTCTGAGTTAGTTCAGACCAGTTTGATCCTCGATTTGATTTGGTTTTTACTTAATTTTTCTAAAATTTTAAATTGAAATAAAAATATAGATAACTATATAATATTAATTCAGTTTTGTTCCAATTAATTTTTGAAACAAGAAATCAGGAACCGAACTGAGTTCTTCACGTAGTTCCAATAATTAACAAAAGTAAACATCGACGCTGTCGTAGGATTGCATACGTAAGGTGAGTGTTTTCCCAGACAGACTGATTGGTTTGTTTTAATTATTTATTCAATAAATATCGAGAAGGTCAACTCTTGTACAGCAGCGACTATGATAGAGGTCACAAATAACTTGCTGGAATTTAAAAATAATGTTAGATTTATTTTTTCGATTTTACTCTTTAATTTTATTTCAACATTAAAGTAAATTAAAGGTTGGATGGGATTTGACTTTTGATATCAACGTTTGAATTATAAAGTATTAATTGGCATATAATAATGAAATATCACGTCGAATATTAATAAAAAAATGTCGTTTCAACTTTATTTTAGATTATAGAATTGTAATCTGCCATGCTCATCACCCAACTTGTGATAATTAATTGACTTTCCAAACTCTTTCCTTGGAGCCCCCACTTCTCATTGTGCTCCTGGGTCAACCCGCTCAGCCTCGTCTTCTACCAGACCGCGTCTTCCCCAGCGAATCATTACCTTAGGGATAAAACCTAGTTTTTCAGATCGGAATTTCATTACCCATCTGCCTGATTAGGCTGAACTGCATTTTCTGAAGCGACAAAAGTGAAGCTTTTGTAAGCATGGGTAGCTATGGCCGACCCAAATGGAGCATCTCAGTTCAGCATCATCGATCTCCTTCCAACCCAAAGCAGGAGGAAAAGGAGATCCCCCGAGATTTCATCTGCCCGATTTCTGGATCTTTAATGGCGGATCCAGTCGTCGTCTCTTCGGGCCATTCTTTCGAGCGAGTCTCCGTCCAAGTTTGCAGAGAATATCGCTTCTCTCCCAAGCTTGAAGATGGCTCGAGAGCTGATTTCTCCACTGTTTTCGATAACAGAACCATGAAATCAACCATACTGAAGTGGTGCGATAGATCTGACATGGCGTATCCGCAGCCACCGGATCGAAGCTCCGTCGAAAGAATCGTCCGTTCGTTAATGGAGGAGGAGAGACCAAAGCCGTCCACGAGGGATTCATCGCTCTTGAGAAATATGCCGGAAAAACCGGAGTTGAAGCAGGTTTACGCAGACACTGTGTTAGCGCCTCGAGTTTACAAGCTTTACGGAGAATCGGCTGCCGGATGTTCTAGTCCGAGCTCTTCCTTACCGTTCACAACTCGACCGTCTTGTTACTCGTCTTCAACCTCGTCGGCTGAATTCGTTTCAGATGAAAATGGAGAACAATTACTCCTTAAGCTCGAGAGCTCCGATATGTTCGATCAAGAAGAAGGCGCCGATTCACTGAGAAGGATGACGAGGTCCAACGAAGATGCTAGAATTACTCTCTGCACTTCTCCATTGCTTTCAGCTCTCAAAACCCTAGTAACGTCGACACTTCCAAGAGTACAAATCAACGCCATAGCCTCGCTGGTTAATCTGTCTCTGCAAAACCCTAACAAGGTGAAGATTGTGAGATCTGGATTTATTCCAGTTCTGATCGAGATCTTGAGAGAGAACGCCGACGATGCAGTTGAGCACGCGGTCGGAGCGCTTTTCAGCCTAGCTTTAGAGGACGAGAACAGAACGGCGATCGCGGCCCTCGGCGCTCTGCCATATCTGATGCAGGCGCTCCGATCGGAAAGAGAGCAGACTCGGAATGACTCTGCTCTCTGCTTGTACAATCTGACGCTCGTCAAGAGCAACCGAGTCAAACTCGTGAAACTCGGCGCCGTCCCGACTCTGCTATCAATGGTAAAATCTGGAAACTCGACGAACAGAGCTCTGCTCATTCTATGTAACCTAGCTGTTTGTCCTGAAGGAATATCTGCGCTGCTCGACGCAAATGCAGTCAGTTCGTTGGTGAAGATGCTGAGGGAGAACGAGTTGGATACCGAGTTAACTCGAGAGTATTGCGTTTCAGTGCTGTACGGACTCAGCCATGGCGGGCTGAGATTCAAGGGGCTAGCGAGGGAGGCGAGGGCGGCGGAGGTTTTGAGAGCTGTGGAAGATAGGGGAACGGAGAGAGCGAGAGAGAAAGCTAGGAAAATACTGCACAACATGAGGGGGATAGAGGAGGACGATGACGGTGCAGGGAGAGAGCTGCTAGTCGAGTCGGGAGGACTGAGTTGGACTAAGCACCGAGTTGGGGGGATCCCGAGGGATCTCTACCAACACAACACAACAAACTTTTAACCTTTTCCGTGACTTTTCTGAGTAAAAGATGTTTGTTTTTTTTTTTTTTTTTTTTTTTTTTTTTTTTTTTTTTTTTTTTTTTTTTTTTTTTTTTTTTTTTTTTTTTTTTTTTTTTTTTTTTTTTTTTTTTTTTTTTTTTTTTTTTTTTTTTTTTTTTTTTTTTTTTTTTTTTTTTTTTTTTTTTTTTTTTTTTTTTTTTTTTTTTTTTTTTTTTTTTTTTTTTTTTTTTTTTTTTTTTTTTTTTTTTTTTTTTTTTTTTTTTTTTTTTTTTTTTTTTTTTTTTTTTTTTTTTTTTTTTTTTTTTTTTTTTTTTTTTTTTTTTTTTTTTTTTTTTTTTTTTTTTTTTTTTTTTTTTTTTTTTTTTTTTTTTTTTTTTTTTTTTTTTTTTTTTTTTTTTTTTTTTTTTTTTTTTTTTTTTTTTTTTTTTTTTTTTTTTTTTTTTTTTTTTTTTTTTTTTTTTTTTTTTTTTTTTTTTTTTTTTTTTTTTTTTTTTTTTTTTTTTTTTTTTTTTTTTTTTTTTTTTTTTTTTTTTTTTTTTTAATTTTTTTTTAATTTATTTATTATATATTTAAATGTTGTAAATTCTTATTTTTCAGGTGAACTTTTGTCAATGGGTCTTACCGGGTCGGGTCACATGTTGGATTTTGTTATGTACCAAATTGTAAATTAGCTTTGGAGAAATTCATGTTTAATGATTTTTTTGTTGTTATTTCTTCAATATTAGTCTTTTCTCATAAAGTATTGAACCAAAAGAATTTGATGGCTTAAAATCTTCCCATAATCGCGTGCTTAAAGTCTTCGTTAATTTTTGTTCTTCTAGTGCCGCCCAACCGTATTCAAATAAAACGTGTTCACCTAATCCAAAGTAATGTTTTATGAGCCACCACACGTTGTGCATCCTACTTTTCATGCCATTACATTTGTTATTTTATGAAATAAAGTATAATTCAACACCTTAAGTAGCCAAACCATAATAAGAGTTTCACCTTTAGAAGCGCCACTCGCGTAAGGCGACCGAACTAGGCCGAGTTAGATAATTAAGATTTTGATGACTCGAGATTTATATTAGGAAAATGAGAGTGATGGGAAAAGGAGGCAACCCTCAACCTAATCATCCAATTCTATCTACAGGTGCGTTATAGGAATATCTGAAGAGACAATACCGATTTCAGTGAGGAGTGACTGTAACCAAATGGTTTCTTCGGTGCCATTTGCAATGCTTCGATATTCAGAGTCTGTACCCGAGTGAGAGACAACTTTTTGTTTAACCGAAGACCAGGAAATAAGATTAAAGCCTAAAAATACGGAGTATCTACTCGTGCTTTTACGGTCATCCGGACATGAAGCTCAATCAGCATCCGTATAACAAATTAGGTTAAAAGATGTTGAAGGAGAGAAGGTGATACCGAGGGATAATGTTGCTTGAAGATAGATAATGCAAAATCCTTTTAACAGACTGCCAGTACACATCAGAAGGAGCATGCATAAATTGACTAACCTTGTTTACTACAAAAGTTATATCTGGTCGGATAAGACAACAGTATTGGAGACCACCAATAACACTACGATCGAGATAATCATCAAGTAAAGGGGTGCCAGAGTTTATCGACATAATTGGACCTGATACTATTGGAGTAGGGACTGTTTTGCAAGAGTCCATCAGAGCCATGTGAAACAGTTCAGTGATGTATCGAGATTGAGAAAAATGCATACCAGAAGAAGTTCGAGACACCGACATGCCAAGAAAATAAGAGAGAGAACCGAGATCACGAACCACAAACTGATCTCGCAAATTACTATGGATCCACATACTTGGCGTTGTCGATAGAAGGCGAACTGATGATGGTGATTCGATGGTATAGCCTTAGTCGAATTATAAGTTCGTTTATTGAGAATATCTTCATATACAAATTGTCTTTCAACGAAAGTGTTAATTTTCTCAACTCAGTACATGACATAGGTGACGAAATATTATTTTTAGGTCCGAGTTCAGTCCCAAGTGTTGTCTTCTAAAATATTTTTAATTTTTTAATATTTATTTTCGTTATCGCAGAAGATTGTGATTTTTAATTTTAGGAAGTGAAATTCATGGTTGGATTTGAATTTCAATTTTTTAGAATAGGTTGGTAAAATTAAGCTGCATTCTAGTGGCAGAGAAGAAGGAAGAGAAGCTCGAATATATAATGATCGATGAAGTAATTTGAAAAACTTAAGAAGGGAAAAAGAAAGTCGTAGAAAGTTCCTTTTTTTTTTTGCTCCAATTTTAAACTTCATGAATATAAATAATTAATTCAAATTTAGTCAACTGGCCATTTTGATTGACCAAATTGTTGCGAAAAATCATAATACGCAAGTGCACGTGTCGCAAAAGTAATAAAGTGTGTATAAGTACGAGTGTCGATCACACGAGGAATAATTATGTTAAATATTGAATATCTAAATTTCAGTTTAATTTGAAAAGAAATAATAAGTTGATGATTTAAGATTTTAAACTAAAATAATTCAAATAAAAGAAATTTAACAATTTAAATAATAGAATTAAATATAAAAGAGTAAGATTATATGATGAGAAAATCCAGGGTTCCGATTTCACTTAACTAATCCTATTTATTAAACCTAATTCAAGTAATCAATTCCTATTCCTTTGTGTTGATGGCAATTTCACGAAAATATTCATCAATCTCTCTCGAGCAAAGACAAACTTACTCAATTAACGAATTATCACCTCTCGGTCTCTAATCCTGAAAATTAATTGAATACATTAAGAACAAAAAATTATATTACCACTCAAACGCCCTAACTATCTCTAGCCTAGGATCCTTTTTAAGGCAATTTATTCAGTGCACGGTTAAATTCTCCGCTCTCGCATCCCGAATTAACCCTAAAGTTCTTAGTTTTGGTGATCAAGCAAACCTAAGCATTACGTTCAGAATAAATTACTCAACACAGAAAAGGAACATAAAATTAAGAACCTGAATTAAGAAAAATAAATAATCATAGTAAAGTTACGTCGAAACCCTAGAACGGGAAATTTAGTTCATGCTAAAAGATAAATAAACAACAATAATATTAAAGAGTTGCATAATGAAATAGTGGAAGTAAAAAGAAAAATAAAACTATTATGAATATAGCCTGATCGCCCCTCCTTGCCGAGAATCGTCTTTCAGTGCTGCTCTCGGCCTCCGTCTCTAGATTTGCTGAATAACCTAAAGGCGCTGCCTCGTTAGGTTTTATTGTTTTCTTTCAACTCAATCAATGGTTGAGATTAGATCTGCCTTCAGATGAACGGTTCAGATTAAAAATTCAACTTTCCAAATTTGTAGATTGAGAGGCGATCGATCTCTGCAATGTTTAGAGATCGATCGCTGACTTTTTCTTCAATTGTATGGAGATCGATTTCTGCAATGTATGGAGATCAGTCGCTGAATGTCGATCGCTTCTTCTGCCTTCTCTTCATGTACGGCGATCGATCTTTGTATTGTATAGAGATCGATCGCTGGCTGCTTTTCCATGAATGGCGATCAATCTCTATTATTTGTAGCAATCGATCGCTGGTTTCTCTTGTATGGATGGAGTTCGATCGCCTCCTTTTTTCTTATCTTCAACTGTCTTTCTTCTTCAGCTTCTTTCTTTTTCCTGTTTTAATTAATTTGTCTGCACACTCACCAAATATATCAGAAGTTTCATAAACTTGAGTAAAACTCATCAATTCAAGTATTAAAGAGTACAATAAAGTGTGTAAAATACACACTTATCACAAATGAAAGCTAACTATTTATTAGATTTATTTAATATCCTAACTATTTTTCTAATTTACAAGTAGGTCTAATAAATTATTATTATTATGTACTTAATATTATATATTCATAAAAAAAATATATTTTTAGGTGAAAACCAACAAATTAATAACAATGCCAACAGAAATAATACAATTTTGCTGGACTAAAACAGAAATATTAAAGTAATTATACTAATGTTAGGAAAGAGCTGGTAAAAACCAATTAAGATAAAATGGATAATGCTTTATACAAGTGTAAGCTAAACACTCTGTCTAGTTTCCAAATTGAACACGCGAGGCTATCCGTTCGCCCCATAGCAATCTTATGTGAAAATAACACAATTTCTTTGCCCATTGAAAATTTTTGCGAATGAATTCTTCCTAAAAATAATATATGGTCACCTATATCATATACTGAGTTGAGAAAATTTCCATGTTCACTGAAAGATAGCTTGTATACAAAGATATTCTCAGTGAATGAATATATAACGCGTGGATTCTCTTGGTCTCGTCTAAGACTGTACCATCGAATCACTATCATCAATTCACCATCTGTCGATAACGCCAAGTATACAGATCCATAGTAATATCGATTTTCATAGACAGTAAACAACGCATCCCAAACACTAATGAAAGCAACGTTAAGAGTACTAGTCCATAACTTTACAAAACTTTCCTTGAAGCTCCAAGTTTTAAACTGAGTTGGATGATAACCTTGTGCATGCATAGAGTTGCGACGACTAATTTTACTTAGAACAAAAAGAGTGTCACCTTGAAATAAAATATCAGCGAAGATGCGTGGATATTCAATATTTTACACAAATACCGGTACTGTGACAAAGTGTGACAATTTTTCATTTCTTGGCTTGCAAAACAACTATCCTTGAACGACCAGCTATAATGGCAGCGACCATTAGAGTTGACAAAACTTGATTTGATGATACATTAACATTTGATACGGGTTTGCGTGAAATCTCCAAAGATGGAAGTCTAAATACCGTGCATGATATCGGCTTAAAAAGATAATCATCTCTTCGGAATGATTTAGGTAGTTTGAATTTTCAATTTCACCTTGAGACAAATTAAGCAAGTCCAAATAAGGGCAATTGAATTCGCGAGGAATAATTAAGAGAGGTATCTCGTATACACTCAAAGTGTATGAATCTTTTCCAGATCTTCACGATTTGCAGACTAAACTTTAGCATGATGTGGTCGGGGAGACTAAGTTTCCGGGCAAACAAACACAATAGATCGACATGGACCTCATGCCAACGAGGATTCTTGGGTGCTGAAGAAGAAGGACTAGTAAAGGAATTGGGAGAAAATTCCATGTTTTGAGAGAGAGATTCTCCCTGTTTCAATGAGCAATTATTTTGATGTTTGAGATCTAAAAGTTTAATATAAAGAATCAGTTAGTTGGGATTTTTTTATACAACTTCCAAAATTCAAATCAATTAGTTAAATAATATATAAATATTAAAGTAAACTAAACTCTCCCACATTCTGTTAAGGTGGGCTGTTCAGAGATTATCAAATTACAAGAACAATCCCCTATAGTTTTCTTATTTAAAAACTATCCCTACTTCATTTCTGGAGAATAAATATACAGGAGCAACCTATATTTTTCAATCTTCGTTTTAACTGCATCAAGTAGGTTGGTTACAACGAATGTGTTTTCTAAAAACAATTTCTTCTCCAAATGCAGGAGCTAGTTCTTAAAAGAGGAAATCCGGGTTGGAGCTTTGGGCATGTTTATAGGGATTTGATTGAAAGATGCAGCCACCTGAAAAAGATACATGAAGAAGATTGAATGACAGTGATTTTGAGTTCCCTATAAAACCATTAAACAAAATTAGAGAATTTTTAAAACATAACATTTTAAAAATAAATAAAACCATTCAAGCATGTATAAACAATTCCAAATGATTAAAAAAATATCTTCTTTCTCAGAGTAATCGCCTGAGTCATTTCTTCTTACAGGAAGCTTTTTAGTACAGCTCACTTTTCTTTCCGCACTTCTCTCTCCCCTAACGTTAGGTTCTCCAGCAAAAGAAACGTTACTTGCTATGCAGCTAAACTCCTATCAGAAATTTTTTTTCCTTGTGAGCCACATAAATTATGAGAAAAGAAAGAATAAATCTCTCTATATACGTGATTGTCATTTCAATAATAATTTGTGTTTTTATAGTGATTTTCTCATGACTTATTATTTATTCTGTTTTTGACAATGACTACTGCTAGTTCATGAGTGATGAAATGTCTGTTTAGTCCAATCAAACATCAGGAGAAGTTGACTCAAGCACGTGGAAAGCCTTAATATTTATGGTTTATTTTTTCATGGTTAGTGCGACTCTGTGGGCTCTTTGTTCATACACCATTTTCACGGTCACTTGGATGGACGAACTACTTCTAAATAATATGACAACATATTTTTTTTTCTCTAAATTCTATTACGAAAATGGGTCTTGGAAATGTTAAACCAGAATCTAAAACAATTAAATTTTTTGTCTTTTTATCTTCTGGTTGGAGTGTCAATCTGTTGCGAAAAATCGTGATACGCAAGTGCACGTGTCGCAAAAGTAATAAAGTGTGTATAAGTACGAGTGTCGATCCCACGAGTAATAATTATGTTAAATATTGAATATTTAATTTTCAGTTTAATTTGAAAAGAAATAATAAGTGGTTTTTGGATTTTAAACTAAAATAATTCAAATAAAAATCAAACAACAATTTAAATAAAAGATTTGAATGTAAAAGAGTAAGATTATATGATGATAAAATCCAGGGTTCCGATTTCACTTAGCTAATCCTATTTATTAAACATAATTCAAGTAACCAAATCTTATTCCTTCGTGTTGATGGCAATTTCACAAAAATATTCATCAATCTCTCTCGAGCAAAGACAAACTTATTCAATTAACGAATTATCACCTCTCGGTCTCTAATCCTGAGAATTAATTGAATACATTATGAGCAAGAAATTATATTACCACTCAAACGCCCTAACTATCTCTAGCCTAGAATCCTTTTTAAAGCAAGTTATTCAGTGCACGGTTAAATTCTCCGCTCTCGCATCCCGAGCTAACCCTAAAGTTCTTAGTTTTGGTGATCAAGCAAACCTAAGTATTACGTTCAGAATAAATTACTCAACACAGAAAAGGAACAGAAAATTAAGAACCTGAATTAAGAAAAATAAATAATCATAGCAAAGTTACGTCGAAACCCTAGAACTGGAAGTTTAGTTCATGCTAAAAGATAAATAAACAATAATAATGCTAAAGAGTTGCATAATGAAACCGTGGAAGTAAAAAGAAAATAAAACTATTATGAAAATAGCCTGATCGCCTCTCCTTGCCGAAAATCGCCTCGGTGTTGCTCTCTGTCTCCCCCTCTTAATCTCCTCTTAATTTGCCGAATTCAGAATGACCTAAAGGCACTGCCTCGCTAGGTTTTTAATGTTTTCTTTCAACTCAATCAACGGTTCTGATTAATTCTTTCCTCAAGTTAACGGCTGAGATTAAAATAACTAACTTTCCAAATTGGTGTGGCTATCGATCGCTTGATAGTGTATAGCGATCGATCGCTGGATTTTCTATAATGTAAGGAGATCGATCGCTGAAGAGTATAGCGATCGATCACTGGCTTCTTCTACTTTCAAGGAGATCGATCGCTGACTTCTTCAACTGTATGGAGATTGATCGCTGAAAGCCTTCCAGGAGATCGATTGCTTCTTCTTTTGTTTCCAAAATCAGTGGTCTTCAGCGATCGATTGCAAGATATTGTGGCTATCGATCGCTGCTTGTCTTCTACTAGTTCTCGTTTTCTTCTTTTCAGCTTCTGTTTGTTTCTTCTTTCCTTTTCTCTTCAAATTCTTTCGTAATTGCTAATTTCTGCTCTAATTAAAATTTCTGCACACTTGCACAAAATTCATCAAATTTCTTCAAACACTTTGAGAAAAACTTATCAAATCAAGTATAAAAAGTATAAATAAGTGTGTATAAAATACACACTTATCACAATCTAGAGCAATTTTTCTCAGAATTTTTTGAACATGACATAGATAATTTTAGAGCGATGATTGTTCAAAATTTCAAGTCACTATGGGAAGTCTTTATTCAATGCACGAGAAAAAGAGTTTAAAAGCTTTATGAAGTTTACCTCTTTATATTTTGTGCGTACACATCTCTAATAATTGGAACTACAGTGACATATTTGACTGAGATAGATTCAGAGGAGAGGAAAAGATTGATTCATTCATTTTATATCTCTGTTACTACACTCACTAACATTAGATATTCTAATGTTAGTTTTGAAACTATTAAAGGCAGGACATTAGAGATCCCTTTTGTCATAGTTATAAGTTTAATCTATCCACTATATACCTCAATTGTCATTGACTGTGCAAGACAAATCTCAAAATTTCTGAAAGGTTTATTATCAAGAATAATTGGTTTATTTGAGGATAACAATGAGACACAGAGATGAGGTGATTTTGAAGAAAATGCTACAAAAAAGGACTCTGTGTCTCATTGTTATCCTCAAATAAACCAATTACTCTATGATAATAAATTTTTTAAAAACTTTGAGATTTGCCTTGCACAGTCAATGACAATTGAGGCGTATAGTGGATAAATTAAACTTATAACTATGACAAAAGGGATCCCAAATATTTTGCCTTTAATAGTTTCAAAACTAATATTAGAATATTCAACGATGATGAGTGTGGTAACAAAGATGTAAAATGAATGAATCAATCTATTTCTCTCCTCTGAATCCCTCTCAGTCAAATATACTACTGTAGTTCCAATTATTAGGGATGTGATTACACACAAAATACAAACAGTAAACTTCACAAAACTTTTAAACTTTTTTTTCTCGTGCATTGAATTAAAACTTATCACAGTGTCTTGATTATGAAATATTGAACAACTATTGCTTTAAAATTACCTATGCGCTGTTTAAAAAATTCTCAGAAAAATGGTCATAGATTGACACCCTAACCAGATAAAAAGACAAACAATTTCATTGTTTTAGACTCTAGTTTAACATTTTCGAGACTCATTTTTGTAATGGAATTTAGAAAAAAGAATATGCTGTCAACTCATTTAGAAGTAATTCGTCCATCAAAATAACTGCAAAAATAGTATATGAACAAAGATCCCACAAAGATAAAAGAGTGCACTAACCATGAAAAAATGAACCATCGATATAAAGACTTTCCATGTGTTTGAGTCATCTTCTCCTGACGTTTGGTTGGACTGAGCAGACATTTCATCACCCATAGATCCCGCAGTAGTCATTGTCAAAAAACAAAATAAATGATAAGATACGAGAAAATCACTATAAGAGAACACAAAACACTGTTAAAATAACACTCACATATACATAGAGAGAGGTTTATTCTTTCCTCAGTCATAATTTTTGTGGCTCGCAACAGAATTTTTACTGACAGGAGTGTAGCTGCGTAGCAAGGAACATTTTCTTGCTAGAGAACCTAACGTTAGAGGAGAGAGAAGTATTAATTAGCATATAATAATGTAATGTCACGTCGAATATTAATAAAAAAATGTCGTTTCAACTTTATTTTAGATTGTAGAATTATAATATGCCATCCTCATCACCCAACTTGTGATAATTAATGACTTTCCAAACTCTTTCTTTTAAGTTTGGTCACGATCCGTTTCGGTCCGGTCCCGAGCCCAGACCGAAATTGAATCTAGTCTTCGATATTTTTTTTTCGAAGGCCAGAATCACCCTTGAGAGGGACCGGGATCAGACCGAATTCCTCCCAAACTAATTTTTTTTTAAAATAAAAAATTTTCAAATCAAACAACCCCAAAAATTTGTTTTATTTAAAAATGTTAAACCTAAATAAAAATCCATAGACATTAACAAACTAAAAGTCTAAATCTAAATATCAAACATACAAACTAAAAGCCTAAATCCAACTATCAAACAGTAAAATGAAATTAAAAAAACTAAATTCAACATTCAAAATAAATTTAAATATGTAACATACAAACTAAGTTTAACTGCCAACTATTAAAATGAAAACTAAGAAACTAAATTTAACATCTAAAATTAATCTAAATACTTTAAAACTTAAAAATACAATCTAAATAATAAATCAAACTAAATAGTCAATTTAATTCCAACAACCAAGCCATCAATTCAAAACCGTTGGAGATAAATATTGAAATGAAGTCAATTAATACAACCAACCATATCAAGTCATCAATACGTCATCTTTAACTTTTAGAAAATTTTCATCGGTAGGGTTAACCAACAATTTATCGAACACATTAATCAACTTCAGCCAGCAGCCAACATTTATCAACTCCTACCAACAATTTATCAACTACAGCCAGCAACCAACAATTTATCAAATCAATCAACATAATCAACAAAAATTAACCCTAATTTATCAACCAACAGTGAGCAGCAAAAATCAACAAAAATTACACAATAAAGTGAATAAACACATACAGTGATGAGTGAGGACAGAGGCGAGCCGAAAACAAAAGAGATGTGCGGCGAGCCGACCAGCCGAGGACAGAGGGAGCGCGAGGCGAGGCGAATCGGAGCAAAGAGACGGAGCACGGAGCACGGGAGCTTTGGAGGCGAGGGGCATAGGAGCAGCCGAGCACGAGAGTCGGGGGGAACGGGAGTCAGAAGTAGCGAGGCGGGAGTTGCGAGTTGGGGGGAACGAAGAACTGGAACAGGGAACTGAAGACTGAAGCGTGAACGACTGAACCGATCGTGAAGCCCCAGCACTCAGCAGTTTTTTTTAACCTTCGGTCCGGTCCCCATTTTTCGGATTTTTGGCTATAGACCGAGGACCAGACCGAAAACCGGTGGAATTTTGGACTTTGGATTGGACCGTGGTCCAGCAAGTTGGGACCGAAACCCAACCAAAACCGTCTGCCGGTCCGGTTCTCGAGATACAGTCCGGTACTGCCCACCCCTGCTTTCCACGGAGCACCCACTTCTAATCGTGTTCCTGGGTCAACCCGCTCAGCCTCGACTCGTCTTCTGCCAGACCCCGTCTTCCCAGCGCATCATTATCTTAGAGATAAAACCTAGTTTTTCCAATCGGAATATCATTACCCATCTGCCTGATTAGGCTGAACTGAATTTTCTGAAGCGAAAAAAGTGAAGCTTTTGTAAGCATGGGTAGCTATGGCCGACCAAAATGAGCATCTCAGTTCAGCATCATCGATCTCCTTCCAACCCAAAGCATGAGGAGCAGGAGACCCCCCGAGATTTCATCTGCCCGATTTCTGGATCTTTAATGGCGGATCCAGTTGTTGTCTCTTCGGGCCATTCTTTCGAGCGAGTCTCCGTCCAAGTTTGCAGAGAATTTCGCTTCTCTCCCAAGCTTGAAGATGGCTCGAGAGCTGATTTCTCCACTGTTTTCGATAACAGAACCATGAAATCAACTATACTGAAGTGGTGCGATAGATCTGACATGGCGTATCCGCAGCCACCGGATCGAAGCTCCGTCGAAAGAATCGTCCGTTCGTTAATGGAGGAGGAGAGACCAAAGCCGTCCACGAGGGATTCATCGCTCTTGAGAAATATGCCGGAAAAACCGGAGTTGAAGCAGGTTTACGCAGACACTGTGTTAGCGCCTCGAGTTTACAAGCTTTACGGAGAATCGCCTGCCGGATGTTCTAGTCCAAGCTCTTCCTTACCGTTCACAACTCGACCGTCTTGTTACTCGTCTTCAACCTCGTCGGCTGAATTCGCTTCAGATGAAAATGGAGAACAATTACTCCTTAAGCTCGAGAGCTGCGATATGTTCGATCAAGAAGAAGGCGCCGATTCACTGAGAAGGATGACGAGGTCCAACGAGGAAGCTAGAATTACTCTCTGCACTCCTCCATTGCTTTCAGCTCTCAAAGCCCTAGTAACGTCGACATTTCCCAGAGTACAAATCAACGCCATAGCCTCGCTGGTTAATCTGTCTCTGCAAAACCCTAACAAGGTGAAGATTGTGAGATCTGGATTTATTCCAGTTCTGATCGAGATCTTGAGAGAGAACGCCGACGAGGCAGTTGAGCACGCGGTCGGAGCGCTTTTCAGCCTAGCTTTAGAGGACGAGAACAGAACGGCGATCGCGGCCCTCGGCGCTCTGCCATATCTGATGCAGGCGCTCCGATCGGAAAGAGAGCAGACTCGGAATGACTCTGCGCTCTGCTTGTACAATCTGACTCTCGTCAAGAGCAACCGAGTCAAACTCGTGAAACTCGGCGCCGTCCCGACTCTGCTATCAATGGTAAAATCTGGAAACTCGACGAACAGAGCTCTGCTCATTCTATGTAACCTAGCGGTTTGTCCTGAAGGAATATCGGCGCTTCTCGACGCAAATGCAGTCAGTTCGTTGGTGAAGATGCTGAGGGAGAACGAGTTGGATACCGAGTTAACTCGAGAGTATTGCGTTTCAGTACTGTACGGACTCAGCCATGGCGGGCTAAGATTCAAGGGGCTAGCGAGGGAGGCGAGGGCGGCGGAGGTTTTGAGAGCCGTGGAAGATAGGGGAACGGAGAGAGCGAGAGAGAAAGCTAGGAAAATACTGCACAACATGAGGGGGATAGAGGAAGACGATGACGGTGCAGGGAGAGAGCTGCAAGTCGACTCGGGAGGACTGAGTTGGACTAAGCACCGAGTTGGGGGGATCCCGAGGGATCTCTACCAACACAACACAACAAACTTTTAACCTTTTCTGTGACTTTTCTGAGTAAAAAATTGTTTTTTTTTTTTTCAAATTTATTTATTATATATTTTTATATGTTGTAAATTCTTATTTTTCCGATGAACTTGTCAATGGGTCTTACCGGGTCGGGTCACATGTTGGATTTTGTTATGTACCAAATTGTAAATTAGCTTTGGAGAAATTCATGTTTAATGATTTTTTTGTTGTTATTTCTTCAACATTAGTCTTTCCTCATAAAGTATTGAACCAATAAAGCCAACCGAGAGAGAAGAAAAAAAAAGCCCTCGCAAAAACACTAAGTTATAGTTTTTGATTCAATTCCAAAGTTGAACTAGTTCGGTTTTTGATTTCTCA
Organism: Begonia masoniana; assembly: GCA_022432975.1. Classification (NCBI taxonomy): domain Eukaryota; kingdom Viridiplantae; phylum Streptophyta; class Magnoliopsida; order Cucurbitales; family Begoniaceae; genus Begonia; species Begonia masoniana. The sequence goes on from CM039507.1 coordinate 2,440,469, forward strand.
AGATGTAGCTCGAGTTTAACTGGTTCAGTTCGATCAAATGGCAAAACCAAAATGGTAGTCAAGGTTGGCTTGTTTACGGCAAGGATAACACTCACTTTGGTTTCAAGAATTTTCTTATTATTTTCGAGCTAGGTCTTGTTAGAATTTAGGTAACTTGCATTCTAGTTGGACCTGGTTAGGTCTATAATCTCATTAAGTTTTGTTTCTCTATAAATACTTGTAAGCTAGAACAGCAAAATCTGCAGTTGTATCTTCGATCTCACTAGTAGATTTGTTTTTCTGCTCGTAATTTTTTTTCGAAAAGATTTTTCACGTAAATCTGACGCATTCTATTTTTCTTTTTCTCGTTATTATTTGATTACTAACAGGTCTTTCACAGTTATTTATTATCGTTGTTTTAAAGTTTTGGAGTTATTTAAATTTATATTCGAATATTATATTATGAAGTAGTATTACATGTTTTCTGCTCATAAATAAAATTATTATTAAATAATATAATTATTTTTTGTAAAAATAAAATATAAATATATTATTATTTCCAGTATTACAGAAACAAAAGAATTTGTTGGCTTAAAATCTTCCCATAATCGCGTGCTTAAAGTCTTCATTAATTTTTTGTCCTTCTCATGATTAAAAAACAAGTGCCGCCTAACGGTATTCAAATAAAACGTGTTCACCTAATTGAAAGTAATGTTTTATGAGCCACCACACGTTGTGCGTCCTACTTTTTCATGCCATTACATTTGTTATTTTATGAAATAAATTATAATTTGTCAAAGAAATTAATTTTTCATAGTCTATTATTTTTTAAATATTTACGGTGATATTTTAAAGTATAATTCAACACTTAGGAGGTGGATGTAAATATTATGTCATTTTATATTTTCTTAGTTGACCTATAACATAATATTTACTCTATAAATTCTAAGCTCATTTCTTTCTACCTTGGTGGGTCGAAACCATTGGTTCGTGTTTCACACACCAAGCTAGGTTTGAACATGAGATAACTCAAGAGTAGAGCTTCCAATTCTGCCGGAGCAACCTGCATAAGAATAGAGAAATTTTTCAACAGTTTATCAAAATTTATAAAGATTATTGTAGAAGACATACTGATCTGATAGCCATACGATTGGCTAGAAAAAATTCAGGGCTTAGAAGAAGAAATTAGAAATACGATTGGATTTAAGGCTGAAGGTGGACCGGTTTTTTTTTAAAAAAAACAAAGGTTTCAAATTGGTTTTTCATAAATTCCCAAATATTCGGTTCTGTTGCTGTTGGTTTTGAATGATCCAAACCGAAAACTGAACTAATAAATTCGGTTCCTATAAAATAAAACCAAAGTCCAGTTTCATTATGCTCAAAACCGACCCGATCGGACCGATTTCACCGGTTTCAGGTTCGGTTCATCGGTTCGGTTTGGTTTTGCACATCTCTAGCACACTAACATAATTTATTTCCCGAAAATTCCTATTTGTGACGTCATGACTCGCCGGGCTCAAGAGCTAGACCATGCGCGCGCAAGACGACTCGGGGAGGCGTCATAAGCTCGCTTCCCACAACGGCATTTTCTCATCAAAATGCAAAAAGCGGAGAAAAGGAAGCACCTTGAGGTTCCTCTCCAGCCACAATCTGAGCCAATCACGACCAACCCTCGAACCAAGATAACCAGCGCCGGCATCGGTTTCGACGACTCTTCAGCCGGTCCGTTCCCGGGTCATCCATGGCCCACTCTAGAGGAATGCCGAGCGGTTCGCGACGATCTCTTGGCTCTTCACGGCTTTCCTAGAGAGTTTCTCGAATACCGGAACGCAAGATTGAAGGCAATCGGTGAAGCGAATGATGATTTAAAATCAAAGCTGTCAGATGTGGGTGAAGCGGGGTTGGAATGAGAAGGAGAGTGTTTTGGATGGATTAGTGAAAACTGTGCTATCGCAGAACACGTCGGAGGCTAATTCTGGGAGGGCTTTCACTTCTCTTAAATCTTCTTTTCCTACATGGGAAGAGGTACGAAGTTGTCGTTTTTCTTCATTTTTTTTTCAATTCAATTGTTTTTGGAAGTGTGCTAAGGTTCTTGAAAACCTACCGCAACAACTTGGATTTATGAATTTCTCTGATTGATTGTTCATGTTTTCCATTTTTACTTCGCTTTTTCTTCATGTAAAAGTTTGGGAATTCAAGTGTGATATATGTTTTATTGCCTGTCGTAGTCAGCTTTGATTTTCCTGAATTAAGCCTAAATGGTAGCAAAATCGATTGGTGAAGACGAAATGAACTTGTTTTTCATGAAGGTGCTCGAGGCTCAACCAAAATGCATACAGGATGCCATAAGATGCGGAGGATTAGCCCCAACTAAAGCCTCGTGTATCAAGAATATTTTGCAGTGCTTGCTTGAGAAAAGAGGCAAACTATGCCTAGAATATTTGCGAAGTTTATCAGTCGACGAAGTCAAGGCCGAACTCAGTAATTTTAAGGGAATCGGCCCAAAGACGGTAAGTTTGGTAGCTAAATCAGATCGCTTGTCTGATGTTGTGAGGAACATATACTCCATGTTTAATTGTTTTTTCACTAAATGAATAACTATTATTAGATGCTACACTTGATTCCTGATCGGGTACTTCTATGATTTGTGGATTGTTATTGATTCACTGTCACGGAAATTTATCGTCGACAGCCTTTTGCCATCTTCTGAACCAAAATTTGTCTTTTTTTTTTTTTTCGTATTTCTTCGATTCATTCGTTTCTGGCACAATGCAATATGAAAACTGATTCCTAATGACCTGAAAACTAGCTTGCAGCAATAACTTCATTTTGAAGCCATATTTGATATTTTATTTAGTTGTCTTGTTTACTGTAAATGTTCCTGTAATCAATGTGTTGTCTCAGAAGAAAACCGTAAAATTTGCATTTGGATTAAACAAGACATGATTTATAGCTCCGATCATATACTACGATCTTCAAATCTCTTGACTTGAGTTCATTAATTACGAGACTAATTTGATTATAGGTTTCTTGTGTATTGATGTTCCATCTTCAGCGTGATGATTTTCCGGTGGACACGCATGTGAGTACCCTTTTGTTTTAATGCGTTTTTCGCTATGAAATTCTTAGTAATATGCAAGTATGAAGCAGGTCTTTGAGATTGGTAAAGCCATCGGTTGGATTCCGGCCACTGCAGACAGGAATAAGGCTTATTACCATCTCAACCAAAGGATTCCAAATCCTCTTAAATTCGATCTCAATTGCCTTCTTTACACTCATGGCAAGTTATGTCGCAAATGCATTGCAAGATCCGGGACTAACAAATTAAGTAAGAAATCCGACAATAACTCATGCCCGTTGTTGAACTACTTCAAAGTATCATAACACGGACAGGATTGTTCTTTTTGCTCTGCATTTTGGAGATTTATAGGATATATGTAAGTTGAATTTCTTCTAGCCTTCAAATTCATCGTTTTGGTTCATTCGAATTGCTCAGAAATATTTGCAGGGAGCTATCCCGTCTTTTGGGATCGAATAGAGCTGCATCGAATCGATGTGTTGTCTTCTCTCAATTTTTGTAGTTGTCACAAATATATGTCGCTCACTTATCTGAATGGTAAGGTTGGATTCAGTTGAAAAGGGTAAATAAAGAAAGTGAAGGAGAAGCAAAGGTAAAAACATGGTTAATTTTAGAAGGGGTTTCAATTTATTCCCTGTAATTTAAAATGCGTAGTTAAAGTCCTTGTACTTTTAACTTGTTTTTAAATGGGTTTTCAGCGTACGTCGATAAATTTAACCGAAAATGTCTTGTGATATTATTCATTGAACGCACTAGGGGTGGAAATTTTTGAGTCGGGTCGGTTTTTAGGCATAATCAAACTGTCCCGATGGGTTTGGTTTCTATAAAATTGGAACCGAACCCAAACCGAGCAGGTAGGAAAACCAAACTGAAACCGAGAAGAAATTAGGTTTGGGCTCGGTTATTGGTCGGTTTCAATATCGTCTACCAAAATCCAGTCCAAAAAAGAAACCACATATACAAGCAAGCAATGGAGAGAAACCCTAGTACGAGAGTATAGGAGGCTGCCATTAAAGCTCAAGAATGAAGAAGCTAGAGATCGCAAATAAATGGTGAGATTTCAAAGGGACTATCAGAAGCTGTGATTGGAAGGAGAAGCAGAAGCAGAAGAAGCTGCTTTTATAGATGAAAAATAAAGACCCATGGGAGTTAGCCCTCGAGTACTGTTTGGCTTATACACTACTACCAATTATTGTAATTTTGAAGGGCATAAAACAACAAAGCATACAACAATAGTCTTTTGACGTTAATTTTTGAATTTTTACTAAAATCGGTCATACGTTGTCGGGAAGTGGTGGGCGTGGTCCGGTTCCGCGCCGGAATCAGAACCAGACAGCGATGTTTGATAATTTTTAAAAAATCTGAAACCGGCCCCCGAAAGAACTGGGACCGGATAGGAATTGGACCGAACTTTCCAGTCCGGTCCCAATTCCTCCAAAAAAAAAAAATTCTTATTTTCAAAACAGATTAAGATCACAAATTTTGATCAACATCAATTTTGATAGACTAGAACATCAACATCAATTTTGATACAAATTTCTAATGCATAAATAAACTACAAAATCAATTCATACAATTCATCAATGCATCAATTTTAATAATCAAAATAAATTAAATCAAAAGGTTAAAAGACTCACCTTCAGCAAGTGCGTCTCTTCTTCGGTCAGATTCCCACTGCTGCAATTTTTTCGGCCTTTGGCAATTCGGCGTGCTACGAATTGCGAAGGGCAGCACGCGGTTGGTTCGGACTTAGGTGAATGAAAGTGCGACTAGTGCGAGCTGCGAGGTTGGTTCGGACTTCGGCGAAGGAAGGTGGGACCAGTGCGAGCCGCGAGGTTGGTTTGGACTTCAGCGAAGGAACAGGCGTTGGTGACTCGGTTGTAGGAGCGGACTCTGGCTGTCTGGCGTGGCGCGACTAGCATCTGGGTGACTAGATCTTTGGCTCTGCGATTTGGCGAAGAAAGAAAGGTGAAAAACTGAAGAATGAGGTGTCGGGTGTCCCATGATTTTTCGCTTAGGGTTCAAAAGTCAAAACTGAACTGGTTATTGGTTTTTCAGTTTAGAACAGTCCGGTCCTCGATTTTTCAAGATTATTGAATCAGGATTGTGGATCGAACTGTGTCCCACGGTTTCTTGGTGGGCAGAACCGTTCCCGGACCGGGACCGTTCGAGTACCGATCAAAACTGGACTGAAACTCCTGGTCCGGTCTGGTTCTGCCCACCCCTACCGGCCCGGGTTTGATTTGTTACATTAAGGGTTATTTCAAATTAAACTTATATTTGGGATTCAAAGTGGTTTTAACTTAATTTTTTAAGGGTAAAGTGCAATTTTGCCCCTACAACTAGGTGAAAAATGCAATTTGTACCGTAAACTCGGATAATGGACAAAAACAACCTTAATGTATTGATAATGAGCAATTTACCCCATATCGTCTTAATTTTCGTTAAATTGTCACGTTTTTTTACGTGTCTATTTTTTCTTCCAGAAATGCCCCTGCCCTGGAGTCAAAACCGGAACGAACCGGTTCGGTTCACTAATCAGTTTTTTAAAAAAACCCTAATTTCGATATTCCTCATCTTCAATTCACCCTTCTCCTTTCTAAGAAATTTCAGCTCCTCGACTCTCAGCGAACCCCAACCATGAGTCCTCGACGGCCGACTAGAAAAGTGCGAACACCCAACCCCGGCCACGACCAGCAACCTCGACCCCGATTTCCGACGTTCTTCCTCGGCTGCTTCCGACCCCGACCTCGGCTCCCTGCTCGATTCCCATTCGCGCTCGGCTCTCCTCAGTAAGACTATCTTTTAATAGCTCCGGTATTTGGCTACTGGCAGCAAAATAATCGGAGCCACTAATCCTTTCGAATCTGCTCCTGGAACCATTCACGGTGACTATGCTGTTGAGATTGGCAGGTAACATTCTCCGTCCATCTTCTTTTCATGTGTTTATTATATTTTTCTGTGTAAATTTTTCATTCAACATGGACTACCCTAAATTTCTCTGTGTCCAGTGAATTAGATCAGGAAAATGCATACTTTAATATTTTCAATTCTAGATAACCAAAAATGAGACTTAACAGCTACTCTATTTCAATAAGATAGTGAGTTTTCATAACCCGAGCAAATAGTGATTTATTACTACCAATTAAAAGTGTAGGATTTTCTGTTGATATAAATTTTATGGCTTACCGTGCAGAAATGTAATTCATGGAAGTGATTCTGTCGAGAGGGCAAGGAAGGAAATCTGCCTTTGGTTCCCAGAAGGGACTGTCAGCTGGCAGACAAGCCTTCATTCATGGATCTACGAGTAAAGAAAGTGTTGGCAAATACACACTTTCGCCAGCTTCTCATGACTACTTTTCCATGTTGGTTGAATCTATTGTCTACTTAGTTCACAATTTTTGCAATTATACTTGGACTACGTGCTATCTATGAATTACACGTCCATTTTGAGACCGAAATAAAACAAGTCAATATTGTTAGTATCATAAGCAATGAAACCAATAGCTATTTGCATCATAGAAAGCCATTAAAAACAACTATTTCTTGAAAACTTTACTAGTGGTTGGGTAGGCGCAAGAGATTAAAATGCTCATCTTTCAAACCTGAAAATGGCCACCCTCTCAAATCGTCTCAAGCTTTACAAACTATGAACACAAAAACAATTTCATTTCTACGCAAGCACGTCATCTCCTTCAAACACCCTTTTCTTCTTTCTTTCAATCAAATGAAAAATTAAAGGGTGAGAAGTCTCTATTGGGTAAGAAGTCGGTAAGACGGCAGGTCTTCCAGCCAGGTTACACCCTCTTGCAAAAGCTCTTTTTCCAGTTCCCGACGAGTGGATTTCCTGACCGTCTGAAATTAACAATTACATGGCACATGATATAACACCATAAATCTAAGTAGCAGCCAGGTTACAAACACAACAAAGTTCGTCTTCTAAGAAATTTAAGGTCGTGAAAAATTTACACAGAAAAAGCACATGAAAAAAAGACGGACGGAGCATGTTGCCTGCCAATCTCAACACCATAGTCACCGTGAATGGTTCCAGGAGCAGATTCGAAAGGATTAGGGGCTTCGATTATTTTGCGGCCAGTAGCCATGGCCAAATACCGAAGCTATTAAAGGATAGTCTTACAAAGGAGAGCCGAGCGCGAATGAGAATCGAGCAGGGAGCCGAGGTCGGGGTCGGAAGCAGCCGAGCAGGAACGTCGGGAATCGGGGTCGAGGTCGCAGGTCGTGGCCGGGGTTGGGTGTTCGCACTTCGCTAGTCGGCCGTCGAGGACTCGGGGTCGGGGTTCGCCTGAGAGTTGAGGAGCTGAAATTTCTTGGAAATGAGAAGGGTGAACTGAAAAGGAAGAATATCGAAATTAGGCTTTTTTTTTTTTTTTTTTAATCTTATTAGTGAATCGAATCGATCCCGAAGAAATAATACCCCTAAAAAAACGTGACAATTTAGCGAAAAATAAGACGGTACGAAGTAAATTGTCCATTATCAATACATTAAAACTGTTTTTGTTTATTATCTAAATTTACGGTGTAAATTATATTTTTCATTTCTAGGGGTTAAATTATAATTTATTTATTTTTTAATTTAATCTCTACTATTTTCTACTAGTCGGTGCGCTGACCAATCTGGTAAGAATGAATTTGTCCAACGAAGAGTAATGACGTGGGGAGGCGTTTATCATATTTGGTGACCTCTTTCGGTCTTTTCTTCACGCGTTCTAACGGACCCACCCGCATTCACTTCAACTTCATTTTCTTCGCCTCTTTCTTCCTCAGTTTTCTGCAAATTCATCTGGGTTTTACTTTGCTATTGTTTTGTCATCCAGACCTGTGGATAGAAGAGAGGTTTATTCAAGAAAGCAGCGAGAATTGGAGGCAGAAAGGGCTACAAGAAGGGGGACTTTCAACTGTTGAACATCGATAGCCAGATTCTCTCTTCGAAGAACAGAAATATCTGAAAGATTTTGGGGCTTTGATGCAATTTATTATCGTTTTTTATGGTTTCTTTTTTGGGCTGTGTGGTCTAATTCATGCCGGTCTTTGTTCTTCTGTCTTCTTTAAATCGCCGCATAGATTTGTGGGAATTACTACGCTTTTAATGTCGCAGAAAAGATACCCAGATGATAGTAAAGCTCAAGCAGAGACTAATTCGGACGATAAGCGTAGAAGGGTTCCAACCACTTTCTATTCGTACGACCCTTTCTCATATTTATGTCGCTGTATATTGAGTAAATTCGAAGTACGAACACAAATCTTAATGATTTTTTGATATATTGTAATGAATAATAATCCATTTTGATTGTTTCTTTGATGAAGATTACAATTGACCTACAGGGAGTTCAATGAAAAGCTAGAAGAATTTGTTTTTTTTTCAACTGTCTGGATCATCTTGTCTAATTTTTCTTTCCTATGACTGGATGTAAGTGTGGTGGTGGATGCGGTTCGCAAGAATTATGCTGAAAAATTTCTGGAACCAATGATTCGAAGAGTGGTAAGTGGATTTGCCTAAACTCATTTTTGTCAGGAGTAATAGATTGCTGCCAAATGAAGCTCATCTTGTTCTTATGAATTTTTTGTTGGTTATGGAACTGGAAAAAGAAGGGATCTAATGTGATTTGAACTGGTTGTATTGTATGGCAGGTGAAAGAGGAGTTGGAGTTGATAATGGAAAAGTATTGTGCAGGCATAGAACGGTAAGAACAGATGTTTTTTCTTGATTAATCGGCGAAAACATAGATGGAAAAGCGATGGAAAAGGGTCGTATTTCTATTAATCATGCTTATTATGTTTGTGTAGGATAATTCGGCATGACCGCGAAGAGAATTTCTTTTCTCAGTCAAGAGTTTTACAACTAAAATTTGTGAACTCCCTCTCACTCCCAATTTATACTGGAACTCGGATAATGGGAGTAGGTAATTCCAGCTTAGAAATTGCACTAATCAATGAGCTGACCGGGAAATATGTTGACTTCGAGCCTGAATCCTCAGCAAAGGTCGAAATTTTAGTCCTCGAGGGTGATTTTGATGGCGAGGATTGCGATAGTTGGACGTGTGACGCATTTTGTAACAACATTTTGAGGGAGAGAGAAGGAAGGAAGCCCCTTCTTGCAGGAGACGTGGTTTTGAATCTTAAAGACGGGGCTGGTTTGGTCGGAGAGATTTATTTTACGGATAATTCGAGCTGGACTAGGAGCCGTAAATTCAGGCTCGGGGCGAGAGTTGTGGATAAATGTCCTACAAATAGAATACGAGAAGCCAAGAGTGAACCCTTTATTGTCAGAGACCACCGTGGCGAGTGTGAGTACTTTGCTCAAATATGGCGTCGATTGTTAAAATCCATATTGATTATTTCCCTCACAAAGGATCGAGGAAAAAGACAAATAACCCTTGTTCGTTATCATTTATGATATAATGTAATCTAGTTTTTTTGTTGCAGTATACAAAAAACATCATCCTCCAATGTTGTCGGATGAGGTATGGAGATTAGTGAAAATAGGAAAGGACGGAGCGTTTCATAACCGTTTGACCCAGAATAACATAAATACCGTGAAAGATTTCCTTATCCTATTCAATATCGACGCTCCCAAGCTCTTGACGGTATTAGTTTTATGGATTTCAATTTTAGCAATTACTTAATTTGTAGGTTTCTTATTCAAATTAAGAGGTTAGTTTCCTTATTCCAGGTTTTGTAAATATCAGTTATGATTCAATACAACTTGCCACGATCAATTCTTCCTTCTCCAACTCTTTGTTATTGTGGATGTTTATTTAAACATATGCAGATTCTTGGCACAGGTATGTCTACGAAGATGTGGGAAGTAATCGTAAAACACGCTCAAACGTGCATACTTGATAACACAATGTATTTGTACCAGTCTCCGGTCTCCCCGGAGGAACCCGATGTTGTTTTCAATGTCGTCGGGCAGCTGTTGGGAATAGTCTCGGACAGCCAGTATGTTTCGGTAGATAAGCTTTCGGAAACTAAAAAGGCACTCATCTTACTTTTGATCGGTTTTCTGTAATCTATTTTCTTGTGATTGACCTTGTTTTTATGATCAGCTCGACGCCCACAAATCAATCGTCTCCGCGTTCGATAACTGGGAGCGAGTGAGCGTTTTCAATGACGGAAGCAAATTTTTTACTAGTGCAAAAACTGATTTCCTATTGGAAAGTGGCGTTTGGGGAGAAAATCTCGATTTCGGATCCGAAAAGAGTTCGAGTTTGCCAAGCGAAATGAACACACCCCTCGTGAGCTATTATGGCGACCAATTTAATCAACCTTTCTTCAACGAAGATGACACTCAATTTCTCGAAACAGACGTACAGAATCTGAATTTCGAAAACTACGAAGAACTTGGCGATGCAAATAAAACCAACGGCCAAGAAATGCTGCTCGCGAAGAAGCGATGGAGAAAAGTGAAAAGTGTGTTTCAATGGCTCTGCTCCAGGAGGATTGCTGCTAAATAGAATTTGTTTGAGTTAAGATCCATAAAACTGAGCAAATACTGGGTTTGTGTTATAATCTGTATCGTTTACTTGTTTATAATCTGTATAGTTCAATTATTAACTATGCTACAACACTGTAATTAGTTGTTCATTCAATGTTTATGTGAGTGTTAATCACAGCAAATAAAAAAGAACCAGAAAAAGAAAAAAATGTTCCAAAAGATGTTTGAAAACGAAGAACTATGAACAAAACAAAGAACAATCCGCCATTGTTTTTGAAGATTATTCAGCTTGTAGCCTCTGAAATACTCTGCAACGACGGGTGCCATGTTCTTGATTTTGAAGCCGCAGATCTTCTTTCTCTGTTTTTCCCCTGTTTTCTCTCCTGAAAACGTTTTGCCCAATTTGCTTTCAGATCTCACGATTCAGAAAATGGAACTCGATGTATCGATTTCATCTAGAAAAACACTTACCTCTGATTCTTCTTTTGTTTCTTCAGATTCGTTTTTCTCTGCTTTTTCTGCTGATACGAACTGGTTCTTCTTCATCTTTGCCTGTTTCTTCTCCCGCAGCCCTTTCATAACCTCTGAAACACCCAAAAATCAGATTCTCGTTCCAAACATTTTCAGCTAATCCTAAATTTAATTAAACACAAATCAAACCTTGGGTGGTGATTAGTCGATAAACGTGGGCTAGACGAAGAGTCTCCGACGGCCGGAGAAGCTTGATATGCGTCACTCGGACTGAACTTCCACCGTTCTTTAAGCTTTTTTCGGGAGCAATAACAGCGGAAGAGACGAGAAGAGCGACGTGATGACCCGGGTTCATCTTCATGATCTCACGAGCATTTACAGGCCCATAAAACTTTTCCTCTTTTCCGTTTGGATACTGTAAAACCACCGTCGCGGCGTCAATCGCTTGGCAATTCCCCATTTTCAATTGGTGGGCCGGCTCGTTCTTTCACGTCTTGTTCTGCGTCACCATGAAAGTTGATGAAGATGACGACGAGGGAAGCACGCCGTGGGACTGGGACTGCCATGGGCGTGGCTCCCCAAAGCTTTTTATTACCCACGAGGACAATTTTCAGTATTTTTTAAAAATAATTATTTATTTATAACACAGAATTATATAATTTATGCAAAAATACGAAAAATTACCGCTTTGGACCTCAAAGTATACGTTTTTTTTAATTCAAACCTTAAATTATCGAATTTGACGATCCAAACCTCAAAGTATTAATAATCTAATAAAACGAACTTTGGCGGACGTCCTATGACCGTCCTCTTTTGAATTTTGTCGTAGAACGGACGAACTTTTAAAAATAGAGTCTGTCTCTTCTAGAGAATGGACGTATCTTGGAAGGGTGGTGACCGTCATCTCTTAAAATTAGAATAAGAGCGGGCGGTCACCATCGTCTAAACGTGCATCCTTTCTTTAAAATCTGGCGAGAGCGGACAGTCATCACTCTCCAAGAGTGCGTCCTATCTCCGCATACTACCATTAACCTCATTTAATAAATTAATTTTACAAATATATCAAACAACATTGGATTTAATCGAAAATTTTATCACATGTTCATTATATTATGGGAAAATAATTTGAAAATTTTTATGATTTTATAACATTTGCATGATTTATTATAATTGTTTTACGTATATTTTATAAAATAATTCAGTAAAAGTACAATAAATCGTACAAGTGTTAGAAAATCACGAAAAGTTTCATATTATCTTCTCATGATGTGGTGAATATATGGTAAAATTTTTAAATAAATCCAATATCTTTTACTGAACGATACTAAACGATATTAGATTTATTAAAAAAATTAATTTAAAAATAGTAAACAATATTAGATTTTTATTACCCACGAGGACAATTTTCAGTATTTTTTAAAATTAATTATTTATTTATAACACGGAATTATATAATTTATGTAAAAATAATAATAATTTATTTATTTTCCAAATGCTTATAATATTAATTAAATTTCATAAAAAAAAAAAAGAGGATCATAAATAGTTTGGATGGTTGGAGATCAGGTCTTGACATTTAATAAGTTTGAAAATTGGAACATGATATGATGTGGTGAGCTGTGCATTGGATGGTTGAGGAACTGACTTCCAATTTATTAATCTATTTATTTAACTTAATTAAAATTACTCACAATTAATTCAATGAGATAATAGTTTTTTTTTTTTTTTTTTTGTTTTTAGTTGATTAAATTTAAATTGATATAGTTGAAACAAGCTACTTAAATTTAGGGATTTATAATTAAAAAGTGAAGATAAAATTAAGTAATTATCTTATTTTTTTTATCGGGATGATGCCTTAGACCATGACCAAGGAGGCATAGTTGGTGGGAAGCTGGGGACAAAAAAAAATAAAAATTAATAAAATAATGAGTTGGAGTGAAAGCCAACACAGCACCATGTCGGATTTTCTGCCCCTTGAAATCTTCTGTCTTCTCATTAAATATGTATATAATTAGTAAAATTTAAGGGAGAAAAAATGAGAAAGCAGAAAGTTTTTTAATGCACGCGACCTTAAATATTTGTGTTAGGTTTGAATTAATATTTATAAAAACGAGTGCAGATGTAGTAAGCTTGATCATTAATTGCAGTGGTTTCTGGTTGGTCTAACCCTATTTGCGGACTGAGTTCGAATTACGTTAGAATAGAAGCTTAGGTCTTGGGCTGGGCTACCCAGGGATTCGTGGGAATGGGCTGGCTTAGGTCGTGGTAGACAAGGCTGGGGATGAGCTAGACTCGATGGGGATGGTTTAAGCTGCTGGAAATCGCAGGTCCAGGTAGACTGGGTAAGGATGGGCTGGGCTGGTTGGATGGGCTAGACTCGGTGTGCTGGTCATGTCCCTGTAAGCTGGGCCAGACTGGGCTGAGGTAGGTTGGGGTGGAATGAGTAAAGCTGATGAGCTAGGCTGTGCTTATATGGGCTGGGCTAATCTTCTATTGGGCTGGATGGGGATAGGCTGGACTGGGTAGTCTGTAACACGATGTGTTTGTACCAATCTCCGTCGTCCCTGGAGAAAGCAGGTGTTGTCTTCAATGTTGTCGGGCAGCTGTTGGGAATAGTCGCGGACTGCCAGTATGTTTCGATAGATAAGCTTTTGGAAACTCAAAAGGCACTCATCTTACTTTTGTTCTGCTTTCTGTCTTCTATTTTCTTCTGATTGATCTTGTTTTTATGATCAGCTTGACGCTGACATTTACCATGGGAATCCAACTTTTAGGACCGGACTATTTCCCACGGGCAACACCCCCCCCCCCACTCCCTCCAAATTCTCTTCCCTTCTCCTTCTCCCCATGTTTTTTCACCAAATCTCTCTCAATCTTTTAAATTCATTTTTCAAAGTGCTCTCAATTAATTTCGTGCTCTCAATCAATATCTCTCTTCTAACAATGCACTCTTTTTGTCGTTCAACAAGGTATATTTGAATTTATTTTTTTTACATATAGTAACTAAATTTTGTTGTATTAATTTTTTTTAGGTTTCATATACGTGGGGTTGATCAATTCACACCATCTACAAGATTTTGTTGGACATTGATTTTGTTATATCAATTTATTATTAAAAATTTAAACGGCCTGGACCCCGTTCCCGCAGGCCTAAGTCGTGCAGGTCCCACCGATGGGCTGCTGCCACGTGGGTCCCCGAAGGGCGATAACTCAGTGGTACTTCTCACTTGTACCCCAAGTACTAGTCCCTGAGGTCCTGGGTTCGAGTGGGGGGAAGGCAAAAACCCTCTTCAGGGGGAGGGAAGATCGTGAGTACACGTGTACCGCCTTTCGGGGACCCACGTGGCAGTAGCCCATCGGTGGGACTTGCACGACTTGGGCCTGCGGGAACGGGGTCCAGGCCGTTACAAAAAAGGCGCCTTTTTTTAACGGCCTGGACCCCGTTCCCGCAGGCTCAAGTCGTGCAGTTCCCACCGATGGGCTACTGCCACGTGGGTCCCCGAAAGGCGGTACACGTGTACTCACGATCTTCCCTCTCCCTGCAGAGGGTTTTTGCCTTCCTCCCACTCGAACCCAGGACCTCAAGGACTAGTACCTGGGGTACAAGTGAGGAGTACCACTTGAGCTTTAGTTTTATTTATTATGGATCCTCGTAATTATATTATTGATAATAATGATAACATAGAGGAAATTAAAGCATTAATTCATACATTTTTTGTGGGACAATCATTTACATAGCATCTATTTCACCTAAAAAAGACAAAACTTCTAATGTATGGAAATATTTTGATTTAAAAGATATTAAAATTGCGAGCAAAATATAAACTAGAGCTCAATGTAAACATTGTGCTAAAAATTATGCTTATACTTCTGGTAGCTCTACTAGTACCATTGGTAGACATTTTCAAAAATATCACTTAAATGAAGAAACACGAGATTCAACATAATTTCAATTAAATGTTAGTGGTAATGACAGTTGCACATATTCACAAAATAGAAAGAGATAATGAATAACACAACTTATAGCACAATCCAAGTTGTTTTATCATTCATCTATAGTGAAGTGTTTAAAAAATTTATGAAAAAATATGCTACTCCTAGTTTTAAATGTGTCCCTAGAAATAATACGAGAAATGATATTCTTAAAATGTTTATGGATATGAAAAATGAATTAATTACATTTTTTTTTCAAATGTTCATTCAATGTCTATTTGCACTACTTCTGATTTATGGAGTGCACGTAATGCTATTGATTATATAGTTGTAACATCTCATTTTATTGATGAATCTTGGCAATTAAATAAAAGAATTGTAGGATTTTATAATTATGAATATCCTTATTCTGACACCACCATATGTAAATTTATTATGACAATAATGCAAGAATATTCTATTAAAGATATATTTTTTTAGTATAACTCTTGATAATGCTAATGCTAATAATGTTATTATTTCTCAATTTAAGGATTTTTTACAATTAGATATTACTCGTGATTCTCTTTGTCACATGAAATGCGTGTGTCATATTTTAAATCTGATTCTTAAAGATGATATGTTATATATTTCACCTCATATTGAATTAATTAGGTCTTCATTTTTTTATATTATTTGGTGTAATTCAAGACAACAAGAATATAAAGATTTTTGTATAACTGCCTAACTTAAACCAATAAAATAAAAAACTGACGTAGATAATAGGTGGAATTCAACTTATTTGATATTGCAAAATGCTAGATCATTTTAGCAAGTTATTTGTGCTTTAATTAATGAAAAAATACAATATATTAACCTTAACAAATCTAGTTGTGATATTGCTAATATTTTTCTTGATTTTTTAAAAGATTTTTATGATACTACAAATCAATATTCTGGAATTTATTATCTCATTTCTAATATTATTCTTCTTATTTTTGTAGATTTAATATATAATTTTATAAAATATCGACAAATAGATGAATTTAGTAATATTCTTAATAAAATGGAAAAAAAATTTAAAAAATATTGGCATAATATTCATCTTATTTTTGTTATGCATGCATTATGGATTCAAGATTTAAATTAAAATGAGTATGTCTTATGCTCAATAGGATTTCTACAAATTTATGTATTGTACATTTAATTACTAGTGATGACATAATAAATGGAGTTGCTAGTGTATATGTTTTTTATGAAACAAAATATTTTAATGTTAATCGTTATTATTCACAACCTCCACATACCGAGAGTTATCCTAATAGTAGTGGTGGTGGTGGTGGTGGTAGTTTTAGTCAACAATATAATATTGATGATATATGAAGTGAATTACAAACTGGAAATTATTCTACTTCTTTTACAAATGAATTCAATATTTATTTTGAAGCTCGTTATTAATTTTCTCGAGATGAGAATTTTAAAATTTTAGATTGGTGGAAATACATTCTACGACATATTTTATTCTTTCTATAATGACACGTAATCTATTAACACCTCATGTTTCTACTGTAGCATCAGAATCTGTTTTCAAGGCAGGTGAACGTGTTTATGATGAACAAAGATGAAGGATTACACCGGACCTTGTGGAGGCGCTCATTTGTATCAAAGATTGAACTGACGCTAAGATGAGAGATCAACAACGAGATTATGAAATTCTTGAGGAGTTTACGCAATTGTTTATTAAAAACTGGATATTCTTTTTATTGAATTTCTTTTGTAATTTAAAGTAATTTTTTTACGAATTTGTAATTTTTTTCAAATTCTAATTTTTTTTATATGTCAAAATATTTATAATGATATTCTTTATTGGATAGACTCAAATAAATTTTTTTTTATTATTTATACACTTAATTTTATATATTTTAACATAACTAATTTTTAAATTAAATGAGTAAATATCGTTGACATATAATTATTAATACTTATTATAATTTAAATGAAATTTTTTTAAAAACTTATATTAATATAAGTTGAAAATATTTATATTCATTTAGCTCGTTAGGCTCGGTTCGTTAAGATTTGTTGGGCTCGTTGGGCCAGTTCGGCTCGTTTAACTCGTGGCTCGCGTTTTGGCTTGGGTTGAAATTTTTTTACTATGGCTCATTAGGTTTAACTCGTGAGACTTGGCTTGTTAGGTTCGACTCATTTAACTCGTTAGACTCGGTGAGTCGGACTACTTTTTGACTCGGCTCGACCAATTCGTTTGTTATTTATATCCTAAGTCAAAACAAATAGATAGGATTTTTTTTCGCCCCCTGTGGCCAACACAGGCGGGAAATGAGGTGAGGTCGTAAAAAAAAAAAAAAAAAAAAAAAAGAGAGACGGGTAATCGCCAAGTCACTGAATACCAAGTGACAAGGCCTATCCCAACTCACGTTGGAACCTAGACCATCACTGTAGAATAAACTCCCTGGACCACATTTTTGAATGGATGGCTACATAAGTCTATGCTCCAACATCATTTTCTGACAATCAAAACCTATAGAATGAGCTCAGATACATCCATACTGTGTTTCCAAACTACCCTTATGCATTAGTGGAAAGTCACGTGAATGCCTTGTGCAATCAAATACGAAAGAGGTTCTTACTCGACTTTACTAGACAAATATTTTTGAATTCATTCATTTCAAATTTAAATATTTTAATTTTATAATAAATTACTATTATATAAAGTACTCTATATAATTTTATAAAATAAGATAATTAAATTAATTTAAAATAACACGAATCTAGAATTACTATAAATCATAATAAGATATGGTTTACAATTTAATTGTAACGAAATGCATCATTGAATTGAATAAACAATTTTTGGAATTCGTGGATATTTTTTTTTTAGTAAACAAAAGATGTGCAAATAAGAAAAAAAAAAGTGAAATTAATTGTGACACATTTATTAAAAAAAATTCTTTTGTTGAAAATTTTTTATTAAAAAAAATAAACAAGCTTAACACAAAGGAAAAATAATAATAATAACTAAGTCACGAGCATCTACCACTATACCCACAATGATTGGTCAGCTATTCATATTGGAAATGAATATTTGCCTATTTATATAACATATGGTATGGCAGGGCATAAATTGAGAGAATTTGTGCCAACTTTAAATTTTCAGGACATACGAAAAATGATAATAAATCTCGTCGTTAATAATTTAAATTTCTCTCCAAATTCGTAGATTTCATCGCCAATAATATTATCACGGCAACATTTAAAAGATTGTATTTTTCAGTCTCCTTTTAATAGCATTTAGCGGCGTGACCGTAAGGCATGGGCATGCCTTATTCTAGGATCTTTTCTGTCAATTTTTGCACTCTTTTCAACCTTCCTCCGAAACTTATTTTTTATTTCTAAATATCCAAATTGATTCTAATCGTTTCGAACTTTCATCGTAACCTGCAAAAGATGAAATTCAATCAAAACTCAAGATTTCAAACATTTTAAATAACAAATATACAACAAAAGCCACATGAAATGAATGAGATTTGGAGCTTTATCACGTGTGATAACAAAGATAATAACGAATATAAATAAATGAATAACTGCTTGGATAGTGATTTTTTTAAAAAAAATTTACCATATGATGATCTTTTGGTGTTTTGCTTACAAATTCCATAAAAAAATCACTAATTTAGAGCCGAATTATCGAAGATGATCGGATCGAAAGCAAATGTTTTATTGATATTTTGTAAATTACATTCAACAAAAAAAAGAAATAATATTTAGAATACAAACTGAACATCCACAAAATTTAGGGTTCTAGTCAATGCTTCAACTTACAAGGGCAACTGACCTATAAACAAAGGGACTATTTTACAGAGCCGATGAAGAGTTTTTGAGGAAGCTTAAAAACTCAGGCAGATGGGAAAAACTTGTTCAAATTGAAGGGCAGACCATAAAACTCTTCAGTCCTCGGATCTCCCTTGAACGTTCGGAACTTATCCCACCATTGTTTTCCCCTGTCTTTCCTTATCGCACCGTCCTTATGATGAATCGTGTTGTCTAGAAAATACGCAATAACGCCCCCAACAAACGCTCTAGATCCGAACGGGACGTTAACCATATCGTTGAACTAATAGAGAAAGAAGAAACAAAGCCGATCAATTGAAACATTGATGTGGTTCAAGTAAAACAAAATTGACATAATGTCGCGATATGATATGATAGTTAGTTATTATTCGTCTTAGAGTTTGATGACAATTGTTTTTTAGTCAGAACCCTTGTTACAAATTTCTTTTTAGGGTTTTTTTTTTCTGTAAATTCATATAAATTTGATTCGCAACCCTCACAGTTGTATTTTGATTTTCATAGTAGATATTATTCTCTGTCAGTGGTTTTTTGTAAAGGATTTTTCCACGTTAAATTATGTGTTTTCTTTTTCATTTCGTGTTCGATTTCTAACAACTCGTATGTTTTTATCCAAACTCACTTGTTTAATCGAAAACCTTACTTTAAATAAGTTAAAGTTAGTAAGTACCCATCTAGCCTTTGTGTGGACGGGACCATATCCCTTCACCAAGAGGTACTCGGCAAAGTATTGGGGGATCGAGAGACCGAGGAAGATTGAGAAGCCTAGTATGAACTTTGTTCGGAAGCTATTGAGGTTGCAGAACTGAAGAAGGCTAATTCCTCCCGCTCCTAGATGACGACACCAAAAAAACAAATCGAACATGAAAAATGGATGTAAAGTAGCACAATTGCTCGGGAAAATATGCGATTTCATACCGACGTAAGCAAATAATAGGCAATACAGAGCAGCAATAATGGAAGCTGGAATAGAAGCAAAGAGTGCTCCAAATTTTCCTGCCAAATAGGATAAGCAATTATGCACATTGAAACAAAATCCAAACTTTCGTACGAGATAAGTTGTTTTTCACATCGAATGCTACCGAGAAGGGAGAAGAAGATCATGAATCCGGCTGAAATTTGCACAACCCTTCGACTGCCTACACGTGTTAAACCCAAAAGACCAGCATTTTCACTGTGCATAAAACAGGCAACCTTAATTTTTCTATATACTCGTATGGACACGAAGAATCGTCAAAACGGAGGAAAATTATCGAATTGCAGGACTTACATAGATACCGAGCATCCATTTACAGTTCCAAAAAATCCAGAAATCAGAATTCCAACTCCCTGAAGAAAATAACAACGATTTGGCATGTAAAAAGTTGGGAAAATTCTGAAAAGAAGTTGTTATTCATGATGGATAGAGACAGCTTTTGCATTGTTCTCTTTAACAATTTCCACCGCAGAGAGGTTTGTATGAATTACCTGCCAGCCAACTCCGCGACTCAAAATCGATGCGGGGAATTGAGTTGCGCTAGCATACCTCGATACAGCAATAAAAGCACCAGATGACTGCTTACACATACATAAATCAGATAGAACAATTAAATGCATACTCTACAACTGTAATTTTAGTTATTTGCTTGAATCTTTTCATGTTCTGAAAACTAAACGTTCTATGATGCATTTCGTTATTAGCGTAAAGATGGAAGAGAAAAGAGAATGAAAAACAAAAGAAGCAAACCTCCACGAGAGCGACAAAGGAAGTCATCATCATGGCAAACACTTCGCCAGCATGAAAGGTAGGCGCACCCCATTGAAAAGGATATGGAAATCGTATCCTGTAAACAAATTCATCAGATTCTATTACAAAACTACGAAAACTACAGTCGCGAATTTTCCCAAATGGGAAGATGTTAAAGTTAATTATAAGAAAATTCATAATTGATGGGTCATATAATCTGAGACCTGAGTTATAAACTGCATAGTCCACAAAGTTTGTATGTTTATTGGAATTCTTCCAAGTACATTAAAAGAAGTCAAGGATTAAGTGGAAGAGAAGAATATACCAAGGAGAAGCCTCTATCAGTCCGGCTTGATCTGTGCGACAAGTTGATTGGGTGATATGCGCTGCATTTTTGTAGGCTCCGCCCACAGTAAGTATGTGAGCATAAATCCACACGATAGCCACCGAGAAAATAACACCAAAACGTTCAAAGATATGTTTCCCGGATTTAATTACACGAGGCATATACTGCAAAAGCAGAAGAAAATCTACTAGTTACATTATGTTTCCCAGATTTAGTATTTTCTTGGAGAGAAAACAGATAAAACCATTCACAAACAATCCCCAATGACTAGTCTCCTTAAGTTAGCAATGATTCAAAGTTGGCAAATAAATTGAGGATGATCAAAAAAGTGATAAGAAGACCCACAAATCTTAAGAGTGATAAGACTGTCAATCTTCATAAACAATTCGAAACTAGTCGAGAAAGTTAGAGTGATTAAGAAGATTTGGAGTCAACAAATTCAAAGCTAAAAAGATGGTCCAATAATCTAGCATGAAAGAACAAATCAGATAAATGATGCATTCAAAAAATCATGCATCAGGCGAAATGCAAGTCCAAGTACATTGTGGAGCAGATTAACTTCGACGAAAATAGTGCCGAGCTGATAATTTGTTAGATATTTAAGTGTTATGTTTTGTAAACAGTGCAGACTAGTTGATCATATTTTATTTAAATCGACATCGATGTTTTAGGCAAAGGGACAATCACTGATTATCATTACTAGTTCTTTTTATCTATCTCTCTTCTTTCAACTTTTCTTCTTCCTATACTGTGTGCACAGAAGCAAAAGAAATAAAAGTTTGTGAAGCTCAAATGCATCACCTGCGAAACGAACACTAAAATGATGAGCTCTGGCAACCCGATCTCCACACATTTGGCAACCTTAAACATATAAGTCAAATATTATGGTCTACAGACTGATAGAATGACTTGAAGCATATATGCTCCGAAAATTGATTGGCAGAAAGTAGACTTACCCCAGGAAAACCTAATTCATAAATACCAAAACCAGCTAGAGCTACCAAAGGAACTGCTGCTAGTGGACTCAAGAACCTTAAAAAAAAAAAAGAGAAATTAACAAGCAAAATCCAACTATATAAATACTCATACAGTCCAAAAAACCCAACAAAGCAGATTGTTTTACGTTTTGTACAGAAAGAGAAGAAAATTCTTAAACTATTCGACTATTTGCATGGCTTAGTTCTTTCCATACAGCCTGACCAACCTGGCAGCATGCCTCCAAATGCCACTAAAGCCTAGGATAATCTGCAGAGTCGAAGCAATGATCAGAGCGCCCTGAATTGCTCGCATTATGCGCTTAAATTTCTGAATACACAAATAAATGAAGGGTTAAAAACAAAAACTTGAAACCAACCACTAACTAAGTTTAAATTGATGAATGCAAATTATATTTCTTCTATGCAGAACACAAGGAAACTTCTACAAATTTATGAATCATAACTATTGGATAATATGATTTTACATCAAGTTATCAATTCAAGAGGAGCTCAATTTGTCATGCATAAAAACCAGAACTTGTAGGATAGGTTCAAATCATAGAAACCTCTACTGGGTCTGGCTCATCATTGAATCGACTAGAAATGAGGATTGAAATTGTGGTGGGGACAAAGGTATATGACCCTCCAATTACTGCAGGTAATCTGGTTCCAAACACTGTTTGCAGTAGTGTGTTCAAACCAGCAACAAAAAGAAGAGTTTGAATAACCTGAGCCTTCTCCTCCTGCAGAAATCGTAAATGTCGTTTAGATAAAATATTTGGCAAGAATCACGCCATTCACCCGCTAAGTCTCTATTTGTTCTTACATTTCTACCTCCCATTTGAGGAACAAGATAAGATGGGATGAGAACTGTTGTCCCAAGCATCACTAGATAATGTTGGAATCCGAGAAGTACTGCTTCGGCTGCATTAGAAGTTCCAAAGAATATCATTATACCTAATCATAAAACATTTTAAAAATTCGAAACAGCACATTTAAAGTTCAAGATATAGAAATCTCACACAAGATCTTTGGTTTTCATTTAAACATGAGTTTTCAAATTGCACTCTGTTCTCTCCACCAAATATCAAGCTTTTGGAATGGAAATTCGTAATCCTGTGAGTAAACTCTTTAGGAAATAAAACCATGACTAAACTACGATTAATTTCTTCTCGACCGACAAAAAACACTCACAAACCAACCGATAACCAAATTTTAATTGACCTATTTTGATCTGCTTTGAGTGTGAGTGAGATTGCTCCAAAATAAATCACATAGTCGTGATTGGGTGGCTTTGGTTGGTCTTTAGAACGGTTAGTTTTACGAGTTAAGATTTCTTTTATTATAGCTTAAACTTAAAACATTGGACAGCTTGCTGATAAATGCATATAAACAAGTGACAATCTCGGCATTTTTTACGCTTATAATCTAATATTTTTCCTTGTGCAGTTTCAATTGCATATTTCCACCAACAGATAAAGTTAAGTTAAGAAGACGACAAGATCAAGTAGAGTAGAAACAGACATCACTTCGACAAAAAAGGCTTGAGACATAAAGTCACATAGAGAGGAGTGAGATGTATAGAATAAAGTCAAATCCATTTACGCTATAATTTACGTGATATATAGCTTAAATAGCCAGATCCAAAGATCCCTAGACCATTCTCTAAAGTATCTGCTCTGGATAAATTCGATTTTAAGGGAAAGACAGGCTTTTCTCCATTTCAAAACTAGAGATCTCGAATCAGCACTTTGATATAAAAGGAGAAATTATAAAAGAAAAAGGGTAATATTGATCAATAACAAAACAGACAAAGTAGCAAATATAAAAACAGTAATATTCCAGTACAAATTCGAAACAGTTTCAAGTAGATTGAGAAGAATCTGATAAAGAACTATGACCCACAAATTAAAATCAAACATAACAGAAATCAGAAAGGAAATAATAGTCATAAAAAAAAAACAGGAAAACGGATGCTTACGCCATGGTGGAGGGCTAGTTATGCAGTAAGAAACATCGGGAAGCTGTTCTTTCGGTGGGTGTGGCGTTGGGTCCGCCTTTGCTGCCATAGCTGTACACCCTTTTCCCTTTCAGAAGCTATCTCCAAATGAAAAAACTTCCAGAGCTGAATCTCAGCCCAACCCAGACCACCAATTTCTTCAGAAACGATCTAAAATGAGGAAACAGTGAAGAAAGCAATAAAAAATAGCGTGTTCCAGAAGATTAAGCCAGCCTTATGAGGACCATCATTCAATGTAGTAGAAGCAAGAACGATAGAGACGGGTCTGTAAAAAAAGAGAAAGAAGCAGCAAAGCTCGGTAAAGGGTCTAGAGAAGTTAAAAGATTGGGTTCAAAAGCTGCAAAATCCCCCCCCCACCCCCCTCAACGGCCGGCTTGGGAGCAGCTCCCTTTCTCTTTCTTCATGCTTTCCATGAACTGCTGTTTCTCTCTCTACAATATTTCTCTGTTCCAACTATAATTTTTTTGGCTAGTGCAAAATACAAATTCCAAAGGTCATTATCTCTACGTGTTTAATGGACAGCGCGATTGCTGGTTGATTGGGCATGTCTCTTTCGTCATGAAGTGTGCATATCCAAAACCAATCGACATTTTTTTCGGGAGCTGTCTTGACTTCTGAGGATGTATTCGGATGATTGCTCGTTTCTATCTGCAAAGTTTCTTCAGAAGTTTCCAGTAATGTATTAAAAAAACCATTTTTCTTTAGTTTATTTGAATAAAAAATAAAAAAAAAGACTTTTTTTCAAATGATTACACGTAAAAAGTTTAATTTTTATAAAATTGTAATTTAGATTTGGGATGTGTTTTGTACAAATTGAAAAATTAGGGTTTTGAAACGTTTTTTAATTGTAAATTTCAATCTTTTTTCTTCCAGGTAAAGCGGGCAACCCTAATCATTTCTTATTCTCCCCAAATTTTCTCCCTTTCTCCGACTTTTTTTTCTACTGTAATTTTTCCGGCTCTCTCTCTCTCTTTCCATCTATCTTTTCGTCAGCAACGTCTTCGTCACCAATCTAAACTCATCCGAAATTATTGAGGGTAATCTGCTACTCTTTATCTTCGGTTTCAAACAGTAAGTTGTAATTTCGCTTTCATATTTTACTCTAAAATTTATGGATTTTGTTCATATGAAGAATTATATTTTCTATGATTTACGATTTTATGGTCTATGAGGGATTCAGCTCTCGGGTTCCTTTTTTTTTACCTCACCAGTGTGCAGATCGAATTTATGCATGATTTAGTTCAATTATTTCCCATGATTAATTAATTTTCTTTGTGGAAGCTGCTTATGAGTTACGAAAAATGAACTGAGAAGCTAATTGGCAATGAGTTATAAAAGTCTTGCGATGATAGGATCTTTGCTAATACGAAGCATAACTTTTAGTTTGCGGCGAAATGAGTGAAATGAAAAGGTTAATCTGAATCGGAGCACAGCATACACTTGCATCAGCTATGGCAGCAGAGGAGACCGCGTTGAGTTCTGTCTATTGTTTGATGTTAATGCCAAATCTTAGTGAACTGTGTTCTATGCATGAGATTGGTCGGAAATGAAGTCAAATTTTCTGGAGTATGAAACTTGCTTAGAGTCATATTCAACTCTTGGTAATTACATTTTGTCATGCAGAAAATCATGTTCCTGGCAAGATTGTTGGGGAGAACAGTTCTTACCACGGCTAGATCAGAAAGCTATTCTGCTACTGTGGCTGCAACAGTTCATAATCCTCTCGAGCAATTCTTCGAAACAGATAGAAGCCCTGATGAAGATAAGCCTGTTGTCTATGGTACAAACTTACAAATTCAAGTACTGGCATTTATTTGAGATTTGTATGAAATGGAGGCTTAACGCTGTAATGAAAGGGATTTGTATAAATTTCTCAGTTACTTGTTTGATTTTCGAATTTGCCATCGGTATCAGGGCGAAGTTGGAAGGCTCCCGAGCTGCGCCTGCAAGTCGTGGGACGATCTTAATAAGTTGTGGTACGTTCTGTTAAAGGAGAAAAATATGTTAATGACTCAACGACAGATGCTTTACTCGCAGAATCTACGCTTTCCCAATCCGGAGCGCATTCCCAAGGTTAAACCGAGCTTGTGTTATTTATCTTTTGTTGGGCGCATTCCCGCTTTTAAATACGTTCTCGTTCGATTATGAAATTAGGTGAGGAAGTCCATGTGTCGAATCAAGCAAGTCCTTACCGAGAGAGCAATTGAAGAACCAGACCCCAGGAGATCTGCTGAGATGAAGAGAATGATAAATGCTTTGTAATGGCCTCTAACCTCGGCTCATGGTCCAATCTGTCATCATCTGTGATATGTCAATGCCTCATCATGGCAGAATTGGGTAATTTTCTAGAGCTTGTTTTGTTGTTGAGACAAGAGATATATGCATGTTTGATCTATGTGGTATGAACCCACATCTTTTTGCTTTATTTTAAGATGGTTCTCTTTTATTTCATAAGTTACTTTGAGACAGCCTGCACTTAGTGGACCATGATTCAGATGAATGAATTCCATTTAGATTCTGTGTTTCTGAAAACAAAAAAGTGGATTGGGAAAAGCACGAGGCTCTCCGGGCGTCCGTAGCGCGTGTCTCCGGGTTTTCGCAATTTGAACTCAAAAAACCGTGCTTAGGAACTAGGCATCTCCAAATTTCTCTATGCATTCGCTCCAAGAGTCTCCTCTTTAAGTTCGGGAATCCACTAATTAAGTTTGAAAAACATTGTTTCGGATTTGGGCTTATGTAGAATCCACCGGCTTCAATATTTCGGATGACTTGCTTAGAGAGAATTTCAAAATTAAAATCCCGTCAAAATATATTTTTGATCGGTATAGTTTAACGTGTTTCGATCTCATTCATGGAAGGTGCAAAAATGTTACGAGACTACCCATCTATCTAATAACTCACATCCGCGTCATACCATCTATTAATTTATATAATTAATATTTTATTTTAATTATATATAATTTATCTTAATTATTAAACGGGTAATTTTAAAGAAAAAAAAAAAAAAAAAAAAAAAAAAAAAAAAAAAAAAAAAAAAAAAAAAAAAAAAAAAAAAAAAAAAAAAAAAAAAAAAAAAAAAAAAAAAAAAAAAAAAAAAAAAAAAAAAAAAAAAAAAAAAAAAAAAAAAAAAAAAAAAAAAAAAAAAAAAAAAAAAAAAAAAAAAAAAAAAAAAAAAAAAAAAAAAAAAAAAAAAAAAAAAAAAAAAAAAAAAAAAAAAAAAAAAAAAAAAAAAAAAAAAAAAAAAAAAAAAAAAAAAAAAAAAAAAAAAAAAAAAAAAAAAAAAAAAAAAAAAAAAAAAAAAAAAAAAAAAAAAAAAAAAAAAAAAAAAAAAAAAAAAAAAAAAAAAAAAAAAAAAAAAAAAAAAAAAAAAAAAAAAAAAAAAAAAAAAAAAAAAAAAAAAAAAAAAAAAAAAAAAAAAAAAAAAAAAAAAAAAAAAAAAAAAAAAAAAAAAAAAAAAAAAAAAAAAAAAAAAAAAAAAAAAAAAAAAAAAAAAAAAAAAAAAAAAAAAAAAAAAAAAAAAAAAAAAAAAAAAAAAAAAAAAAAAAAAAAAAAAAAAAAAAAAAAAATATATATATATATATATATATATATATATATATATATATATATATATATATATATATATATATATATATATATATATATATATATATATATATATATATATATATATATATATATATATATATATATATATATATATATATATATATATATATATATATATATATATATATATATATATATATATATATATATATATATATATATATATATATATATATATATATATATATATATATATATATATATATATATATATATATATATATATATATATATATATATATATATATATATATATATATATATATATATATATATATATATATATATATATATATATATATATATATATATATATATATATATATATATATATATATATATATATATATATATATATATATATATATATATATATATATATATATATATATATATATATATATATATATATATATATATATATATATATATATATATATATATATATATATATATATATATATATATATATATATATATATATATATATATATATATATATATATATATATATATATATATATATATATATATATATATATATATATATATATATATATATATATATATATATATATATATATATATATATATATATATATATATATATATATATATATATATATATATATATATATATATATATATATATATATATATATATATATATATATATATATATATATATATATATATATATATATATATATATATATATATATATATATATATATATATATATATATATATATATATATATATATATATATATATATATATATATATATATATATATATATATATATATATATATATATATATATATATATATATATATATATATATATATATATATATATATATATATATATATATATATATATATATATATATATATATATATATATATATATATATATATATATATATATATATATATCTGAGTGTGAATAGTTCTCCTACAGATTATTTACAAAGTGCCACTTACAGTGAAAAATGTTCATCTCTATCTCTGATTTGTCTATATCGACCGATGAAGCGTTGAAATCGTTTATATTCGTCTACACATTTCAACTTCAGAGGTGGTATTTCTATCAGTTGCTCAATCGGTGCATTTAGACACGGTCCATCATCAATTATTCCTTGTTAGGAATAATAATGCCACGTTGCATTAGTCAGCAATTACTTTTTGTGCCAAAAACGCACGGGGCTACAGTGATAGCGAACCACGATTGGAGAACTCCGAAAGCACGTTCAACATCTTTTCGACATGCCTCTTGTCGCGTAGCAAAATGTTTTTTCTTTGCACCTTGTGGCTGCTGAATAGTTTGCACAATAGTAGACCATTTTGGATATATGCTATCAGCTAAATAATAACTCATGTTGTATTCAATTCTTTGAATAACATAATTAGCTTGAGGAGCGATACCTTAAGTAAGATTAGAAAAAAGACGAGATGACTCTAACACATTAATATCATTATTACTACTTGGCATTCCAAAATATGCATGTCATATCCATAAATCATAGTCGGCAACCGCTTCAAGAATAATAGTTGTTGCACCACTACGACCAGAGTACTGACCAGCCCATGCTGTTGGACAATTTTTCCAACACCAATGCATACAATCTAGACTACCCAACATTCCTGGAAAGCCACGTTTTTCGCCAATATAGAGTAATCTTGCAATGTCATCGGAAGTAGGCTCCCGTAAATATTTGTCTGCAAAAATTTCAACCATAGCACGACAAATTTTTTTTACACATTCAATTGCTGTTGATTCGCCTATTTTAACATATTCATCAGTAGCATCAGCCGGTACACCATATGCCAATATTCGAAACACAGCTGTAACTTTTTGAAGCGTAGACAGTCCAAGTCTACCAATTCCATCACGTGTGGATGAAGTAGTTATCGTGTGCTTTCACTGCATCAACAATATGAAGAAATAAATTACGAGACATTCGAAATCGTCTACGAAAACTACCGTCGTTGTATCGTGGGTTTTCAGCAAAATAATCTGCGAACAAATTGCGATCTGCAGCTTCACGATCACGATTGATGACTATGTGACCAGGAATTGACCCACGACGAGGGTGTTCAATGTTTTGTTGATTGGAGTAGTGCGCGATGAACATATTGTTCGTATTGATCATATTAACAAACAATTGTTCGGTACAATCGAACTCTTCCATACTAATAGCTGGTATAATGAAATCATCATCATCAGAAGATGATTCCGAGCTTAAAAAAGGATTCATTTTTAGTTTGAGAAAGAAGGTGAAAAAAAAGAATTGAAGAATAAATTATGTGCACTGAAGATGGTTTAAGAAAGAAGGAAATGAGGAAATATATTTATAAAGAGTAGATAGGTGGATACTTTTAAAATTGGGGCATGAATGATAGGAATGAATGGTAGGTGGATACTTTCAAAGAGTAGGTATTTGCTTTAAAAATTTAGGTACACGTAAACATCTATCTCTCTCTCTCTATCTCTACTGATAATATTAGGTTGTCATAAGTTACCATTCCATCTTTTTTGTTATTTGCTTTTTCCAGTTCTTATCATCCATTTCATCACAAACTAAAAATGTCTTTTCGAAGTTTTGGGTATGCTAATATTGAAGATATAGTACTCTGTCAAGCGTATTTAACTGTTACCCAAGACCCTATTACGGGTAGGTACCAAAATGCTGAGCGGTTCTGGTCTCGGGTTGAAGAAAAGTACAACGAAGAAAGGCCTTCTAATATGGAACTTCATAAAGGTAATTCTCTCAGAAGTCGAATGCAAGTTATAAATGCGGCGGTTGAAGAAAACTAAAGGTTGTGTGAGACAGTGGCAAATACGCATCCAAATGGTGCTTCAGAAGCCGATATTGTGAGTTTTGTATTTTTTTTTTACTTATAACATTTTATTTTATTTTCTATTCTACTTACATTATGTTCACTATGATTTTTAGTTAACTCGAGCAAAACATTTATTCATAGAGGACCCGAAGTACTAGAAAAGTTTTAAATTTGATCATGTTTGGGATATGATCAAAGATTTTGCCACATTGAAAGATCATGTAACAACTGCCAGAAATGCAATCAGGCGACAAAATGTTGTTGACGAGTCATCACAATTTGACAATCCTACACCTGAGACCCCTCGTACAACATCTCCTGGTATTTCTGCATTTTCAATTGATTTAGATGACAATACTTCTGGCGGTACGTCATCACAACGACCAATTGGAGTGAAAAAGCCAAATTAAAAAAAAAAAAAAAAAAAAAAAAAAAAAAAAAAAAAAAAAAAAAAAAAAAAAAAAAAAAAAAAAAAAAAAAAAAAAAAAAAAAAAAAAAAAAAAAAAAAAAAAAAAAAAAAAAAAAAAAAAAAAAAAAAAAAAAAAAAAAAAAAAAAAAAAAAAAAAAAAAAAAAAAAAAAAAAAAAAAAAAAAAAAAAAAAAAAAAAAAAAAAAAAAAAAAAAAAAAAAAAAAAAAAAAAAAAAAAAAAAAAAAAAAAAAAAAAAAAAAAAAAAAAAAAAAAAAAAAAAAAAAAAAAAAAAAAAAAAAAAAAAAAAAAAAAAAAAAAAAAAAAAAAAAAAAAAAAAAAAAAAAAAAAAAAAAAAAAAAAAAAAAAAAAAAAAAAAAAAAAAAAAAAAAAAAAAAAAAAAAAAAAAAAAAAAAAAAAAAAAAAAAAAAAAAAAAAAAAAAAAAAAAAAAAAAAAAAAAAAAAAAAAAAAAAAAAAAAAAAAAAAAAAAAAAAAAAAAAAAAAAAAAAAAAAAAAAAAAAAAAAAAAAAAAAAAAAAAAAAAAAAAAAAAAAAAAAAAAAAAAAAAAAAAAAAAAAAAAAAAAAAAAAAAAAAAAAAAAAAAAAAAAAAAAAAAAAAAAAAAAAAAAAAAAAAAAAAAAAAAAAAAAAAAAAAAAAAAAAAAAAAAAAAAAAAAAAAAAAAAAAAAAAAAAAAAAAAAAAAAAAAAAAAAAAAAAAAAAAAAAAAAAAAAAAAAAAAAAAAAAAAAAAAAAAAAAAAAAAAAAAAAAAAAAAAAAAAAAAAAAAAAAAAAAAAAAAAAAAAAAAAAAAAAAAAAAAAAAAAAAAAAAAAAAAAAAAAAAAAAAAAAAAAAAAAAAAAAAAAAAAAAAAAAAAAAAAAAAAAAAAAAAAAAAAAAAAAAAAAAAAAAAAAAAAAAAAAAAAAAAAAAAAAAAAAAAAAAAAAAAAAAAAAAAAAAAAAAAAAAAAAAAAAAAAAAAAAAAAAAAAAAAAAAAAAAAAAAAAAAAAAAAAAAAAAAAAAAAAAAAAAAAAAAAAAAAAAAAAAAAAAAAAAAAAAAAAAAAAAAAAAAAAAAAAAAAAAAAAAAAAAAAAAAAAAAAAAAAAAAAAAAAAAAAAAAAAAAAAAAAAAAAAAAAAAAAAAAAAAAAAAAAAAAAAAAAAAAAAAAAAAAAAAAAAAAAAAAAAAAAAAAAAAAAAAAAAAAAAAAAAAAAAAAAAAAAAAAAAAAAAAAAAAAAAAAAAAAAAAAAAAAAAAAAAAAAAAAAAAAAAAAAAAAAAAAAAAAAAAAAAAAAAAAAAAAAAAAAAAAAAAAAAAAAAAAAAAAAAAAAAAAAAAAAAAAAAAAAAAAAAAAAAAAAAAAAAAAAAAAAAAAAAAAAAAAAAAAAAAAAAAAAAAAAAAAAAAAAAAAAAAAAAAAAAAAAAAAAAAAAAAAAAAAAAAAAAAAAAAAAAAAAAAAAAAAAAAAAAAAAAAAAAAAAAAAAAAAAAAAAAAAAAAAAAAAAAAAAAAAAAAAAAAAAAAAAAAAAAAAAAAAAAAAAAAAAAAAAAAAAAAAAAAAAAAAAAAAAAAAAAAAAAAAAAAAAAAAAAAAAAAAAAAAAAAAAAAAAAAAAAAAAAAAAAAAAAAAAAAAAAAAAAAAAAAAAAAAAAAAAAAAAAAAAAAAAAAAAAAAAAAAAAAAAAAAAAAAAAAAAAAAAAAAAAAAAAAAAAACAAAGTTAGATTATTATTATTCCTATTCAAATCAATTTAATATATGACTTAAACAAAAAATATTTACAATTTAACATAATAGAAGGACTAAAAAAATAGAAATGGCACAGATGTAGGGTGATGCAATTTGCATCATTACCATTCATCATTTGATCAAAATGGCATTATGATATTTTTTTTAGCATCTCATTGGAGGACTTGTATGCTTTTTCTCAGAAAATGCATCATATATTTGGATATGTATGAGTCCAATAAACAAGATTGGGTAGGATAGAGAGAAGGACCGTAGAGGTTTTGGGCCGAGAAAGTGTGCTCAAACTTGAATGGAGAGGCGGGGTGTGTGTCAATTGTCGTTGCATTCATGCTTGGTTGATTCGCGTCCACGTTTGCTCGGTCCGGTTCTACCTTGTCTTCTAATTTCCGAGCGTGATCGGACACTGCGAGGGGGGACGCTGATTTTGGGGGAAATGGGGGCGGAAGAACCTAGTTGATGAATTATTCGAGACACGAAGCGTGTTGGAGAAACCCTTGTGTCCTGGAGGTAGTATCGTTTGCCCTTCTCGAATGGCTTCCAGTTTAATGTTTTTTAATACTTGTTCGTTGGGATTCGGGTAGTCAAGAGCCTCTTTTTAGGGTTTCTGTCCCGTCGAATGTCATTTTTAGTTTATCTGAATATCAAGCTGATTTCTCCTGAAAGGAAATAGGTACGCTTTTCATTTCTTCCTTTTCAGAACTGATTTTCCATGAATTTCATAAGAAGGAAGAAGGAACGTGGAAAGTTATTAGTCTTTTGAACTAAACATGAGAATAGCAAGATCAGGATCGTTTTGAGCTGTTATTTGGCATAATTCTAAAGAGAATATTACTGTTTGGAAGGAAAAAATGATGTTAAATTCAGTTAGAAAGAAGAAGATATAGTGAAAAGGGAATAAACACTTTCTCTGTTGTAGAATAATTTCTCTGCTTACTGATTTGTTTTTCAAAAAAAAAAAAAAAAAAAAAAAAAAAAAAAAAAAAAAAAAAAAAAAAAAAAAAAAAAAAAAAAAAAAAAAAAAAAAAAAAAAAAAAAAAAAAAAAAAAAAAAAAAAAAAAAAAAAAAAAAAAAAAAAAAAAAAAAAAAAAAAAAAAAAAAAAAAAAAAAAAAAAAAAAAAAAAAAAAAAAAAAAAAAAAAAAAAAAAAAAAAAAAAAAAAAAAAAAAAAAAAAAAAAAAAAAAAAAAAAAAAAAAAAAAAAAAAAAAAAAAAAAAAAAAAAAAAAAAAAAAAAAAAAAAAAAAAAAAAAAAAAAAAAAAAAAAAAAAAAAAAAAAAAAAAAAAAAAAAAAAAAAAAAAAAAAAAAAAAAAAAAAAAAAAAAAAAAAAAAAAAAAAAAAAAAAAAAAAAAAAAAAAAAAAAAAAAAAAAAAAAAAAAAAAAAAAAAAAAAAAAAAAAAAAAAAAAAAAAAAAAAAAAAAAAAAAAAAAAAAAAAAAAAAAAAAAAAAAAAAAAAAAAAAAAAAAAAAAAAAAAAAAAAAAAAAAAAAAAAAAAAAAAAAAAAAAAAAAAAAAAAAAAAAAAAAAAAAAAAAAAAAAAAAAAAAAAAAAAAAAAAAAAAAAAAAAAAAAAAAAAAAAAAAAAAAAAAAAAAAAAAAAAAAAAAAAAAAAAAAAAAAAAAAAAAAAAAAAAAAAAAAAAAAAAAAAAAAAAAAAAAAAAAAAAAAAAAAAAAAAAAAAAAAAAAAAAAAAAAAAAAAAAAAAAAAAAAAAAAAAAAAAAAAAAAAAAAAAAAAAAAAAAAAAAAAAAAAAAAAAAAAAAAAAAAAAAAAAAAAAAAAAAAAAAAAAAAAAAAAAAAAAAAAAAAAAAAAAAAAAAAAAAAAAAAAAAAAAAAAAAAAAAAAAAAAAAAAAAAAAAAAAAAAAAAAAAAAAAAAAAAAAAAAAAAAAAAAAAAAAAAAAAAAAAAAAAAAAAAAAAAAAAAAAAAAAAAAAAAAAAAAAAAAAAAAAAAAAGCAATACGAAGGGAAAGGGAATATTTCTTGCCATTGGCAGGTACAATTTTGTCTAGTTAAATACCAATAACTAACTAGAAATGGCGCGCATAAGGTGTGAGAGTGCTAGCCTTAACATCCCCCCTCAAGCACAAGGGGGAAGTACACAAAGCTGAGACCTTAATGCTTGAAATAAGGCTGATGATAATGGCTTTGTTAATCCATCTGCAATCTGAGACAAAGAGGGGGTAGAGGAAACCTGTATTTGCTTGGAAGAAACTCTCTCTCTCTCTCACACAAAATGAAAATCAATTTCAATGTTCTTAGCCTTGGAATGTAACACTGGATTAGACAAGTAGGTGGCGCCAATGTTGTCACAAAACAGCCTAGGTGGATCAGGAGAGATTAAATGCAACTCTGACATTAAGGACATTGTCCATAGAATTTCCGCAGTTGCGTCAGCAACACTGCGATATTCGAATTCTGTGATAGATCGAGATACTGTTTTCTGCTTCGAAGACGACCATGAGATGAGATTAGATCGGTGATCATCAGGTTTTAATATGATTACTTAGACTCTATGCCACAATGACTTAATTTCACATGGAAGACCCAATTAGAGATGTCAAATGAGCAGGTTGTCCAGCCTCGTTTGTAATAGTTCAACTCCCACTGTGTTCTTTCTTTTTCTCATTTACTTTAACTCGCAGTCAGGTTTGAGTTGAATTTTTTTTTTTTTTTTTTTTTTTTTTTTTTTTTTTTTTTTTTTTTTTTTTTTTTTTTTTTTTTTTTTTTTTTTTTTTTTTTTTTTTTTTTTTTTTTTTTTTTTTTTTTTTTTTTTTTTTTTTTTTTTTTTTTTTTTTTTTTTTTTTTTTTTTTTTTTTTTTTTTTTTTTTTTTTTTTTTTTTTTTTTTTTTTTTTTTTTTTTTTTTTTTTTTTTTTTTTTTTTTTTTTTTTTTTTTTTTTTTTTTTTTTTTTTTTTTTTTTTTTTTTTTTTTTTTTTTTTTTTTTTTTTTTTTTTTTTTTTTTTTTTTTTTTTTTTTTTTTTTTTTTTTTTTTTTTTTTTTTTTTTTTTTTTTTTTTTTTTTTTTTTTTTTTTTTTTTTTTTTTTTTTTTTTTTTTTTTTTTTTTTTTTTTTTTTTTTTTTTTTTTTTTTTTTTTTTTTTTTTTTTTTTTTTTTTTTTTTTTTTTTTTTTTTTTTTTTTTTTTTTTTTTTTTTTTTTTTTTTTTTTTTTTTTTTTTTTTTTTTTTTTTTTTTTTTTTTTTTTTTTTTTTTTTTTTTTTTTTTTTTTTTTTTTTTTTTTTTTTTTTTTTTTTTTTTTTTTTTTTTTTTTTTTTTTTTTTTTTTTTTTTTTTTTTTTTTTTTTTTTTTTTTTTTTTTTTTTTTTTTTTTTTTTTTTTTTTTTTTTTTTTTTTTTTTTTTTTTTTTTTTTTTTTTTTTTTTTTTTTTTTTTTTTTTTTTTTTTTTTTTTTTTTTTTTTTTTTTTTTTTTTTTTTTTTTTTTTTTTTTTTTTTTTTTTTTTTTTTTTTTTTTTTTTTTTTTTTTTTTTTTTTTTTTTTTTTTTTTTTTTTTTTTTTTTTTTTTTTTTTTTTTTTTTTTTTTTTTTTTTTTTTTTTTTTTTTTTTTTTTTTTTTTTTTTTTTTTTTTTTTTTTTTTTTTTTTTTTTTTTTTTTTTTTTTTTTTTTTTTTTTTTTTTTTTTTTTTTTTTTTTTTTTTTTTTTTTTTTTTTTTTTTTTTTTTTTTTTTTTTTTTTTTTTTTTTTTTTTTTTTTTTTTTTTTTTTTTTTTTTTTTTTTTTTTTTTTTTTTTTTTTTTTTTTTTTTTTTTTTTTTTTTTTTTTTTTTTTTTTTTTTTTTTTTTTTTTTTTTTTTTTTTTTTTTTTTTTTTTTTTTTTTTTTTTTTTTTTTTTTTTTTTTTTTTTTTTTTTTTTTTTTTTTTTTTTTTTTTTTTTTTTTTTTTTTTTTTTTTTTTTTTTTTTTTTTTTTTTTTTTTTTTTTTTTTTTTTTTTTTTTTTTTTTTTTTTTTTTTTTTTTTTTTTTTTTTTTTTTTTTTTTTTTTTTTTTTTTTTTTTTTTTTTTTTTTTTTTTTTTTTTTTTTTTTTTTTTTTTTTTTTTTTTTTTTTTTTTTTTTTTTTTTTTTTTTTTTTTTTTTTTTTTTTTTTTTTTTTTTTTTTTTTTTTTTTTTTTTTTTTTTTTTTTTTTTTTTTTTTTTTTTTTTTTTTTTTTTTTTTTTTTTTTTTTTTTTTTTTTTTTTTTTTTTTTTTTTTTTTTTTTTTTTTTTTTTTTTTTTTTTTTTTTTTTTTTTTTTTTTTTTTTTTTTTTTTTTTTTTTTTTTTTTTTTTTTTTTTTTTTTTTTTTTTTTTTTTTTTTTTTTTTTTTTTTTTTTTTTTTTTTTTTTTTTTTTTTTTTTTTTTTTTTTTTTTTTTTTTTTTTTTTTTTTTTTTTTTTTTTTTTTTTTTTTTTTTTTTTTTTTTTTTTTTTTTTTTTTTTTTTTTTTTTTTTTTTTTTTTTTTTTTTTTTTTTTTTTTTTTTTTTTTTTTTTTTTTTTTTTTTTTTTTTTTTTTTTTTTTTTTTTTTTTTTTTTTTTTTTTTTTTTTTTTTTTTTTTTAAATGATTTAGTTGGTTCTTTCCAATAACCAAAATGTCATCCACATAGATAAGTATTATCATCATAGCATCACCAGCCTTATAAAAAACATAATCGGTGAGCACTTGGAAGATTTTGAGAGAGAACAGGAGAATGAGAGTGTTGGCCTTTCTGTCATCCACTTTCTCTGTTGTAGAATTGCCACGTGGCATGTTACAGTTTGTCTATTCAATACCATACTACGAAATGCTATCACAGGCGCGTGGTGTTAGCCTTAAGAAATTCAAGTGAGAACTAACATTTCAAGGCTTCCTCCCAAAATTTAGACTTGGGTATATTGTTTACGAGAAGAAAGTTTCATATGTGATCTGAATCTTATGGTTTGATGATCAGTGTTTCCTTAGATTCTACTTTTTTGAGGCAATTTCTTGAGAATGGGTGAGATATGGGTTTTAGTGAAATAACTGTATTTATCTCTACATCCAAGAAGATATATTCATGTGACGTCAATAGTCATAGTTTTGCTGCATCCTCTGTATCACTTCTTCTGAAATAATCACAAACAAATTTTCTTGCCATGGTTCGACTTTGAGAAACTTAATGTGCCAATATGTATTCCTGAATTGAACTGCATCATATCACTAAGTTCAATGTTTGTGAGGTAAGCCAACATTTCTATGCTTCATGTTTAACAAGAAGATGTTTTTAGTACTAGAAATTTTGTTGTTTGGTTAGTAAGTCGTGTTTTATGATGAAGTAGGTTGGATCGGCACGAGGCTTGATCCGGCAAAATGATACTTTTAGATCAAATATTCTTATAGCATCTAACCACTGTCCTGTCTCAAAGTTGAGACAGTCAGACAGCTGAAATCTTTGTCATTTAGGACTAATTTGTCAAATTTTAGTACTTGTAACTATTGTTTGTTTTTTCTACCCAAACCCCCCGAAGAAATGTCGAATATGTACGTCGAATGTCGAGAAACCGCCTCTCTTTCTTTTTTAAATGATTTAGTTGGTTCTTTCACAAATTTGAGAAACCTTTACATCATTTTACTTAGTTTATCGATAATCATTCGGGAAACTGTTCTTGCTTCTAATGACATACCAAAACTATGCATATTTGAAAATTCTCTTTGGAAAACATACTTAAAAAAGTATGAACTAAAATTACATCTTGCAAAAATTCATCTATTCATCTGCTTTTCTTCTGTTTAGGTGCACTTCTCACGGCCGGAGTCCTCACAGCTGGCTTGATCAGCTTCAAGCAAGGCAATTCTCGTTTGGGGCAGGTGCTAATGCGGGCTCGAGTGGTTGTCCAAGGGGCCACCGTCGCACTCATGGTCGGCACAGCTTACTACTACGGCGAAAATCCGTGGAAGTCAACTTAAAACTTCTTGATTCTCTTGAAATTGTGTTGGTGCTTTTTCTTTTTCAATCATCATTTAATTCGGCACTGTAATTCGATGAAATAGGAATCCTACTTTAAATAATCCTTGATAGAGAAAAATATCTAGTTTGGAGACAAGGTGGTTGGAAACAGGATGTATTGTGGTATTATTAGCTGTTCGATTTTGTGGCAGCCATTGTTGGTGCAGGAGAGGGTTTTTGGAAAAGCTAGTTGGATGGAGGGGAGACTTGAGTGTTGAAGAAAGGTAAAAACTTGGAAAGAGGAGACTGTGTATTAATGTGGGCACATGATCAATGTCTTCTGTTGCTTCCACACTTGTATTTTTTCAGGGTCCATTCTCCTTTATTATTTCTCTCTCCCCCTCTCTCTCTCTCTCTAGAATGATCACATGACTTTCAAACTGCTTTTCCAAATTGGTTTCATATTTCAAAATTGAAAAAAAAAAAAAAAAAAAAAAAAAAAAAAAAAAAAAAAAAAAAAAAAAAAAAAAAAAAAAAAAAAAAAAAAAAAAAAAAAAAAAAAAAAAAAAAAAAAAAAAAAAAAAAAAAAAAAAAAAAAAAAAAAAAAAAAAAAAAAAAAAAAAAAAAAAAAAAAAAAAAAAAAAAAAAAAAAAAAAAAAAAAAAAAAAAAAAAAAAAAAAAAAAAAAAAAAAAAAAAAAAAAAAAAAAAAAAAAAAAAAAAAAAAAAAAAAAAAAAAAAAAAAAAAAAAAAAAAAAAAAAAAAAAAAAAAAAAAAAAAAAAAAAAAAAAAAAAAAAAAAAAAAAAAAAAAAAAAAAAAAAAAAAAAAAAAAAAAAAAAAAAAAAAAAAAAAAAAAAAAAAAAAAAAAAAAAAAAAAAAAAAAACTTGAATTTTTTTTTTTTTTTTTTTTTAATTAAAAATATTAGGTCTAAACTCCCTTAATATTCAATTTAAATATTGAAATATGATTTATTACACAAAAACCACCTTAAAATAAAATTTTGAACGATATAAACTTCAAAGTATGAAAATATTTAATGTATAACTGCTATTAAATAATATTCTATAAAATAAATGTAAAAAAAAAAAAAAAAAAAAAAAAAAAAAAAAAAAAAAAAAAAAAAAAAAAAAAAAAAAAAAAAAAAAAAAAAAAAAAAAAAAAAAAAAAAAAAAAAAAAAAAAAAAAAAAAAAAAAAAAAAAAAAAAAAAAAAAAAAAAAAAAAAAAAAAAAAAAAAAAAAAAAAAAAAAAAAAAAAAAAAAAAAAAAAAAAAAAAAAAAAAAAAAAAAAAAAAAAAAAAAAAAAAAAAAAAAAAAAAAAAAAAAAAAAAAAAAAAAAAAAAAAAAAAAAAAAAAAAAAAAAAAAAAAAAAAAAAAAAAAAAAAAAAAAAAAAAAAAAAAAAAAAAAAAAAAAAAAAAAAAAAAAAAAAAAAAAAAAAAAAAAAAAAAAAAAAAAAAAAAAAAAAAAAAAAAAAAAAAAAAAAAAAAAAAAAAAAAAAAAAAAAAAAAAAAAAAAAAAAAAAAAAAAAAAAAAAAAAAAAAAAAAAAAAAAAAAAAAAAAAAAAAAAAAAAAAAAAAAAAAAAAAAAAAAAAAAAAAAAAAAAAAAAAAAAAAAAAAAAAAAAAAAAAAAAAAAAAAAAAAAAAAAAAAAAAAAAAAAAAAAAATTTTTAATTGAGCCGAGTCATGCCTATATTTCAATAAGTTTTGTGGTTTCTCTATATATTGATGTTTGAGCAAAACTCGGTGGGACATTGTGATAAGGTTGAATTTGTGTTCGATGAAAAAGAAGTGGAGAGAGAGAGAGAGATAGAGTGATAAAGAGAGATTGAGTATTCTTTTATATTCCCCCCTTCTATGCTAGAAATTAATGACACTTTAAAGAAACTAAAAACAACAATTAACTTCCCACTAAACAACAATTAACTTCCCACTAATCCATAAACGTAATATAGGCTAGGAGTTAGTCTCCACTAATGCACGTATCATTCCCCGCCGCTTAAGAATCCTTGTCCATAAAGATAAAATCAGGATAAGTTTCAAGGAACGTCAAAATTTCAGGCATGTAAAGAAATTTCGGGTATGGCTTCGGGGTCCCCCGTATCGCTGTCAGCCTCCATATTGTCACTGGGCCTTGAATGTGATGAATCTTCGAGCATGAATAATTGTGGTCTTTCGCAACAATAACCTAGGATAAACTTCTCGTCACAATAATAGCAGAGCCCCTTTTCTTGATGTTCGCATGCTTTCTTGGTTGGTGATTCGGTGAAATGCTGTCACTGGAGCAGTAACTTTCACCGTCACTTGGTGGGTTGGGGAAAGGCCAAGTAGGCCAGCGGAGGGGTTGGAGATCGCCTTTGACGTTGGCGAGACATTTGGCCCCGATTTCTTTTGCAACTGATTCCGTTCCTCAATTAATCGAGCGACGCCGATCGTCTCTGCTAAGGTCTGTGGTTGTTCGGCCCTGTAGATCCAGCCTGTAGGGTCTTCGCCGGCGAAACTAGGGAAGGACAGCTTGAGGTGGCGGTGATGGTGGTCAGGGATGGTGGGTGAGCAGCCATTGTTTGGGGACTGAGAAGACGGTCCTGCGACGAAAGGATTGATATCGGACGAATTTCGAGAGGTTCGCAGACCTTGGAGCTCGGACAGCACCGCTTGTAAAGCTGCGTGCACTTGATCAAAGTTAGACTCATGGCACACTAAAACTTCGTTCACATCGCTGGTGAAATTCGCATATACCATCGACCAGGTGATCCATGAAACCGGTGGTGTATGGGCTCTGATACCACTGATAAGGTTGAGTTTGTGTTCGATGAAAAAGAAGTGGAGAGAGAGAGAGATAGAGTGATAAAGAGAGATTGAGTATTCTTTTCTATTCCCGCCTTTTATGCTGGAAATGAATGACACTTTAAAGAAACTAAAAACAACAATTAACTTCCCACTAAACAACAATTAACTTCCCACTAAACAACAATTAACTTCCCACTAAACAACAATTAACTTCCCACTAAACAACAATTAACTTCCCACTAAACAACAATTAACTTCCCACTAAACAACAATTAACTTCCCACTAAACAACAATTAACTTCCCACTAAACAACAATTAACTTCCCACTAAACAACAATTAACTTCCCACTAAACAACAATTAACTTCCCACTAAACAACAATTAACTTCCCACTAAACAACAATTAACTTCCCACTAAACAACAATTAACTTCCCACTAAACAACAATTAACTTCCCACTAAACAACAATTAACTTCCCACTAAACAACAATTAACTTCCCACTAAACAACAATTAACTTCCCACTAAACAACAATTAACTTCCCACTAAACAACAATTAACTTCCCACTAAACAACAATTAACTTCCCACTAAACAACAATTAACTTCCCACTAAACAACAATTAACTTCCCACTAAACAACAATTAACTTCCCACTAAACAACAATTAACTTCCCACTAAACAACAATTAACTTCCCACTAAACAACAATTAACTTCCCACTAAACAACAATTAACTTCCCACTAAACAACAATTAACTTCCCACTAAACAACAATTAACTTCCCACTAAACAACAATTAACTTCCCACTAAACAACAATTAACTTCCCACTAAACAACAATTAACTTCCCACTAAACAACAATTAACTTCCCACTAAACAACAATTAACTTCCCACTAAACAACAATTAACTTCCCACTAAACAACAATTAACTTCCCACTAAACAACAATTAACTTCCCACTAAACAACAATTAACTTCCCACTAAACAACAATTAACTTCCCACTAAACAACAATTAACTTCCCACTAAACAACAATTAACTTCCCACTAAACAACAATTAACTTCCCACTAAACAACAATTAACTTCCCACTAAACAACAATTAACTTCCCACTAAACAACAATTAACTTCCCACTAAACAACAATTAACTTCCCACTAAACAACAATTAACTTCCCACTAAACAACAATTAACTTCCCACTAAACAACAATTAACTTCCCACTAAACAACAATTAACTTCCCACTAAACAACAATTAACTTCCCACTAAACAACAATTAACTTCCCACTAAACAACAATTAACTTCCCACTAAACAACAATTAACTTCCCACTAAACAACAATTAACTTCCCACTAAACAACAATTAACTTCCCACTAAACAACAATTAACTTCCCACTAAACAACAATTAACTTCCCACTAAACAACAATTAACTTCCCACTAAACAACAATTAACTTCCCACTAAACAACAATTAACTTCCCACTAAACAACAATTAACTTCCCACTAAACAACAATTAACTTCCCACTAAACAACAATTAACTTCCCACTAAACAACAATTAACTTCCCACTAAACAACAATTAACTTCCCACTAAACAACAATTAACTTCCCACTAAACAACAATTAACTTCCCACTAAACAACAATTAACTTCCCACTAAACAACAATTAACTTCCCACTAAACAACAATTAACTTCCCACTAAACAACAATTAACTTCCCACTAAACAACAATTAACTTCCCACTAAACAACAATTAACTTCCCACTAAACAACAATTAACTTCCCACTAAACAACAATTAACTTCCCACTAAACAACAATTAACTTCCCACTAAACAACAATTAACTTCCCACTAAACAACAATTAACTTCCCACTAAACAACAATTAACTTCCCACTAAACAACAATTAACTTCCCACTAAACAACAATTAACTTCCCACTAAACAACAATTAACTTCCCACTAAACAACAATTAACTTCCCACTAAACAACAATTAACTTCCCACTAAACAACAATTAACTTCCCACTAAACAACAATTAACTTCCCACTAAACAACAATTAACTTCCCACTAAACAACAATTAACTTCCCACTAAACAACAATTAACTTCCCACTAAACAACAATTAACTTCCCACTAAACAACAATTAACTTCCCACTAAACAACAATTAACTTCCCACTAAACAACAATTAACTTCCCACTAAACAACAATTAACTTCCCACTAAACAACAATTAACTTCCCACTAAACAACAATTAACTTCCCACTAAACAACAATTAACTTCCCACTAAACAACAATTAACTTCCCACTAAACAACAATTAACTTCCCACTAAACAACAATTAACTTCCCACTAAACAACAATTAACTTCCCACTAAACAACAATTAACTTCCCACTAAACAACAATTAACTTCCCACTAAACAACAATTAACTTCCCACTAAACAACAATTAACTTCCCACTAAACAACAATTAACTTCCCACTAAACAACAATTAACTTCCCACTAAACAACAATTAACTTCCCACTAAACAACAATTAACTTCCCACTAAACAACAATTAACTTCCCACTAAACAACAATTAACTTCCCACTAAACAACAATTAACTTCCCACTAAACAACAATTAACTTCCCACTAAACAACAATTAACTTCCCACTAAACAACAATTAACTTCCCACTAAACAACAATTAACTTCCCACTAAACAACAATTAACTTCCCACTAAACAACAATTAACTTCCCACTAAACAACAATTAACTTCCCACTAAACAACAATTAACTTCCCACTAAACAACAATTAACTTCCCACTAAACAACAATTAACTTCCCACTAAACAACAATTAACTTCCCACTAAACAACAATTAACTTCCCACTAAACAACAATTAACTTCCCACTAAACAACAATTAACTTCCCACTAAACAACAATTAATTTCCCACTAAACAACAATTAATTTTCCACTAATCGGTTCCCACTAATCCATAAACGATAATATAAGCTATGAGTTAGTCTCCACTAATGCACGTATCACATTGTTGTATCTTGATTTTCAAAAATGAATATCTCATTTATCCGTGATTTTTCTGTGAAAGATTTCTCTCGTAAATCATAGTGTCTCTGTTTTTTGCATTTTTATTTTTCTGTTTCGCGTTCGATTTTCAACGTAAATAAATAGCAT
This sequence comes from Begonia masoniana, assembly GCA_022432975.1. Lineage (NCBI taxonomy): Eukaryota > Viridiplantae > Streptophyta > Magnoliopsida > Cucurbitales > Begoniaceae > Begonia > Begonia masoniana. Next base: position 2,484,772 of record CM039507.1, read on the forward strand.
AATTTTAATTTCACAGGTTAATATTAGGTGTCATTATAGCACAATCTAATGTTAATAGATAAATAACACCATATTAAAAAAATTAAAAAATAGTAATTATTATAAAAGAAAGATATAAACATAATAATGTGAATATTTCTTTAATTTAATAATTTTAATATATTGAAAGAAGCATATGCACCTTAAATTTCAAAAATCTCTTGCCACAAATTCAACCCCACATCCAGTTAAGCTTCACATGCTGAGTTCTCCTATAAATCCAAACCATGGTTCCCTCCCACTTCAACCTATCCCTTCTTCTCTCTTCAAAAGCCAGAAACAAAGCAAGAAGAAAGTTGCAGTCTTTCCCAGAGAATTCTGTTATTTGTAGTAATAAATTAATGGGTCTGAATCCATGCAGAGATTTTCCCAACCCTAAAATGGAGGGAGTGGGCTTGAAGAGAAGAAGAAGAAGAAGTAGAAGAAGAAGAAGAAGAGATGACAGCGACAGACTGTCAATGGTGGTTCATCGGAAAGTGCAGAGGCTCGAGCGGCTCGTACCTGGTGCAGAAGGTCTTAACCAGGACGACGTTTTGCTCGAGACGGCTCACTACATCTTGCGTTTGAGGCTCCAAGCTTCTGTTCTTCAAGCTATTCTTCTTCGATTTCACGAGCCTTGATATGTCATTTTTCTCAGCCATTTTTTTTTTTTTTGTGTCTTTCTGAATCTGTGTTCATGTAAGTAGATCGGCTGTAATTTTCTGCATCAATGGCTAAATCCAATGTAATCAGTTAAATTTATTTGTATCTTTCTTTTATGCAGAAGCTAAGAGATATAGGCGACTTTCCGATGAGTTTTGACGATGAGTTATTGGAGGAGAAGAACTAGTTTTAACAAAACTGTTTATGTAAATTATTTTAAACTTCCTTTTTTTTTCTAATTTTTCCTATAATACGAGGAATTCTACCCAATTATTTGGCAGTCAAGACATCAAACTAAGGCAAACATATGAGAAAAACAATTAAAATATTGCAAAAAAAAAAAATGTAATTCATACCCTAAAAGCAAAAATCTATTCGATTCCGATTTAAAGATCGACCTTTTAATTTGTGTTTTCGAGTTTATATGATAAATTTTCGTTCTAGTACTTTATCTGAGAGTTATCGATATTTATTAATTTTTTTTATTTAAGATAGTATCGAATCAAATGGCAAAGACATTGTCATAGACAACTCCGGATTGCCAAAATTTTATCTTCGTTAAGTGTCACACTTTTATTTAATTTTTTTCATATTTTCGTTGTTATTTTTAATTTCGCGAAATAATACACACTTAGTTGAGAAGCATTGTGTTTGAAAAAGAGGATATGTAATTAGATAGTGTTGGATCTTGTTAGTATATGTTTTACGTTCTTATTTTATTTCCTCAAATAATGCAAAACTGTCTAATATTTGGTGGGTTTTAATTAATTTCTGGTTTATCGAAAACTCCAAAGCTGCCAAAAATTCGGCAAATCCCACGTGAAAATTATGACTTTTCAACACTAAAATACAAAACTCCTTATTTTTG